>KZ308231.1:590837-742518 GCA_000376725.2 Ladona fulva | reverse complement strand
ACAAGATTAAACTCTTAGAAAGTTACTCTTGCTTGATTCATGATTTAGGCAATCGCGAAAAAGATAAAATTGTAAGTATATATTTTATTTTTTATATAAATAAAGATCTGCGGCATAGGCAACTCGCCTTTCTGATAGTGAGATCTTCTTATGAGAAGTTTTCACTACTTTTCACAAGCAGAAGTCTGGTTTAGTTAAGAGAAAGCATGCAAAACAAACCCCGGATTTACTTAATCTTGCCAGCTCTCAGAAACACCGTAGTGTTAATCCATTTTTCATCCCTATAAGTTCTATACACGATACTAGAATGAAAATTTTCCGTTGTCTTAAAGAAAGAAACAGGTGCCCGAAAGCGATGTGAGAGCAGAAAATCGCAAGAAAAGACAAAAAAATTCACGTAACCCGTCAAGTTCTTGCTCCTTGGAGCGCAAAAAGCGCATTTAATCGATTCCCCGCGACAAATCGAGTGCGAAAACACGCTACGAGGGCCATTCGGCTAAAACTTGCACTTTTGCAACAGAAGCGAAATTGAAATGCGGAGATGTACGGCGATTGCAAGAGAGCGCAGGAGGAGTGCCGCAGGCCACAGCACTCATTGGAATGCGGGTCGCGAGGTTACAAGGGGAGGAGAGGTGAAGGTAAGAGGGAGTGAGGGTGGGAAGTGAAGGGATGTGGTAGATGGGGCTGTAAAGAGGAGGGGGAGATTTGAGGATGAAGAAAGGGAAGATAATGGGGTGAGACGAGGATCTTGTTAAGATGAGCAGAGGGGGATATTAGACGGAATGGAAGAGGAGGATAAAAGCAGAGACACATACAAACTAACTTTCGGAGGGAGGCCCCGAAAAAAATGCAATGCTAAGGAGAAAATTGAGTGAGAAATAAGGTGTTCTGCAGATGCTGGGGAAGGGGAGTTGTGATGAATGTCGGTAATTCTTTTGAGTCTAAACAGACTAAGACGTGTCACCGAACCCCTCGCGGAAAAAAGAGCGACGACGTGACACAAACGTATTAGAAAACGCAGATAAAAATATGTTTTCATACATTAAATATGTAAATCCAGAAGGCGATCGTTTAGTTATGATGATTTGCACTGTGCTAGTATAATTGATGGGAGACGGCCATTTAATGAGTAAGCTTACTGTGCAGTTAATATATGGTCTTACGTCTTAAGATTTAAGAACTATCGATTTAAAACAAATTGCTCGGGAATCCATCGAGTAGATGTAAAATTAGAGGAAGAATTAGTTACCGTTTATTTAGAATACAAATATTATACATAAAAACTCTACCTTCGTAGAAAACGAGCACGATTGGTAGTATGTTAATTCAAATTAATTAATTAGAAATTAATGAAAAAGAAAACACAAAGCGAGAAAATAAAAGAATAATATTTTAATAACACACTCAAATCAATTAATAAAGTATTCCGCAAGAGAAAGAGTAGGTTTAACATACCTCCTTTTATGTGTCTTCATTCTCAAGTGATAAAAGAACAATTCAACAATTTAAGGTAACTCAGCGCACCAAGACATTCTGGAACGGAAGTACAAATTAACACCGTACGCTCACTAAAAATGGTAAAGTTTTCCTCCATCAATTAACATCACCCAGAAAATTGCTTAACAATAGCAATGATCTTACGAGAGAAAATTTAATTTTCCAAAAAATTACTTGTCAAATATTCCTGTCAGTGCGTGATTAGAAAGTGTGCAAATAATAATCACAAAAAATAACCTGACGCAGGAAAATAAAACAAAATATAAAGCAAAGATGTAGATAGGGCTGGGTAGTGAGAACTAAGCCTAGAAACACATAGGAAAACTAATTTCAGTACTAATTTCGAAATTGAGACTATCCTTTCCATTTGTATTAAAATCTTGACAGCGAAACAACGAGAGAGTCAAGAATGAATTTCCGAGAAAGACTAATCGTTAAGGAAGATGAGGATGGGAAGTGATATATAACGGGAAGAGAGTCACGTAGAAAAAGTGAAAGGAGTAGGAGAGTGAGAAGTCCGTAGGAGAGACTACGAGTGAAAGTGAGAGCGAAAATAACTGAAGAAAGATAGCACTCTTCTTACTATGCACAAATAAACTACAGATTAGTATACGAAATTTTTATGAATATATTAGCGCTGTAAGAGGTAATTATCCCGCCCATGTCCTGGTTTTCCTCTACGACTTGCTATCTACCAGGGAGAAAACCTGGGACGAATTTACGAGTTAGTTTATTTAGCTAGTAACAAACTTCGGCCGCGGTTAGACAATTCTGATGGCAGCATAATCACATAATATACACTTCTTTAAAAATAAAAATAATACTCTCTAGAGAATCGCCACTATATCTTACACCCTGTATATTATATTGAATATAAATTTAAATAACATATTCAAACAATTTACATTTCTTTTTCTCATCCAACTCTGCATCGATTTCTAAGCTCATTTTCACTTTTAGGAAAGGGTATGAAGACCTCTTCAGGCAAACTATTTCACTCTTTAGTCCCTCTATTTCTGAAGAAGACTTACCTAAATCGGTTCAATGTTTTCTCGGCTTTAACTTCTGCTTCTGATCCCCCCGATCAAGGGATTATAACTTCACAAAACCTTCAATACTGTTAAAAACAATTCAAAAATGACTTTTATTGCATAACTGAGTAATAGAATGATATATCGTTCAAAATTAATCCTTGAATTTCTCTTTTACGTATCATGGTATACAAGAATGACCACCACGAAAGAATATAATCAGCATTTTTTAAGAAAAATTCTATCTAAGACAGTATTTTAGTATGAAAGTTTTTTGTAAAACAGATAAAATTAAAATGTTACAAAAATGTCACTTTCAAAAAACACTGGTCATAGAGCACAAGGCAAAAATAAAGTAAAAACATTCAATTTTCGCTTCTAATGAATTAAAAGGAAATCACGATAAACGACTGAACACTTATCAAAAACATTACAACATAAGCAAAAATATCTAAAACTTCGGCGTTTACTTTAGCTTACGCCAACACATGATAAATATTACTCTGATGAACCATGCTTTAGATTGTCACAATAGAAAAGTGAAGGATGGGATAGGAAGACGGTTATGGAAACGGAAAAGGAAAACATGGGGGAGATAAGGAAAAGGGGGAAAAAAGGGTGGGTATGGAGGAGGCGAGTGGAAGGGGAAGAAGCTGAGGCGAGACTTGGGTATTAAGGATCTCGGAGAAAAAGTAATATTCGCAAAAGCTTGTGCCACATTTCTCCAAAAAACAATTTTTCGGTTTACTGCGGAGGATTGCTGAAGTTCTGCAGGTCGGGAATGGGTTTAGTGAAAAAGATGCCACGTAAGAAAAACACGCAGATGATGAGAGTGAGTTTAGCGGGGTCTTAAAGAGGTAAACGGCAAAAAAGAAAGGTCTCCTTTAGTGTTAACTGACGTTGGGGGGGATCACAGAAAAAGGGTCGCGTATAATTGGAATCAGGATCGCTAAATGACAAGGAAAGTAATTATCCGGATGAAATACGATAAATTTGCGAAACTCGGAAAATGACAAATAGACGAAATTTGCACGTGAAATTTTTTTACGAAGCATATGAGCGAGTTTTAAGGCTATGAAAAGGGATAAACGATAATTTGGTTGGAAGGTAAGTAAAGATAGGAGAAAAACTGCTGATTTCGCTGAGATGAAACTATCCCAGCAAATCATTTTTCTTTGGGAATGTATTATTAATTTAGATGCTGATATTTCCGTATCAGAGCAACAAAGGTATTTTCGGATGTAACGAGAAAACTTTTTAAGATTCACGTGAATCACCTACTTTGCTCGACATTTCCAGATAGAAAGTTCGATGACAGAGAGGAAAAAATGCAAATTATTTTCGAAAGGCAAACTGTTCTTTGCCTTTGTAAAAGTGCTGAATTCTTAGGATAAGAAAACTTCAGTCTAAGAACAGCAAAAGTTTCTCCCATATAATTTTCCATTAATATGTTTAAATTTCTGTTTCCACGCAGAATAAATAATTTAAATTTAAATTATAATTGTTATCATAAGAGGCAATAAAAACCATTATTACTCTAGAGGAAACGGTAAAAGTGGATTTATTTTTTAATAGCTTAATAAATTAGAGTAATTTTGATTTTATAAGAAACGGCTAATGAAAGTCGAGATCAAAATTTCAAATTACAGCAAAGTTTGATACGAACGTAACATGTCATAATTAAGCTAAATCATTTCCTTTCCAACGGGACGAAAATGTCATTTTATGCCCATGACACAATGACACCACTTGAACTGAAACCTTCCTCTCTAATAAAAGGCATATTTCATGTACAGATGCCCTTATTTGGATGCGGGTAAATGAAAGAGTTTTACGCCAACCTGCAAATTTTAGTTAATGAAAGTTAGCCCGAGTGAGAGGGTAAATTTCGGGTGGTTGCCGAGAAACAAAATGTGTATGTAGAGCCACCAGATGATAATGGGGCAAGGGGGCGAACGGGAGAAGGGGTTGCTTTGGGACGGCGGCCGAGAAGTGGGCCACGGATCGAAATGGTGGCGGCGTCGAGGGTGAGATGGAGCATGGAAAAAGGGGTGAGAATGGACGTGGGGGATGAAGAACGGCGGGTCCAAACAGCAGTTGTTTGCGAAGGAGGGTTGTTGGGAAATGGAGAGGATACCAGGAGGCTCTCCAATCCCACTGTGGCGGAGGGGCGGGGGTCGAGACCCGCTCCTGGCGCCAGTCGCAGCCCGGCGGAAAAGGCGCCGCGTATTCCCGCTTGGTGGCGCCGTCACAGATTATCCGTGTGGAGAAGCGGTGGATTGTGGGAATGGGGGATTGGAAGAGAGGGGGATTGTGAGAGTAGAGGATCGCGAGAGTGTGGGCAGGATCTCTCCGTTACTGCTGGAGAAAAGGGGGAGGAGTAACGGCGCCCAGGGACCTCAGCGATGCGTCGTGTTGCACCCCAAAAGAGGTCGTGGAAATATATTTACTGTGTCATCCGCACAAAGTAGTCGATAAGTTCGGGTGGAGTTGTTCTCGACGCTGGGAACGGGCGAAGAATCCGACATATTGGAGGAATTTTTCGATAACGCTTTCGGTTTAGGTTCGGCGCACAATGTTGCTTCGACAATTTTTCTTCTGGTTCCGTATCTGTATGGTTCTGAAACATTTTTTTTCGCGTAGTGCGCGAAGTTTTCGAGGAACGGACGTCAATCTGGAGAAAGAGCGCACAAACCTTTTTCGAAAATGCCGAAGCAAACTAGACATTTTAACCTCAATGTACGGGAATTCGCTACGGTCATGCTTTCAATAATTATTAGATTTATCAGGTGCAGGAAATAAGTCGATTTGTTTTTCATTTCCAAGGGAAAGAACGTCTCCCATCATTTAAGTCTGATATTACTGTCTATTTTTTGACAACCGTGCATATCGTAATCCATTTTCTTATTGCAAGCGTAGAAATAATCCAAAAATTAAGAAAATATTGAAAATCTAAACATAGAAAGGTTTCGCGAAATAATTATTTATGAATAAAAGAGTCGGAAGGAATTATTTAATATTTGGTGGCTTTCAAAACAATATCGTCAACCTTTTTTACGTACTGTCCACCATTGTGCACAATGATTTCCCAACAGTCCGCTAATACCCAATATCTTAACGTTTTACATTAAAACGCTGCATGAGAGTAAACTTTTACTAAACAACACTACATAATAGAAACACGACCATGGTTTGGTAGCGTCGCTACCTACGTTACGTATTACGTTGAAAACGATAGATATAACTATAAAAATGTTTACTGACACAATGCATTTACATAATGCAGCCAACAATGGTTGTATAAATTGATTTATTAGTCAAGAAAATACAAATTAAAATTTAAGAAATATTCTCTTTCATAGAAATGAAATGGGAAAGTAAATACAGTATAATAATAATAATCCGTAGAGTACATTCGAGGAATATTTACACTGTTTAATGAATGCCTTTACCCCTTTAAAAAATAAATAATCTTACAATAACAATTTTCTATTTGACATCGTCCTTTCGTAGTCCAATTGAATTTCCTTCATGACTTAACGCTCATTGTCGGCTTAGACTATTAATTTTATCATCTTTCACAACAAACCTGAAAAATTAAAAAAACGCCCATTAGTGAGTGGTAGAGACCAGGTTGGCGACCAGAGATTTAAAAGATTGCAATCACATTGCTAGTAGTAAATACAAAACGCTTCCACCACTTCAATCGTTTAGTTAGACAAATCATTAAGAGATTTTGCTAAATTCAGTAGCTCTTGATTAATATAATCCCACAAAACAATAGAGAACAACGACATGTGAAAGGTATCCCGTACAGTGGACAGAAGAGCCAAGAAAGCTATCAGACATCGATTCGAAGACGATAGAACAATAGAGAACCCGAGATTCAGGTCGTGGGATTGCGTCTGCATAGGCAAGCAACGTGACAAAATAAGCAATTGGAAGGAATTGCCAATGAAGAGAGGAAGTTGGATCACAGCCATTGTGTAGGAAGCAAAGGTCCGTCCAGGACATTAAAGTGAGATTCATTTTCTTCCTCGGCACTGACTTGCAAATAGGAAAAAATCAACCACAAAAACTATAAATATAGATTAGTTACTCCTAATAATTCATCAGTGTTACGTTTATTCAAATTAATTGACTGTTTAAATGTTCATTATAAAAATCTGCTTGCCATTTTTAGAGAAAAAGAATGATTATCTGAGGACTTACAGAAGAAATCTGAAGAGGTATAAAATTGATACTCTCCCAAGGCCATAATACAACTAATAGGACATTTTTACAGTAAAAGTCAAGAGGAACAAGGAAATAACATACGTGAAGACTTTATAGCCTAACAACAAGACAAATGAGATTCCTAATGCACCAAAATGTAATATTGAGCATTGCCAAAACAAAACATGAATCTTCCTTTATTCCTAGGACCATCTTCAGTCTTTTAATGTACATAATTAATCCTCATTCGGTCAAATTAATAACTCTCTCCCTCTCTCCATACCTATTTAAACTCTGAATCTATAGCCTAAGCTAATTGGAACCCACAGACCGGAAACATACACCATCATCGGAAAGATAACAAACGAAAGGAGATATATCAATTTCGTAATTATGATATTCACTCTTGAAACGAGATTTCCCTAGATTTAAGATTAATAAAATTTCTAAACCACCGCATAACTTATGTAATGTTAAAAATATCAGGTAAATATACCGTTATTCAATAAAATTCTGCATACAATCCTTTATTTCATAAGCTTCACACTTTCTACCACTAAAAAGGTTTAATTCGTCGAATGAGCATTAACATCACGAAAACAGCTGTTGATAAGGAAAATACACTAAAATATTTCATATACGACCATGGTTTCGACTCTTTAGGTCATCATCAGGTGACAAGACAAATGGCCGTATAATGAACATTATTGTGGTAACGGTAGAGGTATTGTTTTCCTTATCCTTTATAATGGTGAGCTACCACAAAGTTGGGGCCGAATCAGTAATTCTATTTTTCGTTATAATTAAAGAAAATCGATAAAAAATTAGTCAATTATTGTGCCTCATTGATGATACTTAGAGATTTTGATCAATCTCATTAAAATGTACTTACCATAACAAAGTTTAAATTCTAAAAATTTTAAATAATAATTTCGGAAAACACCAAATTGCTATTGAATTGAACACTTACCACAGCTATTTTCCCGTCACTACCGAATGGTATAAAACGAAAACGACTTCCAAACGTCAATGAAGACAAGAAACGAAATGCGAATATAATTTCATGGTAGACGAATACGAATTTAATTTTTCCTAATACTGGTCAGTGTTAACTACGCGTTAAGTAGAGAAAAACTCAATATTTTCGAAGGTGGTATTTATGACGGCAAGTACATACATACAGAGCGACTCGTCTTCATTTCGCTACACAAGGTAACTTCATACACGATGACTCAACCAAAAGATTTTTAGAAGTAGAGAAGATGTGCGTACAAAGCGCCAAAAAAAGGAATGAGGAAAAGGGTTCAAGAGGCTTTGCAATAGGGAGATCCAGATTCGAGTCCGACTTTCCTTGGGAATAGAAAATGAATTTATTCGTGAAATCTAACCAATAGCTTCGCTAGAACTTCATTTAATCCGGAGGTTACCGAAATAACAAAGAAAGGTATGCCTTATTAAATATTAAATTCAGATTTCCGACCCTCCTCTCGTAATTAATGTTCACAACGGCTTATTTTCCGAACCCGGCTGAGAGAGAGGCAAACACCGTCATGAAAGGGAAAAGTTCGACTTCAAAAATCATTAATACACGCAAATTTTGTCGAGGATACATCCGTACGGCTTACAGCCTTTTATCTACATGGTATTATTCGGCCGAAAATGAACGTGAGCCCGAAAATAATCCGCGGATGGACCAATAATCCCGATTCCGAAACCGCACGACAAGGAAAAAAGATCCAGCGGATAATCTGTGGCGGCGCTGCTCTGCTCTGTACTGCCCCGGCGATAACAAGCGAGCTTTGAAATTCCTCAAAAATGCGATTCAATAGGACGTAAACAAGGAAAGTGAAACGGGGTCGGGAAGTAAAGCAACCTCTCGAGACGATGTTAATGCACCCAGAAATGGGGAGCGGAGGTTGGCAAAGGCGGTAGAGTGATCGGAGGACGATTTGTGAGGGAGGCAGAGTGGAAAGTTAGGGAGTGGGGAGAATAAAACAGTGGGAGGGGCACAGAAGAGAGCTGTCACGTGACGTGGCTAAAAGGAAAATATGAGAATAAGAAAAGAAAAAGTCATCGTGATCGCTGTGGCGTTGTCGCCAATGCTTAGAGTATCCTCGCAATACCGATTAATAATAACGACCATAATTTCAAAGTTAGAACAAAGGTTCACGATGTGGGTAAATTTTCTTTTTTAAACAGAACGGCAGTTATTTGGAATAGCCTACCCAAAGAGGTTCTCAGACCCTTCCCGCAAAACAAAGGTAGTTTTAAGGGGAATGTAATTAAATATGACGCAGGAAATGTATAAGTTAAAGGTATTCATATGCAGTGGATGAAATTCGGGATTATGATGCTGTAGCAGAGTGGGAGATGGTATGCTGCCTTGTCATGGCTAATTTTGTTTTTGTGTGAATTATATTGTAAATGATATACTAATGTTATTGTTGTTATGCGACAAGTTATAACCTGGTGTATGCTTACTTGTAACTATGTATATAATAATAATAAAGGTTTTAAAACTCTCCAGGGGGCAGTACTTTCCATGGGAGGTGCAAGACTATTTCCCTAGAAACTCATCTCTAACTAACATGTTAAATAACATTTTGTTGCGATAAATGTGGTAAATGTACATACAGTGATCAATGAAAAACTTCAAAATCTCATTACAATTTAATCTCCTTGTCAGATCCCAGGCAAATTGCTATAACTACAAAGTCATAAAGGGAGGAGTGATGCCACCCTTCACACTACCCCGCACTGCATCCGCTGATGACGCAATAGATATATGGACTTCTAAATTATGTAAATTAAAGTTAATGAGCAAATGCTCCTGGCCCAAAATATAATACAGATTACTCGAGGAATACTTGGAAATTATTGACCCATAATGAATCACCGAGTAATAAAGTTCTCCATTATTGTGTTGCTATTAGAATCAGATTTCTTAGTAAGAATTCCTCACTAAATACAACCTTGATGGGAATCCTTCAAAAGCGGGACAGATTCCCTCAACATTGCACAATAGTTAAAATTTGACCTCTACCGTTTTGGCGATTGTACCGTTTTGGACCTGTACCGATTTGGTGATGCTTGGTTTGAGTCGTACTTTTATTCTACTACCTCGCTGATCCTTACTCCCTTTAAAGTATTATTATACACAGTTGATAAATCACTACCCCTGTCACTATACCAGTAAAAACCCACGACTAACTACTATGGTAGTTAACCCAAAAACAGATTAATTCAGACTACCAAATCCTAGACCTTAGAAACCCGTGAAATCTTTGACTCGCATACCAATCTCTTCACCAACGACACTGGCAGCTGTTTGCATTGCATAACTTTACACACAGAAATGAAAATCGTTGAAAAACTATGGCCCACCCTTTTTAGGATGCCAAATAGAATTTTCCCATTTCATCTCAGAAAATTTTCCAATCGATAAAATATGGCAAGTTTTGCACGTATTTTGCAGCTTATTTCGCTGAAACATACGTCTCCACACTGATATAGTAAAAGTGTTTTTCAATACATCGATATAGTTGCCGTTGACTAAAATGTAACATCTGCAACACAAGCCATACACAGAAAGAACAGTAAACCGTTATGAGGGAACAACGGGATACAAAGCATTTTTTACACCTCTTCAATGAGTAGAGAAGAATATGTAGAGCAACATGCGCGGGTCTACAGGCGCCAATTATATATCTCAGCTGTATTTCTCTAGAATCAATCCTCCGTCTCGAGACAAAGGGCAGTGGGATGTGACATTCCAAAGAGAAGAATGATAACTACGCCCGTGTCCAGGGCTGAGTTCCGGATGCATGGGAATTTCTACGAGATTCGTGGTGGAAGGAAGTACTTTGTTTTGTGTATTTGGAAAACTTCCAACTCGGCAAAAAGACGGCTGTCTACGGCAGATGATTTCTCTAACGGTATTTAGAGTTTAAGGTTTTGCCGCCGAGCTCGAAAATTTCCTAAAGTTTTTGAGGAGCAGATTAATTCTACGGGCGAAGAGAGCATTTTCCGTTACTGTGCGTTTCCCGCATGAATACAGGAAGGATCTCAATGCGCTGAAACCGTGTTGTACTTAAAAAATATACGTGCTTACCTAAAAAAAAATACACTGGAAATTGCTGTACGAGAAAGGATAGCGCTTCGACTTAACTCTAATTGCATCTGAAAGACAGATTTTTAGAGCACCATTCTAACGTGAAAGAAACTTCTTAGTTTACATATTTCAAATCACAACTAGAAAAAAATTATAATGTTAAACTTCACAGATTCAGGTGAAGTATTGTGAAAATCCATAATAGTAAGACACTTAGAAAAATGATACTTTTTCCATACAACTATTTATTAAGCAAATAACACACGACCAGTTTCGACGATATATCGCCATCATCTGGTAATTTATCACAATACTTAATAATCGTCGAAACCGGTCGTGTGTTATATCTTTGTTTAATAAATACTTGTATGGAAAAAGTACAGTTTTTGTAACAATAAGTGTCTTCCTATTATAATTTTAATAATTTTGAGATTTCATAAAAATACGTAAATCAAGACATGCACATTTCTTTGTATAATCATAGTAAATATTGCTCTGGTACTGATTCAATTAATGTTTTTGATGCAATCAGCTCCGCAAGTAATTCAAAAATGCAACCATCTATAAACCTATTTCAATAAATTGTATCCATGAAATGGAATCAATAAAAACGCAATATATTTGTGTTGACAAGAAAGGCGTTCCTCGAATTTCTGACATCTATTAAGATTCGTGTAAGGAATAAATAAAAATATTGAAATTGTACCGTTAATAAAACAATATACTGAAATAAAAAATTAAACTGAAACATATACTATAAAGTTGAACCATTGGTGGATTGAGTGAGGAGCCATGAGGACGATCCTTTGATGACTCTAATGAACAAGCAGTTTCCCTTGTGTATGACAATTAGATCAAACTACAAAACAGAGTTTTTTTCTAAGATTAAAGATCATCTAATTGATATTTTTAGGCAGAATGATAATATGGTTATATAATAGTTAATTCGAAGGAATTACGGCTCCAAAATAGTCGTTACCTAAATATGAATTGATAGTAGTCGATTCGAAAATAGCCTACCTTCTTAGCAAGTTTCTAGATCAGTCCTTTAAACGATTCCCTTTCGTTAAAACTAATACGATATTATGAGGGAAAAAATTTCGAAGAAGAACCCATCTAAATCTGCAATTTACTAAAATTCATTTCCCATTAGCTTTTTTGATTTGAAAATATTTTTAAATCTTTTCACATATAATGGGAAAGACGATATTCTAAGAGAAGGTGATATAGAAAAGACTGAAAAAAAGATAACATTTGTTCGAGAAAATGAGTGCGGACCGTGCTACACCACAACGGTAGATAATCTCCATTATTAAAAATGATTATTATAAAATTTTATCCCCCTCTTTTAATTTGATATTAACGTAGGAAAAGTAATCCGCGAACAGATAGCCAAACATAAAACCGTTGCAGATCAAAGACTCGCTTCACTGAGAGAACCATCTCCGACAAAATCTTTTTCAAAATATACCACGCTACGTATGTACTAAAAGACGCGATTCGCTTACAAAAAATTACACAGGAGACGTCAGTTACGACTAATTTCCGACTCTTTCAAAATGCACGCGGAATGCAAACTTCATTCGCCGAGAGCAACCCAATTCAGAGAGTGCCTCCCGGGAGATAAAAACACTTAGGAGGAGGGGAAAAGATAAGATTTGAAGGAGAGAGAGCAAACTAGTGCGGGGGAGGAAGAAGCTGTGGAGATGGATATCTGAGGGGAGAAAGAAGGGGTGAGCGTGAGAGGGATACGTGACGGGAAAGACGCGTATATAAAGAGCGATCAAAGGAGAGAGGTCCGATGAGGAAAGGGAAGGTTAATGGAGGAAAGGAAGATGTGAAGACACGCGAAGAATGCGAGCGAATGAGGAATGAGAGAAAACAAGAAGCGAAAAAATGAGACCCAAAACAGTCGACTCGTAACTTTTTCCAGAGCGCAATTTCATTGGCGGAAGCGATACTTCTGTTTTCCCCGACTTGCGGGACAATTGAAGCTGACAACAATGCCAGCCGAATTATATGGCGGTCCCAGTGTACGCGCGCAATTAGCTATTTAGTTGGAAGTGCAGAGATGAGTTGTCCGAGAAGCTACGTAACACGATAAATCAGCAAACAAAAGACTAGCGGTAAGCAAAGGCTACACTACTAGATACGCCGCTCAAATGTTTTGAAGCGCGCATCATCACTCTAAAGCCAAAAAATTAAAATTAAAAAGCGGAGAGATGTAATGATTACAATAAACATTTCTTTAAAAGGAGCTGGTTACGCCCAAGGCCGGTTTAAATTATATAGATTGGGATATTCCTCTAGTGAGGCCTCTCTCCATTCTCAATTCTAACTAGGTATTTCTGTACTATGAAGTTGCCATGAAAATTATTGAACGGTTGTTCAGATACTGGAGTATGTACCTTATGGCAACATGTGAAAGATAGGTCAACTACAGCTTTATGTGCATTACAAACATTTTGAGGCCCTGGGCCAGAGATGGTGAACCTTTTGTGACGAAAGGGCCACTTTCCATAAACATAAAGGACTTGCGTGCCAACGTGGTGCTAAACCATGGACTTAGATTCTGATATTACCTGATTCTGATATCTTATTGTTCCAATGATGGAATTGGGATGTCGTAGATAGCGTAAATAATCGTTAATTATCAGGATTCATGAATAGAATCGCCATTTATTGACTCTGGGGATTCGTATTTTATCTCATTAACGGTACAGAATAGAATAAGAATAGTGCAGTTAGAGTTCCGCTTACGAAATATATTCTCTTGCGAGCCACTTTGGACACACGTGTCATAGGTTCGCACCCCTCCTCTAGGCTTTCTGTCTATTAAGCCTATAGGTGAACCCGGTCCTGGTTACATCCAAAGACATCCACTTCGACGATTATTGAACGATCAAAACAAACACACAAAAGAAATCTACCTAACCCGAGTTCGGACTTGAGACCTTTGTAAAGTTAATGCAACTAAATCGACACGAATGTATTTAACAGTAAATGCGCTAATTCTTTCTAATCTGATCTAATTTGGGCTTTTCTCCTTCGTTAAATCTCAACTACTGCTCATTCAATTGGGGTGAAAACTAGGAATGATAGGAATCCCGCGGGTTCAGATAAGACCAAAAGTTCTGGAGGTATACTCCACTGAAATTATAAGAGAAAATTTTAAGAGCAAGTCCCATTGATAATATTAGAATCTTCGGTAATTAAATTAGGTATTTAAAGTGGATATATATTTCACCAAACATACAGTTTCATGACACTGGCAGACTGTTTCCAGAAATAAAGTGTAGGAAGAAATAAAAATACATCAAAAAGAGGAAATTTTACTACAACCGAATAAAACAAGAGGGGGAGCTAAGTAGGAGGAAAGTGATATGATCCCTTCCTCCGTTTCCCAAAGAGTTACGGAATTTAGAGCCAAACATGTTTTCAGTTTCGAAAAACCGGCTCGTGTCTGATGCCCACACCGGGCATGGCAACAAAAAGCTTCAAAAGCTCAAGAATATCTTCGAAGAAACGAATGGACCATGTGACTGTGAAGATTATTTCCTCATATATCTTAGGTATACATTATGCGTTAAAAATGCCACTGAATGTAATAATTAATTCCTGTGATTGAAATGAGTTCCGAAGTTATTCTAATTCATTTATAAGTGCTCGTTTTTATCAGCGGATCACGAATTAAAAATAAAACTAGAAGCTATTGAATAGAATAACGGGTTTTATTTTCAGATGTTTCGTTTTTCCAGTAAGAAGAAGATGCCGGTATATGAAAGTCCAAAGTTCCGGAAATTTTTCTCAGATAACATCCTAAGTAGGAAAGTAGGTTTAAACAGGTTAATACTTCCAAATAAGAAATCACTGCATTATTATTACGAATTTGATAAAATTCCGAAAATTCCCCACAGGAGTCTTCTTGGCATTTCATGTAAGGAAAATTCTAATACTGCGATTGAAAAAGTAATGATTCCTAAAGATTCAAAGGAGAATGGTACCTAAAGGTACTTATTTAGCCTTGGTTATTAGATGGATCCATGACGTGTATGAGGGACACATGCTTTATGTAAGTCGTAATATTCATATTGAAAGAAACAGTATAGACACCAAGAAATTGCGCATATTTATTGGAAAATTTCCATATGATCTTTCTATGAGAGCTAGAGGGACCGCTTTTCAAGCAAAGAGATATATACAAAATTTGAAATTTTCCTCACCACCAAAAATTCACCTTGTACCACTATTTTCAATATAAAATTTCACATGAATAAAAGTTCAAACTACACAAATTCTATTCATTCAAACTGTAGCTAAATATGACGAAAATGTTCATAAATAAGATGCAAGATTGTTAATATATTAAATAGGAAACAAAAATGCATCAATTAATAATTACTCAATTTACTAAATTGTTGTAAGAATTCGTATTTTATAGAACATAACCGTTATATATAAGAGCTGTAATAGGTGTGAGAGCTCCTTTTTAATGAACGAAATTGATTTAAATATTTAAATGTCACCATCATCAAACACTCACCGTCTCCAACTACTTTCTGTATGATATTGCAAATGAGGATGCATACACGTGTTCATAAATTCTATTCGACTAACTAGCTATTCATATAATATTATTATTCATAGCTAACTATCATAATACGCACTTAAAGTTCACTTTAACTAGAGTGCTTTTTGGGGCCCAGTATTATAAAATTACGTTAGAGTTAAAGTAAAGATTGCAAATAATCTCTATGTTAATTCATCATACGAGATAATAGTCCAAGAACTCTTATATATGTAGGAGATTAACAATAATCTTCACTTTATCGTTTAATAATCATTATAATAGTGAGTATATTTTTTTAATTTATAATCATTTAATTTCATCGTTTAATAATCATTATATAAGTGAGCTTTAGTTAAAGTATGTTTTAAGTATCCATTATAAAACCAGACTGAAGAGTTTCCACTAAAAATGATGGAAGATTGTCAGTTATCACGATTCTTAGTTCGATGAATCAACCATACTGTAATTATTGAATTACCTCTGATAATCGTACCTACAATCGCGCATACGATCAAAAATTTCGCAAATCATTAATTTGAGGAAAAGACGGAAAGAAAACCTGACATTCAAGTCAAAAACATATTTCCTCCCGCCACCAACACGCTGAATACCTCACGGGCCGAATTCTTCCCGTTAAGGCCTCCTATCTAATCATCATAATCCGTCATAAAATTGCCATACTTTTACTTGGAAGATTGAAGTTGGATCCTGGACACCAATTTCATCGATTCATCGAAGCGTAGATAGCGTAGGACAAACAGAAAAGGAACGCAATCGATACGGCTCATGGCGTACACTCATTCCAAGGTCGCGGTTTCGAATTCGAACGCGGAGGCGGGCAATTTTGAACACGATATGAGGATAACATGCAGCCAGCTGTAACGGAGCAACTCGGTAGCATTCGAGGGAGACGGAATAAAAGAAAAAAAGGTGCGCAAAACACGAGAATCCCACGGAAAAATGAAGCGAAGCCTGGGATACAAGATGCCTCAAATGCAGAAAAACGCCTGGAGCAGTTGCGTTGCACACTCTCTTAGAAATATGCCGCGCAGTTTTAGACTTTTTTCAGGAATTTAACTGTCTGGGAGCTGCGTAAATTAATTGGAAGAATTCGACCAAGTACACTAGGACGAAAAGGATTAAATCATTAAAACGTGCGTATATCGCTGAAGCAAGCGCTCGAGAACAAGATGTTTCTCCATAAGTTAATTCCCAAGCGACAGTTCTTTCGTTGTATGGACGATGTTTTCCTCTTTCGCTACAAGTTTTCGATTCCTTAGGTAGTATGGAGTGTATGCCAAGATTCTAGAATTTAGAGCAATCTATTTACAAAAATACCAATAAAAATAAATACTAGTGAAACGTAATTAACTACTTGTCACGACTCTATTTACAGAGGTGTAGCCAAGGGGGTGGTTTGGGGGGTTCAACTACCCCCCTGCTTAGAACATAGCCAACAATATACGAAAGCATGCGAGATGAAGGCCCCTCGCATTTATGCCATACGAACACTGCTGGAGATTTGCAAGGTATACATGTTAAAATAAATCGGTTTATATGTATTTTCATTAGATTTTGGGTATCAGGAAGTATTCTTGTCCCTGGATTTTAGATAATGCAGTGTTTATTCTATGGATCTAAACCCCACATGGAAAATCCAGGCTATGCCCCTTGCTATTTCCTACAGAAATCCTTTTCAAATAGTAATTTTAATGAAAACTTGATGTATTTCTACGATAAACAAACAAAAATCTGAATACTGCTTGCTCGAGACAGACGCGGAAAGGAATTCCTTTAATAGTGCACGAAATAATTTTTACGAATTGTCGTAGATCGATAACTTTTTTAACCTACCCATTGTCTCCCTTCATCAAATTTTAGAAACACTAAAATTGCAGGCTCCCAGACAGGCAAGTGGATATTAGTAGCCCCGTTTTCGATTCCAGTTTGTGACCGATACGTGCAACATGACCTCGGCTGTCAAAGATCTTACCAAGAACACTAATGCATTCGCGGTATAAAGTTATTTTCTATTAATTACATTACAGATGATTTAATCTTTCGGATTAATTATAATACTTACCTGTTTAGAGTAGAGAGCAAGTGCTCCAAGTACGTACATAGGATCGTTTACTGCTAAAAACGATTTGCAGCTTCGAATACCATAAGGATGATGAGATGATCATTATATAAGATTCATGAAGCCATTTTACCCGTGCGATCTACAAAACCTTTATTATTAACTATCTATAAAATGCAATTAGCGCTCATGCACTCCAGCTAACTTATTAAGTGCATTTGCTTTCTCGCCGCTCTTATGCCGTTTTTCGCCTGGAATGGTCAGTAGTGATAGTCTAGGAAATTAGAGGTACATAATTAAATTAGTCTCTATTACATTTGATTAACATAAACTGATGATTAACCATATATGACTTTTTGATTAATGCAAGTAATGCAAGTAACCATTTATGAGTTTTTGATTACCCGATAAAGTCTCAGCCCAAGTTATCTCGTAATATGGAAAATGCAACTGAAAACCTTTTCAATGCAAACAAACACGACGCTAATCACAAACATAAGATCTACATCACCTTCAGCGGTACAAAAGATGAAAGGGTAGATGATTAATAAACTCCACAGTATTTTTCATCTGCTTCCAACGGAGAAGCGTCGAATTTTAATAAGAAAACCTGCGAGATAAAGAAGGGAGAGATAAACTCTTGAAATGAGAGCGACTTCAGAAGCGGAGGCGGTGATCGGTTTCTTGAGAAGGGGGCGTAGGCACGGAGTGGGCCAGAGGGGGTCTGAGGTCGAAGAACCATAGTGGAGATTGAGGGGAGAAGATAGACGGCTGCACGTGTTTAATTGGCCAATATGGTAAAAAGGGAGACGAAATATAATGGATTGGTGCGATAATGTTGAAGTGGTTGCCACGGGAGAGAAAGATGGAGGATGAGGGTCGGCTGAACGATGAGGGGAGCATGGGAAGGAAAAGGGGTAACGCGAAAGGAAATTGAAGGAAATAGGCACGGATTTCTCCGGGAATGAGGAAAACGAAAAAGAAATCGATAAACGAGTTACGTAAACGAGTCCAACCCATTCGGAAGGATCGTCCGAAAACAACGAAAGAAACGTCGCGGCCTGCGCATAATTAAAAAGTAACGAAAGGAGGGATGAAAAGTGAATTTTCATCGACGTCAAATGAATTGGAATTTCCTCTCATAAATGCGCAGTTAATGAATTCGATTATCGGCAGTTCCTCTCTCTCTCTCAAATCGCATTACTTGGATTTTACATCTCTTTTCCACGTCACGCATACGTCAACAGCTTTATTTCAACTTGGATATCGCGATTAAGGCGACCTGGGGTAACAATTAAGTACGTAATGACCCTAAAAACGTCAATTTATCATTGAATTGTACTTCGCATCCTCAAACCCATTGGAAGAATGTCTGGGAGATTCTTATAGACAAAGATACTAGAACAGAGATAGAATTAGAGAATAGAATATACCTACTGATATACATATATATGGATTTTAAATATTTGCGTAGTAATCTAAAATGCTTAATAAAATAAATACAGTAATATACAGGTTTTTTTCGTCGTTAGGTGGTCTGACGAAATACCGAAGCAGTCTGATTAGTAAAATAAAGCGCATATGGCATTATTTTTACAAGTCCATCGCTGCTGGTTATTAAAAAACGATTTATGACATTTTTAAAAGCCACTAAATAAGGACTTTTGTGGAGTTAAGTAATTCAGACATACTTGAAAATCTAAGCTAGTTTAGGCAAACAGGTAAACTTTCGTTTCACTAAAAATCTGAACACCTTTGAACTAACAAATAAGAAACATAGAATAAATTGAGCAGTATTAAGTCAAATTCACTTATCTACACTCAATCTTAAAATTAAACATAACTCCCTATCTGCTGACCATATCTATCAATAACCTGTATTTATGTTTATTTATCTCAAACGCTACATATCATCATAACATTCAAAATCAATTTCAGACTATACAAGTAAAGAGAAAAGCAAGTTGGTATTCAAAGAATAGCAATACAGACTGGTAGTAAAACAGGAAAATAGTACGTGTATAGAAGAGGATTACTGTAACCAACATTTATTGGAACTGCAGACATAAAATTCCCTAAATAAGAAAGAAACGATAAGAAAATTACTGAAATAATATCCCGTTTTAAAATTAACGACATAGAAGTTTGGATAACTATGGTGAAAGCAAGTTCTGACTAAAATCGCAAGCGATAAAAATGTAATACTTTCGCCATGGCAGCAGATTGTCCGCGATTTCTAATTTTGCTAAAAAATTCGACATTTTCATGTATTATTTTATGCCTCTACGAAAAACCTCCACCTGTCGTTCCGGTCAAAACCTGAGATGATTTTTTTTACGCTCTCCATAATTTCGGCGCAAAATGGAGATCAGGCCGAATTCCAATTATGTTGACTACGACCAGCCATCTCTCTGAATTTACGGTAGGCTTCCGATGCGATTTTTGTTCACCTCATCGTGCAGCTTTCGATGCGCACTTGACAAATTAATGAGACCCACTTACGGCGAATGGCTACGAGCCGCCGAGCAATAGAGCTGGCGGGGCTCAAAACTTTTTCCAGACAGTAGAAGTTGCCGGTCTGTGGGATGCCAGATTGGCGGGGTCACCGCATGTTAATAGACTCAATTTAAATGCTTAATAAAAAGCAGTCGACCTTCGATGATGTCTGCTTCCCCCATCAACCCTCTGAGTTCTTGCTGTATATTTTCATTTAAGGAATACCAATGCGAAAAAAACGCCTTATTCTCACCAAATGGATTTGAGATCCTTTCCACCCTCAGGTTTTGGCTCAAGACAACTGATGCTTCTTCTAAGCTTTCTTTCATCCTAGATATTTTTCTAACACGAAGTTGGATTTTGACCTATATCAAACCACAGGAAACTTACGTGCGTAACTAATGTTATGAAATTGCGACAAGACTATCAATTACTAGCCGTGATATTTTTTTATTTATTTCCCAACACCCCAACCAACATCCATTTACTGGACAATTACAGAGGTGGACCCTAAACGGAAAAATCCCACTTGCCGGGATTCGAACCCGGGACCTTGGCGTTGGGGCGCTAGCATATATTTATGCATAAAATATGAAATACACAAGTTCACCTGCAACGTTTGGACGAAATAGAAAGAAAATATTCCTTTTGATGGTCAATATCAAAAATCTTTCAATAATACACCCACTGTTACAATAGAATCGATAATTTACCCAAGAGAAAAGTAAACCATAATTCTTTTGTCGTTTCACCCCTTTTTACCATTAATTTATTAATAATACATCAACATACTGCACCAGGTCAATTACGGTTGACGATCAACAATAATGATATTAAAATTGAGCAACAAATTAAACAATNTTTATTTATTAATAATTATATTTATTTATTAGATTTAAAATACGAATAACATATGCGTCTCTAATTTAGAGATAGTCTAGCCGCTTCCCGAATGCTGAAAATGGGTTAATCAAACTACCAATGGAGATAATTTTTAAAATCATAGCTATATCATTAAAATTCAAGAATATATTGACCGTTATTTGAGGAGATCAGGACATTTTTACATAAAAAGGCGTACCCAACAGTCTTTCATCCCACCCATACATCGAATACAGAGCGTTTCTATCATTTACTCAAGACTTATCAACGGCCCAATTTTTTACCAATTAAAATTGATATGCTCAAGCGTGACTTCGTGGAATGGACACGACATTTCAGAAGAAAAGGACACTTAGTATCTTCCACAAAAATTACCATTCCCTAAACGGAAAATCCCACTTGCCGGGATTCGATTTTTGTGGAAGATACTAAGTGTCCTTTTCTTCTGAAATGTTTTTACCAATTCGTGAGAATTACGAACAACCAGTACTACCCATAAATAATAAAAGATGATTTAAGATAAGATATTGAAATGTATTGGCTATGTTATTAAGATCAATTTTGATTATGAACATCTACTTTGATAAATCACGCCTTCGTTGTGCTTGAGTTGAATCACACCTTCGTTGTGACGGATGCTCGAACTTAGAGAAAAGTTAACATTTTAATAGTATACATTATATAGTCCTTTAGTAGAATAAATAAATCGATTGTCCCGTAACTATTAAGAAGAGTACGTAAATGCTAGCAAATTAAAATTATACGACAAAATTAATTTACTGGACATATTAGCGCAATATTGTAAAAGGGTCAAAAGCTACGAGAAATTGGCGTAGGTTATAGATTTCCAAACGGTGTGCCGCAGCATCCTGGTGCACGCTAAAATCTACAGAGCCGCGGGAAGTATTTTAGTAAATAACTAAGTCTTTCCCAGAAAATTATCTCTATTTTCTGATAGTTTTCATCGTTTAATGGCATATCGTGCCGAAACAAAAAATGTTACATTTCGTACCAAAAGTTCTCCTTGCTATCATTTTGAATTCCTACCGAAGCTTACAGATGTTTGGCTTCGTGTACCGAAACGTTAGAGTTGATGATATGGGATGATATGGAAGTTTAAAAGCGGAAAATGGAGTAGATAATGAAAGAGTAACACAAACAGTAGGAGAAGATAACAGAGACGGAACAATGTTCATTGTGGACGGGCAGCACTCGGGTGGGTACGAATTGAGAGGCATCGTTTTCGGTGGAAAACCAATTCGCCTTTCGCTCGAGCATACACAATGATCATCCCACGATAAAACGAAGTGTACCGTAGTTAGGAGTCGGTGTGAAAGAAAGCCCAAACGCATGGGCGTGAGAGGATGTGAGGGAAGGGAACCGTGAATACGGATGAGGTACGTGCCGGCGATTGTGGACGCAGTGGTATGAATGAAGACCCGCCCTTGGGCCTCTGTTAGGATAGGAGTAGAGATGCACCGGAAATAGAGGGCACGATTCGTAAAAGAAGCTTGTCGCCGAGAATTAACCCCCCTAATAGGATGCACAATCGCCCTGTCGCGACGGAGATCTTATCAAAGAATTCATGCCAACGGACAAAGCGTCTGAACGGGAAGAGAAAGCGCGTATGAAGCCGCCGCGAAAAAGAAAAAGCGAATTAAAACTTGGCTGGCTCGTGCCGCATGAAAATCAATTCATTAAACTTTCGCGACCGATGGTCAAGGCCGCAAATAACCGGCAACATAGAACGCGTTATGATTTAAAACGAAAATGATCGCATTCACGGCACCGAAAACTGAAGCGTTCGAGCAAATGAACGGCGAAAAAACATAGGAGAGGGAAATACAAAGGCTAGAGTTCTGCACTCGCGTGAAAGGAGGAGAAATTATTACGTTGCACTGAAAATAGGTCGTGAATCCCTCTTACGTAATACTTTCATCCGCTACTTTAACCTGACATTCGTTCCTTTATTTATAGCGTAATTTTTGTCACAAATATCTTGCAATAAGTTAAGCGGGAGCAGATCATGTGCTTCGGGTTCACAGCCCGCTCCAGAAACAATACGCAACTACAAAAACATATTATAATAGAGAAACAAAGACAAAGACAATTGAAGAAATTTATGATAGCTAAATTTGCGCACTCATAGTTACACATAAGCAACCGTCCTCTGCTATAGACGTTCTGTGATTCTAAATCACCGCACCACTGACTTCCACGGCTAAAAGAATAGATTCGATAACGCCGTATTCATTTACGGAGTACATGAAAATATCTTAAAATTCATTTCATAATGTTGCATTAAAGTATTGTGAAAAATAAAGATTTTCAAAAGTTATTTCGTCATCTAAAACAAAATCAAACAATCTTCGCTCAATTCTCCTGTCAAAGCGCTAAATTTAAAACTAGGATTATTTTTACTCGGGCTTAGGCAGTAAAAATTCTTAAACTTATGTTTAATACAAATCTTGATGCCACTTTACCTTCATGTTGTTTTCGACAATTTCTTCGATTGGTGAACCCATTTTTCTCCTTTGCAGTCAAATTTCCGAATAATTAACACTGAAAATGATTGAATTAAAGAGGAAACATAAATAAAAATGTAGCAATTAACAACGACTCAATTTACTAAATTGTCGCGGGTATACGTATTTAATAGAATACATTAAATACAAAAGGGCTTACATAATAGTAACTCATAAATAATTAATTACCTTTAAAAACATAATACCACTTTCAAACGTCTCTTATTCCTAATAAGCTCTTGCTGAAGCACATGAAAAAAGTGGCAACAATTGTCACAGATTGAAATAGGAATCAACGTTCAAAGAGGAGGTACATGACAACAAACTTGTCGGTGAAATTTTCGTTGGCACTTATTAAAGGGGCGAATTTTCGGCGAATCGAAAACAGAACACATTGTTCCACAATCGAGCCTGACGTTTACGACAACCTCATAAAACATAGGTCGACTATGGTTATATTCCTTCACGTAAACCAAAGAGCACATGTTCACCTATCAAGGAAATTCCATAAGGGTATCATTGTCTTTTCCCATCGTACCGTTGGTTTCTTCACTTCAAACTACAAGACCCCAAAGTGATACTGACGTTACTGCTACTTCTGCACTCACTTGTCTTGTGGGACGTCGCGCATAACGGCGGAATTAGGAAGCATGGAAGCTCTGGAATCTCTCCTTCGTAAGGGTTGGTGCTGCCATCTTTGACCGTAGAGTAAAACCTTTAAGCTCCAATCTCCTATGTATTCGTTTAAACAAATTGCTATCACTTCTTCCTTCACAAGGTCAAACGGGAAGTGATGAATTGGTTTAGCACGTATGATACGTGAAGCCTGGACCATTGTTAACGTTAATGTTAACAAATTGCTGTAAGATCTATGTTAATTTAAGGATTCAGCCACAAGTATATTACTTATAGAAACCTTTAAAGATACTATATAACATAATTTTTAAACGTTTATAAAGAAAACAATTCTCTGACGTATAAATAGATTAGACAATTTATATGTTTGCACCATGAGAAAAAATTCAACCCAATTGTGAATAACTCAAATAGTTAGGAACTACTATTGGATTTTTAATTATGTGCTTCTGGACTTTGTTAATTTATTGCGAGCTTTATACACAACGCATATGAAAAATTTTTACACCAAACTAAAGGCAATTCTTTATTATTTTTTCGGTATTTTTTTGCTGAAGTAGACTCAACTGAATTTGCCGTGAAGAAATTTTTAACCAAAAAAAGCACTTTTTGCTAGTCGCGGCTAACGGCTCAACTTACAGCAACGCAATTTCATCCAAAATTGCATGAAAGTCTGATGAGCTTGTTAATATTTTCGAATATGCATTATATTCTTGTAAATCAGCGTAAAAGTTTAAGATCTATCTAGTCCAAGTGCTTTGGTCTTAGGAAAAATCGATTGCACAGTCGTATTTTTAATGTTATCAAAGTAGTAGTGATCTTCAACTGCAATCCTAACTTACAGCAATAAGACTGAAACAATAAAATTTGTGCTCAAAAATCGCAGAGATTACCATGGTGTTAAAAATGTGCAGTAAAAGTGCACAAACTGAGTTCTTTTGCTGTAACTGATGTTTAATTGTATTATTCCATGGGAATTATACACAAAAAATTCGATAAATCTGTCCAGAAGAGCCAGTGATGCTTTCGTTGAACAAATCCATCCTCCATTTCAAAACATATCTAAACAATTTTAAGGATTCTATGAAAATACAGGTTCACGCGTAAAACATGAGAGTTGGTCCGTAAATGCTATCACCATCCCGCTGTTCCCGCCAATCTCCGTAAGAAATCCGGGGAAAACGACAAATGCTAATGGACCATTTTGAGGAGTGCGGCACCAATCGGAACACTAGACGTACTACATGCAGATTGATGCAGATACCAAATAGTAGCGCGGAAAACAAGATAGCTTAAGGAACTGTTGTTTCATATTCGCTGTAAAAACCTAATTATGTAACAAATCCTTACTTAAATGATATAAATAAGAGAAGGCGTGACTTGGTGGAAAGCCATGTTATAAAATTTAAAAACCTAGTAGTTTTCCGCAGGATTTATTTCGACGCGGCCAGTTTCGCTTTAGAGGAATCATCTTCATATATTTCATAACCAAGAAATGCCACGTTCCAAATTTCAGTTTTATATTAACACCGTCAAATGCTTCTTATGTAATAACTGACCCAAATAGTCAGCTTTTTCCTCTTTCCATTTAGAATTTTCTTAGAAATTGAAGATCATTCAACTTTTCATAACTTCTAAGAAATTTATCCTAAACGCTTAGGTGGAGTGCAAGAAAAATTATGCCTTTTAGGACACGGGGAGGGTGGCCAATCAAATATGAATGGATTATAGGTACTCATCTCTGATCTTATATTATTGGACTTATCCGAAAACTCGGAGATGCTCATTATATGCTTACTAGTAGAATTCTCAAATCTGTGTTGTCACTGTGTAGTAAATGGTTTATCTTTATTTCTTATGCGCTGCATTAGTCAATTTTAATTTAAAGATTCGGCCTCCAATCGACTCCCGAGCACAAATCGACCCCTGACAATGGCATATAGATCACTGGTATCGATAGCGATGTGAAAAAAAAAGATTATCATATGTGGCGACACAGAGTTGAGAAATACTATTTTCTGGTGGAACTTCTGGGAGATAATGAGCGTCTCCGATTTTACAGATAATTCTTTTTTAATCTACTCATCTTTAATTGATCACCTTCCCCTCGCCCTGACAGACGTCAATTTATTGCCCCTTCTCCTCAGTCGTAAAGTTAAATTTAGTAAACTATAGTTAACCCTAAGTTAAAGCTTTGAATCTCTTTGAATGATGAATTCGTTTCTTCCACATAAAAGCATCCAAATCTGAAGCATGTATATTATAAAATTTCGATCGTGCTCTTCACTTTTTAAAGCTGAATATTCTTAACGCTTAACATACCAAGCCTAGTTGTTCACCGAGCTTCAACGTTGTTTACCAAGCTCGGGTCTTCGGAAGACCTCAAAATTTTCCTTTTATTTCTTAATTGTTTGTCGCTGTAGATTACTTAAAATAGGTTTTTTGGGTCTCTGAAAGATATAGACCCAGGCATATTTTCGAAAACCGCGTATAGTAAGAAATAAATGGAAAAACAGCGGGGCCCAGCGGAGACCCCAGATTGGCAAACGACGTTGACAAACTAGGCTTGGTATGTTAAGGGTTAAATATTTAAACGAGAGNATTTAAAATATAAGTTTGCGATTTTAAAAGGTATATTCCTCACTTTCTTTGTTTTTCTTAAATATATTCTTATATAATATCAGACGTGTTGTATAAGAATACATTTAAGCTATGACATGGTAGAGCAAGAAGAACTAGTAACGTACCAACCGGTGTCCTGCCGGGACCCCAAGGGAGTTTTTATTGATTTATGTTTCTATGAAATAATTTTATGAAAGTATAATTATATTTTTTGCCTTAAACTGATGCGAGACATACATAAAAGTCAAGAAAAAATATTTGTTAAAGTTACAGTAGCATCACTAAAAATGTAAGTATGGGGTCCTCCAAGGATCCCTCATGGTATGTTAAGGGTTAAGCGGGTTGAGGTAAGTATGTTCAGCCTAAATGCAAGAAAAAACTGAGAGAGTTGAGGAAAATTTTGTCACAGTCGCTACACGAAACTCCGTAATTCCATTCTCTTTATGCTTACTCTAATTAAACCAGCTTTCCTGACCAATGAGATAAGATATTTTTCCATTGACTCGTTAAACTGATCGAAAAATTCCACCATAGATCGCGGTAAGGCTCTATATTCATGCGCACAGTTAATCTGTACGACCTGTTAAAACTCAGTCGCAACATCGCAGTTAGAAACAAATTTAAGAGCGAGTCAGAGCATCCTGTTGGCCATCTAAAGTACTTCATCTGATATAAATATGATTACATTTTGGCCTCAACCGAATGTGTTCCTAGACATTTTAATTGCCCTCAATCTCGATGCTAATAGTATGTTTTTTATGTTATATTATTTATTATAAAATATTTTCATTAAATTCAAAATGTAAGAGTCTTTAGAAATGGAGCTACATCGATATTCAGTTTTGGACGGATCGAAAATGAAAGTACAAATCGATTATAAAATTAGAAATAAAAATCCCGTTCATCGTAACAAATGACATTACCTATGAGAAAAAGATGTGACATCTTAAAAGATAGAAACATTTTAACCCGAAAACAGAGTACCGTTAAAGAATGTGACTTTTAAATTTTCATGTTCGTTATATCTACCCACAAATGAGTGATGCTATTAACTAAAGAATCGCGTTCTTAACCATAATGCTCTTCTTCCTTATCTCCGATATTTATCTCTTGTCAGAATTTTTACTATGAATACTCAAGTATCGAGTTGAATAAAAACTACACTAGCGACCTCAAAGAAAAAAAAGTTGCAACCCGCCCGAGCCTTTGTTTTGGGGGTTTCTCACCTTTATTAAATGCACAACATATATAAGAAGAAACAGGTGAATGCGACAATACTGCAAGCAATTTCCCTCCAATTATCATGGGATTTCCGTCCTATTAAATATCATCATCACCATCATCTTCAGCCATTTTCAATCCGACGTCGGATGTAGGCCTCCCCAAGCGCTTTCCAATTCTCTCTATTCTGAGCTTCTCGTTGCCATGTTACCCCTAAATACTGAATGATGTCTCTGTTCCATTGGTCCCTTGGTCTTCTTGTTCTCTTCACATCTCTTGGTATCCACTTCAGAACTTCTGATGTCCATCGGTTGTCGTTTCTCCTTGCAACATGGCCTGCCCACATCCATTTCAGTGATCTTACCTTATCTATGATGACTGTCACTCCTGTTATCTTCCTAACCCAGGTGTTGCGTTTCCTGTCTCTTCTTGTGATTCCCAGCATACATCGTTCCAAACTTCTTTGTGTAGTCTGAAGTCGCTGGGTTATTGCTGCGTTTAACACCCATGTTTCACTTCCATATGCCAAAACTGGTCGAATATATTGGTTGAAGACCTATCTCTTCAAGAACATTGGCATTTTCGACTGCAGAATATGGTTGTTTCTTCCGAAAGCACTCCATTTTAGCTTCATTCTTCGATTCATTTCATTAATCCTGTTTTTCTCTCTTGTTGTAACCAGTTGTCCCAGGTAAGTGTACTCTGAACAAACATCCAGGGGTACTTCTTGTAGTAGGATTGGTACTTGTGCTGCAAAAGAATTATACATTACCTTAGTTTTTGATAAGTTTATCCTGAGTCCTATTTTCTGCCCAGCCGCGTTCAGTTCTTGAAGTCTTGATGCTAGATCTTCACCGTTGGTTGCGAAGAGTACTATATCATCTGCGAAACGCAAATGACTGATGTGCTCTCCATTGATCCGTAGGCCTCTTTCCTCCCAGTCTAAGGTTTTAAAGACTTCTTCCAGAACGGCTGTAAAAAGAATTGGTGAAAGGCAGTCGCCTTGTCTCACTCCCTTCTCAATCCGGAATTCCTCTGTTTCTTCATGCAGCATTACAGAGGCTGTGGCGTCCTTGTAGATGCTGCGTAGAAGTTGGATGTACTTTGTATCTATCCCTTGTTTCCCCAGTGCCTCCAGTGTGGAGGAGGTACTTACCGAGTCAAAGGCCTGGGCATAATCCACGAAGCAGAGTACTAGTGGCATCTCGTATTCGTTCATTTTGCTGATAATTTCTTGCAGCGTGTGGATGTGGTCCATAGTGCTGAATCCCTTGCGAAATCCAGCTTGTTCTCTGGGCTGGGCAGCTGCCAGGGACGTCTTCAGACGTGCAGCTATTACTCTCATGAACGTTTTGTAAATAACAGGATAGAGGCTGATGGGGCGGTAGTTCTTCAAATCTTCCTTGCTTCCTTTCTTGTGTAAAAGGACAATCCTTGCATTGTTCCAGTCCTTCGGAATCCTCCCTTGTCTAAGGCAATTAGTGAATAACTGCGCTAGGACGGGAGATATTTCTGTAACACCAAGTTTCGGATATTCTGCTAAAACTCCATCTGCTCGGCCTGCCTTTCCATTCTTCATCTTCTTGATGGCCTCTGTTACTTCTTCTGGGATAATAGAGGGGGATTTTCTGAGTTTTGTGTTTCTTATTGGTTATCCTCTTCAACAATTGCTGTCTTCTTGTATAAGTTGGTGAAGTATTCTGCTACTGTCCTCAGTATTGCTTGTCTATTGGAAGTTGTTGTGCCATCTTCTTTCTGAACAACCAATATTTATTTCTTTCCCATTGCTAGGCATTGTCTGACCCTCTTCATGCTCTTGTTGTTCTCTATAGCCTCCTATTAAATATAAATGCCTATAAATTAACAAGTTATAACTAACGTTATTAAGTGGCGATTAACGTAAGTTATAACTTGTGAAAACTCATACCAAAGGTATTTATGGAAACAAAGTTGTTATTAATTATTATTCCCTACTAATAATGATTTCCTAACAAGTTCTCAACCTGATACTATCTAAAAACATATTCTATGCTTTTAGTTGTGAATTTAGGGAGTGACTCATAACTCTTAGCTGGATGTGTTAGAAAATTAAAGTAAACCCAATATATCTCTTCACAAAACATTCCTCGCAAGAGGTGATAAAAGAAATAAATTAAGATTTTTTGTCTCACTTGTGCATAAGAGAAGAAGGTAGTCCCATAAATGATCCTGTCACTTAATAATCTTTTCTTAGAAGTTCCTTAGAAAAACAAAAGAAACAAAACCTCGATATTTTCAACTCACATTTCAAGCAATGGTAATTAGTGATGGGACGTTTAATTGGAATCGGAAATTGGAAACATCAGAATTGGAATGTTTTTGGGTATCGGAAACAGAATTTTTGACCTAATTTCCGATTCCAAAAACGATTTCTTGGAATTAGTTGTTCTCAAACTCAATGTTCAATTTCTCGTACCAATGGTAAATAGATAGATACTTACAGATTGAACTATCTGTATATCTAAAATCTATGAATCCTGATAATGCCTAAGTATTTAATGAGAATTTAATTTATTATTGCGTAAAAACGGATTCTTTGAGTTTCTACCTATTTCGCAACCACTTTTCATAACGTTCACCATTTATACTTTTTCAGGGCCTGATAAATGTTTATTTCTTATGTATCGTTAAACATAAACGAATAGGGATCTGGAGTTTAGAACAGAATCAGGAACTGCATCGGATTCGGTAAAAATGTTGGCATTGTCCCATCACTAATAGTAATCCATGCTGACGTCTGATAGACGACATAAATAAGACGTGAAAATGCTCGTAGTTTCTGAACTTCTAAGGAAAGTATTAGGCTTGAGGAAAATCGGAAGACCCGGGTTCAAGTCCCGGTCTTGTCAGACTTTTATTTATGTCCGTTTCTTCTTGGGAATATTTTAAACTTCCTTCAATATTGAGTCTCTAAAACATTTCTATTAAATCTCCTTGATTCATCGACATTCATATGCGAAAAAATATTTAACAAAATTATTGCTGTACGTTAGGATTGCCGCAGTTGAAGATCACTAGTTCCTAACTATATGCGTTATTCAATATTCAAATGAATTATTTCCAATAACACAAACAAAATTTCGTATAGATACTGAGGATTCAATGTAAAAAACCGGAAAGCTTCGTTGAATCTAATTGATAAATACCTTCTCAAGATGTCCTTAGTGAACGATCAAGATCAAATATATATTGGCATTAATATTTGTTTGGTGATACGGTAAGTAATTGCATACAACTTGGATGCAAATTCGTCTTAAATTTAATCAATTGTTCGACCACCTTTCACCGCCACAAATCAGGGAGTCAACTATTAATTGGTATTGATTATTACTTTGGTATATACGGTAATAATAATAATGTATGGAAAAGGGAGCACATTTCCTTATTTGCAATTTGAGAGGGAGATTTCTTGTGTCAGTTATCGGCGTACTATCTGTTGCCATTCTATAAAGTATGAACCCTCTAAGTCGGAAACTCAACCCCTCCACCATTAGCTACGAAAACATTGAAGAGGTAGTGAGGCTTACTAACCAAGATGAGGAATGAGGTAGTTCGCCTTTGCTTCCAAAAAGCTCTACGATGAAAAGGTTTACGTAATGGAAGCACTATTATTTTTCACACAAACATCCACCACTTTCAACACCAAGGTTGTGCAACAAATGACCCACTGTCCATACATAATGTGGCCCGCCGGAAAATTTAAACCAACCCTGCAATTCTTGCATAGTTATCTAAATAAATTTCCATTTTGGTGATAAATCATCATCCATAGAAATAATATATGTTACACTGGAACTTTAAAAAAAAACGCCCATTAATTTACTTTGTCGTCTTTAATGTACATACTTCGTGCATCGGATACCTTGCTAATTTTTTTGCTCGTAAGTAGTCCTCTAGTGGTGTACTTAGCGGCGTACACATTAATCAGAAAAATTAACTGACGATACGGAAATACCAAAAAAACAAACGGAGAAGACGTTGCATGGATTAAATTCGTTATTTTCGACTTTCGAGTATAATGAATGAGTTAATATTCGAAATATTGATTGGTTATCCCTGACGTACGAAGTTATTAATTTAAACTTTCGGACATCAATAGATAGTGAAACCATTGAATGTTTTAAACAATATCAATTTACATAAATTTCAATATCTGGCAATGAAAGCGTTTAATCCGCTGAAACATTCAGAAGTAGCTTTGATTTAAATTTATCAACTTAACTCACATTTATTTATGTCCCACTTGGTAAGTAAAATAAAATTAAGAATTAATTATAAGAATTATTCTATTGATTTTTTGCAGATATTGAAACAGAAACCGCTCTACCTGTTCAGTCATATGAGATGAACACGATTCGCTGGCATTTAATCACTTTCCGATCAATACTTCTGAGAAAGACATCTGCGCCTTTGCTTCCAAAAAGCTCTAAGAGTATAAAGTTTGCATAATGGCGGGTGAAACTTTTTTCAACATTCTAAAGGAGTGGGTTGCCGTCGTGGTAGAAAAAAAATTTAAAAGTGCTTCCTCTGCCAAGGTAAATTCGCCCCCGGAGAATTGATCCTGAAATCAAACGGTATTATTAAAAATAACCGCATGGCTATCCAGAGCCTCTAATAGTTCGGCATCTTTGTAGTAGCATTTGTAGTACACAAAAGAAAATTAAATTAAGGATAGATGATTCCATATCCTGTGCGAAAGGGCATATGAAAAGTTTGTCGCTTGACAATTTTGCTTGAAAATCTAATTCAGAACCAACATTTCCTTTCGTCTCTTTATTTATCTCAGAAATAACCAATAATATTATAACTTTATTATAAGAAAAGGAGAAGGTTGGAACACGGCTGAACACGGGAAGCTCCGGATTACCGATTTCTGGAGAAATCTGTAATCCGGAGCTTCCCGTTTGTCTCTGAGCGCAAGTTCCGCTTGCCGAAAGACTGCTTACGGAGCGTTTTTAAACCTCTAATAACTTTATTAAGCAATTAAACATCAAACATGATCAAATTTTCTAGATAACGCTGTTACTATCCTCAGAAGGAGTAAACTGTAAAATTTCCTGCTAGCCAAAAAGTTAAAGAGGTTAGAAAAGGTTAATCCAATCAAATATTCGCATTTTTCCCCGAAGAAATCAAGCCCTGGGGTAGAAAATCACAAACCTCATAGGAAGTAATGCAGTATTGGGTCGGCTAAAAACTGACTTTAACAGAACTTGGCAACCTTTCGTAATTCATACATCAATTAATCCTCTTATATATAATAATAATGCTCCATGAACTGTAAGAAATCAGCGGAAGAAGAAATACTCCGCGAGGCTAAGAAGAATTCAGCGGAAGGTTATAAAACGTGAGTAATTATATAATTGATGTGTATGATTATCTATCTTATTTATGTATTTAACCTAAACAGGCAGGACCCGCTAAGTTGAGCTATAACGTATTGGGTCCTACTCGTTTGGGTTAAATAAATAAAAAATAAATATACGCACGAATATTCACGAATGTATATATTGTGTGCAGAGCCGCGCCTAGCCTACCACCCTGCTGCCCGAGTGCAAACATAATTTGCTGCCCCTTAAATTAAATACCAAAACCTGATTCCCCTCCTAATTTTGAGATAAAAATTATTTATTAAGACTACTAAAAGCCAGTGTTTTATGACTTCGTTTGCCACTTTACACTGGTCACCAAACATCAGTAACGGTTAATTATCCATATACCGTATGCTGACACAGTAAATAATCATTATGAGTTAATAGTTCACATTACTTTCGAGTATCATTATCATCACAATACGGATAACTCAAAATGATAAATATGAAATCTATTTTTCGCAACTAAATATGAACTTTTCTAATAAAAATCGTGTCGCAACATAATTAGTCGCATATTATGGGAATGGAGGAAAATAAGACATACAGCTCCATGTATGTAATGTAAGTTAAAAAACGTTCATAGCGATATCTAATAACGGCAAATCCTTGTACAATATCATCAAAAATAGGTCCATCACAAATTTCATTCTCTTTGCCAATGAGAGCCAAATTTTTTTACGTGTCTTGGGTCAGAGGCTTAAAAACACTCCGTAAGCCGTATTTCGGCAAGCGGAACTCGCGTTAAGAGACAAACGGGAAGCTCCGGATTACCGATTTCTGCGAAGTCCCGAAGATGATTTCTGAGACAAAGCCTCCGTTGGAGATTCCCGTTTGTCTCTTAGCGCGAGTTCCGCTTGTCGAAATAAGGCTTACGGAGTGTTTCTAAACCTCTAATTCATTAACAGCCGTGCTCCAACTTTTTCTTTTATGTCTTGGCTCATTGATGAACGAAAGGGTTCTTGATGGGTTAATTGGGAAATGCATCACACAGAAAATGATAACTAATGACGTTGTAATAATTATAATGGTTGGCCAAGCTTCTGTTGCCGCCCTTAAACGGCCGCCTTTAAGATGCCGCCGCACGGATGCGATGCACCACTTGCACCCATAGGACGGTGAGGCTGTGAGTACACACAATCAGAGCATCTCAAGTGCGGCAACAGAAGCGTAGAAAACCGTCGTTATTCTTATTATTTCAACATCATTATTTGTCGTTTTCTTTGTGTTATATTTCTCACTATCCCATCAAGAACCATTTCGATTTGTCAATAAACCAAGTCAGGTACAAATTTCGGCTCTCATTATGATATAACACTAACTTGATGATTGATTGTTTATGTTTTGTGACCAATGTAAGCTGGGAAACGAAGTGACAAAATACTAGTTTTTCATAGTCTTCAAAAATAATTTTTACCAGCAAATCAGGATAGGAAAGGAATCAGGTATTTTTATTTAAATTAAAGGGTCGGCAAATTATTTTTGCACCCGGGCGGCAGATAGGCTTGGCGTGGCTCTGTGTCTACTATAACATGGCATAAGAAATTTACATTCAATTCTGCTCCGGATTTAATGCACCACTTAAAATAACGCAATGCGCCACTTTTGGCGGATGCGCCATAGTTAGTACATTCCGCTGAAGGGGCCGCATGCGGCTCGTGGGCCGCGGGTCGAACATCCACGGCCTGTCCTTCATTGATAACTTTTCCGTGGAAATAAGGAAATGCGATATCCGTGGACCAATGCGGGTACCTGCCACGAACCCAGAGGGTATGAGCGACGGTGCACCTAAGAAAAAGCTTTCAGTAAATACGCGAAAGAGCGTCGATGATCACGCGCCACGGTGATCAAATGTCGCTCGCTCACAGATCTAGACGTCTCGGGAAGTAAAAGCACACAACTCGTGCGAAGAATGGACCACGCGCTAAACGAGGAAACCCAAAAGGAAAGCGATCGTTTTGTTTACCACTTGCGGAATGGAAATTAGCGTTCAGACGGTCGTGTGTCGGAAAGGGAGAGGAGGTGGGAGTAGAGGGGGATGCGGAGGCGTGGGAAGTGATCTTCCGTTCTCGTCTCACGCACGCGACCCCCTTCAGTCGTGTGCCCCATTCCGCTCTCCACCCTACTTGCTGCGCATGCGCCAATCCCCCCTCCGCGGATCCCTCATCCCCCGTTGCACTCCCACGTGCATTTGTATGCGCCGATGCGTGCGCAGGACGCGAGCGATTACTTTGGCGAAAAAAAAAGACCGCGACACCGATGCTGTTCCCGAGAAATGTCTCTCCCGCGAAGAAGATACCTCCAAGAAGAGTGCTTCATTATCTCGGAATTTAATTAGCCTCTTCCCGTAATGAGCTGCATCTGATAGCTGTTCTCGCGATGACAGCATTCGTACCGTGACACTCTTGTTTTCAAGTAACTCTGGCGCGATGTTTAATTTTTTTAGCCGCTAAATCCGTTTGAGTGATTTCTCTAAAGTAGATCTTATGAAAAGTATTTTCCTAGGGTTTCATGAAATACGTTTTGTTACGCCTGGCTCAGAATTAAACCTATTCAGAGCTGTAGAGACGACTTTTGTCGCCCTTAGTAAAATATCCTTTGGCATCCAGAGATAATTTAAAATATAAGTTTGCGATTTTAAAAGGTGATTAAGTGTTGAAAAATTAACATTTTAGACAAATTCCAGCCCAAATTTTAAAACTTCTCTCGGTTAGCTGAAGACTATAACTGTGCTTCAAACCTCGAAAATCTTCTACGCATTCCTGTATGATCCATTCGTCTATTTATATATCTATGTATATATGTATCTATACATGAAGCAGAAATTCTGTGGGATTGTTTTTCTGAGATTAGCGTCCACACCGTTTATCCGTTTTGCGTCAAACTTTGCATACGTTCTCTGAGACCCGGAAGGAAGTACTGTCACCTTTTTATTCGATAATTTTACTGGGTTTGAACCAAGATCGTTAAGATAGATTTCGATAAGAAATGCATGTAAAGTTCACTTTTATCGTTACAGACTTTATTTCTTTCGAAAAATTCTATTAGAAGGAACAGTCGTATGAAATCGAGATAAGTGCCAAAAGAAGGAAAAAATTAATACAGATTCTTATTATGGTCATATAATATCGCTTCCGTTTCGAAGTTGCGAGAATTTAGATAAAATATACAATTTATTGTGAAATTTTGAGATTATAAACAATCCGTCCCCCTGACGACCTATGGGGGTTGTCATATATTTTCTCATAACAATACATTGTGTATTTAGTCCCATTTAGAAGCAATGGCAAGAATTGATGTCTTGAAGGGGAGGAAATTTTTCAGAGATTTCAACTATTACAGTTACGAACAATTTGTAGTGATGAATCGCAGGGGCAACAGACATACGTAACACCGTAATGAGTTAATGGAGATGGATGAGTAACTTTTTGTCTGTCAATTCGGAATCTTGACATATTTTACGATTTTATTTGAAGGAAATTTCAATCTGACTTTTATTCTCCCCATTGAGAATCGACGGGCACTTCAGCTATTTATATAATAATAATAAATTAATTGTTCGCAAGAAGATCACTCGATATTTATTAAAGAGAGTTGTGATTCCTCTTCAAATATGGGAAGTGCTAAATTAGTAGCGGTAGTATTATTAAAAGTGCTTCGATAGCTAAAGTCATATCGCTCATGTGGGCTTCCACCGAGGATTGAACCCGGGACCGCTTTCACCAAAATCGAACGCGCTACCAACTTGGCTATTCGGGAGCCTGGAAATGCTAAATTTTTATAGTTTATGTTATAATGCAGGAAGGCACAATATTTTAGGATTATTAATATATTCGCTATAAATATTTCATACAAATTTCGTATACTCAATAGTAATTAATTGAATTTGATATTATAACAATTAAAAAAAACTTTAAATGGGCTTTAAATAGATTCAGACGCAAAGTCTCATTTTCCGTCTAACCTGTCGTCGTATTTTGTACAGTTATTGATTTACAAGTGATAGTTTGAAGAAAATGAGAAAAAATGTGGATATGAAAAACCTATATAAGAGATCTTTTGGGAAAAATTATCCACTGCAGGAAAACACCCGCAGAGAAAGGGATGTGGAAAACCTGCCCAAAACCTACTGATAGTGACAGCTAAAAGATACGAAAAAATATTGCAAGTTATACAGCCGAGCAAGGTCGGATTTGCCATTAAGCGTTATAGACGCAAGCTGAGGGCCATGCAGTTAAGGACCATAAAAGGACATTTCGTCTTTTGTTTCAGATGAATAATCTCCTTATGGGGCTTCATAGCGATCCTTGAACCTATTAGTAGTGCCTCTAATTGCTAGAATTTGCCCCTGCTTAACCTACAATGAAAATATAATCTCCTCCTCTTTCATAATACATATGCTAAAATTTAAAATTCAAGCACAATATTAAAATTGCAATAGTATGCACCTAAGATAAAAAATAAATAATCATCGAAATCGAAAAGTCCGATAAATATGTAGTTGGCGCTCCGTTAGGAATTGGCGCCCATCGCACGTACCCCTATAAAAATGAAATAATATTTTAGTAAAATAAAATTATTTTTAATGTTATACTCGTGTGCAATTATTTATAGAATGATTACACAGGTGGTCAATTATTTCGACTGGTAATTTTCCTAACGTAAAGCTCAGATTTTACGGCCAAAAAGTGCGGAAAGCATGATTTAAAGACGGAAATTTTCAACAAAGACCTCACGCCATCTCTAAGATAGCCCAAAAGACCTATAATCCTTCAAAGTAAGGATATCATTATGATCTGGTTAAAAATCCTCATTCGATGGCAGTAAATTGGTTTACCAAGATTATTTATCCTGTTTAATATTACGAGACGCATTATTTACATTTCGAAATGATATCACGGTTGATTTATTCCCATTAGATTGATTCAGATAATTCCTTGATGCAATAGCTATCAGGCACGTGCGGTTTCAATTCTGGTCCTTATAGGAAGAAGGCGGGGTATTTGATTACAAACCAACAAATTAAATGACTGTATACACGTCTTCATTAAGCTTTAGATGCGTTATGCCGCACTAAATTAAGTACCTAAACCAATTCGTTAGTAAATGATGTTTAAACAAAACACCACTATATACGACGAGATTTAAGAATAAGTAATGAAAGCTAAGTAAGGAATAAAGTAATAAAATTTTCAGGAATAGTTATAAAACGTTACCTATCATTGTTCTTTAACTTTTCAATAATTATATAATTTTTAAAGATATAAAACAATCACTATGTTTTAGTCGCTGCCATCGAAAATCATCCGTGCAGCCACCGAAAACTTTATTTATTGATTAAATATAATAAAGTGACTATAAATCTCTATCCAAAAACATTTTTAAAGCTTGTAACATATACTATTAAGTTCTTCGTTGAAAACATTTGCCACAGGTTCATGAAATTCAACAACCACCTGCCTTCAGAAGGGTTTTCAATTCCACTCCTAGCATAAGGTCGTCAATTTCATTCTAAGGGCTATAATTTGGAGAAGCATTTATTTTCACATTAACATACGACACTTCGGCTTCGCAAATGCCCCATTACCTAGAATTTTTCTTAAATATATCTCACTTATAAAATACTTATAAAAGATCATTTTACGTTAAGAAAAACTGTGTTTTAGCGCTTTTAATCTTCGTAAACAGTTCATACCAGGGATAAAATATGTCAAATAAGTATCCGAGCAAAAACGGAATGTTTGCCGGCTTAAATGAAAATAAATAGTAAGTGCAGTATAACCATAACATTCAGAGGAAACAAAAGAGAAAATTACGTTGAATGATCTTATAGCATCATATTATAAGAAAGATCATACATTTTTGAAAAAATTTCAGGAAAAAAAAGAGAAAAAACCTGGTAGAGGTTTCAAAAATTCCTTCCAAAGCTTAATTGATAATTTCTAGTTTAATTGATAGGTCAATAGCTGGCTAGATCGACTTCATTTTCCTTCAAGTTCTTTTCTCATAGTAAATCGTAATGAAATAAAAAGGTAGTAAGTATGTTTTAAAATTCCATGATTTTGCTAAAATTAATACGCACAAAAAAGTGGAATGGCCATCAACGGAGAAATTTATAAAATCTATGGACATTAAAAGGCGTTAGGAAGAAGTAGTAGTAGTAGTTGTTGTTTTTTAATTGGTGCCTCGACGGCTTGGGTCATTTTGCGTTAGGAAGAAGAAAGGGAATACGGGCTTATGGGGATTGAAGGTAACAAATTATATGAAGTATCAAAACGAAGGTGGCAAAAAAGCGAATAACAAACAAGGAGTTAAAGAGGTCGTTTAACAGAGTATTTTTCGGAAGAGTGCAAAAAATCAAAGTAAACGAAAATTGGAATTAAGGGAGATCGTCTGAGAAAATGAAATTCCTCGGACAATTAGGTCTCCTAATAATAAGCAAAATGAAGGAGGTATTACAAAATCTGGGTTAACCAAAAATTAAATTTTTCTATATCAATAAATAAACATATTCAGTTAGAGAAACGATGTTTAATCAAGCAATCATTGAATATCCGTTTTTAAACTGTGTTCACCATTCATAAATTCCATTAAAATATAATTTGATACTTTCAAACGCAGAGAAACTAGTAAAAAGATTATGATACGTTCAGAATGAGAACACACATTCATCTAAATATAAATATATATTGTAAATTTTTTNCATTCTCTATCTGAGTCTCAAACCGATACTTTATAGCGACGGATGATTTTTACTGCTCATATAACTAAATAATTAATCAATTTAATTGTAATTTAAGGTTAAGAATTTCTGAAATTTTATTTATCAATGTGAATAAGTGAAAGTTTCTGAGGAATATATTCTTATGTAGTTCATATTTTGCAGAAAGACAAAGAAACTATGCTTCTATTTTCCATTACAATCAGATCATGCTATAATGTGATTGATGCTTTTTTTCATTATGGTTTGCTGGTCCGATACCAACGAAAATTTTCCCGTGAGAAAATATTCCTTTTAATATCGATTTTGGGGGATTAAAGGCCACATTAAGCAAGGAAATCCCTTTCCCACAACTAACGTTCGCAAATTTGTTCCTCTTATAAATAATAAGTAATCTCAAAAACTTATTAAAAACTCCCTCCCTCGCATTAATTATATCGGATATATCGAATAACCCACTCTCAGAAGAAGAAAAGATGGATTTGTTTTCCTTCCTTCTTTCGATTCCGCACTCAATTAATCTTCCCTACGACTGATCACCGCGGAAATAAATGGGGGTGGAGAGGAAGAGCGGGTTTCGGATGCTTGCGAAGGTTTGGACTGTAAAGGGGATGGAATAGTGCAAGGGAGGGGGACTGAGGGCTTGAGTGGTTGGTGTTATGGGAGGGTATGGGGAGTCGGTGGTGTGAGGGACGGGTGGCTCCCGATCCGTGGGAGAGAAAGGACCGTGGGATGGGCTCTTTGGAAACCGCCCCCCCCCCCCCTTCGAGATGAAGGGGAACTCCCCACCCCCGACCGTCGCTCGGACGCACGTACAAGCGTGTCGCACGGCCGTCGATCCAGCCAGTGTCTCGGCAGCGCTCGCCGCGGCAACACGTTCTCTGACTAGAACATCTCCTGCAGACTTCTTCCGGCGCACGCGCCAGACACGCGCACGCCCATCGGCCCACCTACGCACGTGCTCCAAGCGGAGAGCCTCTCATCGGCAGGCATCGAGTACTCCGGAAGACGGCCTTCCTTCTTAGGCGCCTCCGTTGCAACGTTCTCTCGAAGCTCTTCGACGGCACCCTGGGATCTTCAACGACCGCACAACTGGATAACCACGGGCAGAACCCTTCGGCGGCGAGGGTTCCCGACGCCGCTAAACTGTGGGGCTCGAGGGCCTTCGGAGGCGGGGCAGTGGCGCCTTCCTTTCCCGGGAGCCTGCTGCCCCCGCCTCCCTATCCGGGGGCGGAGGAGGCGGCGGCCAGGTTATCTGGTGGAAGGTGGAGTGGAAGAGGTGGTAGTGTGACTGACAGCGACTGTGAAGACGTTTTCTCGGAGGAATCTTCGTCGAAAGATAGGTGAGTGCACGTGCGTATTATTGTGTACAAACATGTGGGTGTGACGGAGGGAAATATTCGCGCGGCACTTGTTTTCGTCTCCTCGCGCGGAAGTGAAGTACTTTTCCGTTACGACTGACTGAGTTCGTAGCGGAGTTGATAGTTTCAAACTTTTCCATGTTGTGAATATTAGGAAATTTTGTAGATCTGAAAATGAGATTTAGAAACTGCACTCCGTTGCTGTAATAGCACGATCATTGCGCAACTCAGAGCAGAATATATTACCGTTTGTTATGTTGAACCGTAACAAGTTTCGTTGTGTATGGAATGTCTAAAAATTTTCCGCTGAATATGACGTTCCTGAATTATTTTGCTATCTCACGCGAAATAGAGGCAGAATAGTGTTGCAAAGTTATAATTTTCTCGATCTCAACTCTTTAAAATTCAGCATGATATTCCGCTGATTCCTCTTATTCTAATTTGTCCGTATATCCCGAGTCGGAGGATTTTATTCTATTTTTCATCGTCAGTTGTGATAATATTTAAATATTGAATCATAGTAATGGTCAAACATAATTGTATCTGTTATAGATATAATCCGTGAGAAGCCGTTGTTTAATAACGAATTGCTTTTCCAGGTGCTCGTCTCCTAGCGAGAACGCCGATAGTTGTCACATGATGAGTCGAAAGAGAAGGCGAGGAATAATTGAGAAGAGGAGGAGGGACCGAATCAACTGCAGCCTCTCTGAGTTGAGGCGATTGGTGCCTACGGCTTTCGAGAAACAAGGCTCCGCCAAACTGGAGAAAGCGGAAATTCTGCAGTTGACGGTGGACCACCTAAAAACGCTGCATGCCAAAGGTGAGAATACTTTCCACGCATATAGTCTTATTTTTCTTAGGGTAAATTCCTCATTTAATCGTCTAAATTCTTCAATTTTTCGCTAAGGTAGTCACTGATATATCTTTCCAAATTTATTATTACATTATCTTTTTGTTATACCAACCAAGAAAGTATTTAGGTCATGGGCTTGCTCGTCCTTTAAAAATTAAATGCATTGCGATTGTGAGCTTGCTCCTATCTCCTCATTTCTTTGAAAATATTTCTGACGATTATGAATGTAATAAAAAATTGTAATTTCTCATGAAAGATTTTTTGCTAAGAAAGAATGTTTCACTTTGCATAAACATTAGTTTTTTGGTCTAGCTAATAAAATGACACTACATAGTTACATGAACCCTCTCTAACAAGAAGTACTATTCAGTTAATAATTCCATTCCTTCTGAATTTCAATTGATTTTATATTGTATTTGCAAGCGTGTACGAATGTTGGATTTATAGACTATATTAAAGAAGTATAGAGCAGTCATCAAAGTAAATAAAAAGGTCCGTTGATAAATAATAATAAATAGTTATAATAGGAGAATTTCTCAGTACTTCTATCTCTTAAATTGAGGAGTGGAAAATTAAAGCTATTAATTTCTTATATTCAGCGTGAGTTCGTAAAATTTTAAAATATGTTAAAAGGTCTTCCCTTGAAATCTAGTTTTTGCAATTTACAAGCGTTCTCATTTTCGATCGCAAAAACGAGTTATTTGCCTTAACAATGAGCATAGTATTGGAAGGAACGACTCCAATATGAGTTGAGAGACGACAGAAGCTGAAGGGTTGGAGGGAAAAGGGGTGATTCCGTTTTTAGAACTATCGGAGTGGCGCAATATACTCAAAGGTAGAATCAGATGCTGCGGCACTGGCATCGTAACCGGAAGAGGAGAGACTGAAGGGATTGTATGCGTGTAACTGGTCCAGCGTAAAGGGAACACAAAGGATTTCGAAAGCAAGGAGAGGATAGAGGAAAGGCTGTGTGGGGATGGTGTTTCGACTTGCGTGTAAGGGTAAGGCAGAGAAAGGATATAAATGAGGAAGGGGTAGGGAGGAAAGAAAAGTATAGAGAGAAAAGAAGGGGAATGAAATAGGGGAAAAGGAGCTGCTTGAAGACCTCTGGCATAATAAAGGAGATTTGGTATGGGGAAGGAGCTGACGATGCGCTCGCAGATCCAGAGGGACTTTCTCTGCAGAATGCAAGAAAACACAGTCGCTTACTGATTTTGATTATGAATTTATTTCAGAAAAAAACGCTAAAATGAGAAATTTAGGATCCAGGCAATTCTTGTTACTTCAATAGGAATTAAAATTTTTCTCATTTTCCAAAACCGACCTACCGAGAAGTTTTCGGTGAGTTGAACGTAATTTTTTCAGCTGATGGCTTTTTAACTTTACAGAAACCTCTGTTTTGAGGAAGCTTAGAGAGGTTTAAGAGTTATTACAGAATGATTTATCATGCTTTGATTACACATATAAAGTAATCAAAGATTAGAGATTGAACAGTTCTTCATATCTTTCAGGGTGAGAAACGTATCATTATTTACCCAATGTAACCAACAAAATCATTACCGAGTTAACTATCAAACTAATGGCGATTGTTAAATTCAAATAAAAATATGTTTTGGAGGTGTTTCCATAATTATGCAAGAAATCTATTAAGCTGAAAGTGTCGATTTTTAATTTTTTGCGATTTGGAACCAAATTAATCATGTAAATACGTATAATCAGACATTAAGGTGGACCTATACCATGTAGTACCGTTGACAGTTGCGGATAAATGTTTGCTGTTTTCGTTGAGAATAAAGGCTTACAGGTAGTGCGATAAGTACTTAAATAAAAGCACGTATTTAAATTTTAGAATAAATTTAGAGTTCTCGATTTACATACGAGTGATTAATGCTAAAAATTTTGAATCTGGAATGTTAAATCCTTATTTTTATCTTCTTCTCAGGAACGGATGCTTTCAACAGAGATCCACACAAATTCGCTATGGATTATCACGGACTGGGCTTCAGAGAATGCGCAGCCGAAGTCGCCCGGTATTTGGTTACTGTGGAGGGGTTGGACGTCCAAGATCCATTGCGCCTCAGACTTATGTCCCATTTGCAGTGCTTCGCGGCGCAGAGGGAGCTCTCATCATCGTCCTCGCCAACCACGCCCTCTTACCCAACAGCCACACCACCTTCCTGGGGATTCACTACCCCTCACAATATGTACCAATCCCCCCCTGGCCCTCCTCCTCCTCCACCACCCCCTGCCCCTCCCTCTTCTACAAGCTCATCACTAAACACCCCCTCAGCTATGGCACCATTGATAGACGCCTTCGGGGTGTTGGATCCATTGTCAATTCCCGTTACGACCACTAGCGCAATCTCCACTGGGAGCGGCAGCAGGTATCCCACGAATGCAGGGCATCCTTCTGCATTTATGCCTTCGCAGCACCAGTATGGTGGTCACCAGGAGGTGCCAGCTACTTCAGCTCCTCCCACTTCCTCACATCAAGTTCAATCAATCGCCTCCCCTTCCATTGCCCCCAACATTTCTTACCACCATCTCACAAGTGCCCAGCCATCCTATCACCATCAGCACCACATGCCGCCCTCCGTCCCGACGGTGTCGTCCGCACAGTCCTTTCCATCCCCCGGAGGTCAGATGAAGCCTTATAGGCCATGGGGCGCCGAGGTGGCGTACTGAAAGCATCGACGCCTTCCATAACAAAGGATAGTTTCTGCAGTTGCTGATGGTTCTTCAACGACGTCATCAAGAATGTGAAGTTCTTGCACTTCTTTCAATTTTAAGCCATATACTGCCAAAAATTTTCTTGGTTGTGAAATGCACTACGCGTCGAAACAAGTCTCAGCATCAATTCGCGCAGTGCAAATGAGGAGGGTTGTTCGCCCAGAAGAACTGTACATATTTAAATGTGATGTCTTAGTTAATAAGCTGTCGGAGGTGTCTTTGACATTGACTTTTGCAAATCGTGATTTTTCAAATTAGAAGTTTGCGTCACGAATTAAAGGAAGAAGACACCTTCACGGATGCACCTTCCGTGATCTAGTCCAACGCTCAAAGTACGAGGATAATGAAGTATTCTTTCCATTCCCTCAACCAAAGAAAAGTAGCTTTATTTTATTTTTTATAGAGAAATTTTTATTATTTTTTCTTTCGACAGAAGTTTTGACATTCCGATTGCTCAGTTTTAAATTGGTCCTGAATCGGAGAAAGTAACTTATTGTTCAAAGGAAATTAACTTGGGACAAGGAAAGCATACTGCTTGAAGCTGGAGTTCTCCATGGGAGCGTGAGTGTGTGGACGGAGTGGTCAGAAGGAAAGTGTATTAACATTGTCTCCGATTGGTTCGCCGAACCGGCCTTAATTCAGTGCCTCTTAACGTCGATTCTTTCGGCGCATCATTTGTCAAGTGACCTCAACAAAAGAAACCCTGTGCCTTTTTGGAAAAGTCGCCGCAGACTTCAATATTTGGGTCTGTGGCGTTAGTGATAACAAGGAAAGCGGGTGTCCTTTTTTGAAGGCGGATCGGAGAGACTGCTTTTTGATACGGTCGCATGTGAAAATATTTGCGACATTTTACTTTGTTCTGTACACTTATAAATGGGAAAATTTATTATGCATGACGCAGTTACATAAATGTGATCTCAAAAATATTTATCTAATTTTATGATCTCAATGAAGCAATGAAAAAATAAATTAATTTTGTATTTGAAAATAACATTTTTTTCAAATCCTATACAACCCCTTAATAGAAAGTTCTTTAGTATTAGAATTAGACACTTCATATAAAGAAGGATTGTGGATTATATGTTTAATAACTTTTGTAGAATGTTTTCTCGATTCATTTAAGTTGAATGAAATCGACTGTGTTACGTCAAACTGGAATTATTTTAGTAAAAGGTAAAAGAAAAATTGTAATTTCCATTTGATTTTATTTAGACTACCAATTTCAAGAGATTGTTCTTCAAGAACAAGTGATAGAAATGCAACCAAATACTTTTGAAGGATTTAAGGAAGGCTTGCAAAATGTGACTTCATCGATGAGGTTTTTGGTGGATGTAATTTAATTTGCTTGAGAGACATATATGTTCCACCCCTTAGACCGCCTATGGAGAAGTTTCTCGGAAATTTTAAAGGAGCTTTTAGGGCCTCGTTTTTTACTCGATGAAATCAAAAGCGGGCCTCTTCTACAGTCGGTAACGATTGGTGTTCCACAACTTTGTCATAAGGCTCCAATCAATCGCACTATCGGTTTCGGTGATGTAGCCGATATCGATTATTCAATAAATATAAATTACAAAATGTTTCCTCATCTTAAGCTAAAGAGTTACAGTAAGACGGCATTTTCATCGATGATACGTTGAGTATCTTGATCACAATTCATATATATATCAATGGGCGTGCAAATGTTTATGTACATACATGATTAGGAATAAACAAGACTTAAAATATACCTTTTTTGCTCTTTTAAGTTGAATCATTCTCTATCTGAGTCTCAAACCGATACTTTATAGCGACGGATGATTTTTACTGCTCAAGTCAGCCCTACTTATAAATATTTAAATATAGCATTTATCTTACTTAATTTAATTATATAGCTCCGAAAATACATTTTATTTTAAAATTAAAATTTTTAAGAAAGACTGTCAAAAGAGTTAAAGATTAATCGAGGTAATGCGAGATGCTTGTATAACCAATCGAAAATCGAACTCTTCATAACATTCTGAGAAACATAAATTGCCTTCGGCAGTGAAGCTCATGAATAAACGTTTACTCGAAAGTTACGCATTGGGTTCAAAGTGTTTCTTTTTATTTTTATGAATAATATCAGAAAATATAATTACATTAGAGTTCTGTACTCAATGAAATATCAAAATACGTTTCCGAACTACTTATCATCTAGGAGTGCCTAAATTTTACTATTAAGTTCCTATACAACAAAGCTTCTCAGAATATATTCTTTGGAAAAAATAGGAGTGGATGAATATCTGTTTAATCCGCAATGAAAACCTCTCAAAAAATTGATATAAAAGGTATTCAAAGACAGGTGATCTGATCTTCTGAACTTAAAGTCAGAGGTCAGTGTTATTCAGTAGATGAGTTAGATAGATAGACAATGATCAGCTAAAGATATCTTAATAGGATTTCCATTCTGTTTCTTCAAATTAGATGTCTAATACACTTTTGAAGCATTAAAATTGTATCATAATTCGGTCATTTTCGAAAATTACTTTTCCTCTAATTTATGCAAACTCTTTTGATTAGTATTTGAGATGTACATATTTATTTTGCATTTGAAGGAAGACGTTCATAAAAAATATTTAAGTATCACTTTTAATAATAATAGTAATAATACTATAAATACAAACCGATTAACATATTAGAAAATAAAAAATACAAATTATACCAGGATAGAGAAATCATGATTGACATCACCATTAAAGCCATTAGACCGGGTACAATTCTCATTGATAAAATTAATCAGGAAGGTTTAATAATTGTCATAGCAGTCAGTAACTCTCAATTCCAATCTTCAAATTACATACTCAAGAAAAATGACTTAAGTAGTCTGACTTAGCAACAGAAATAAAAAAACGATGAAAGTTAAAAATATAACCATTGTTTCCATAATTATATCCACGAGAGGAGCAGTGCCAAAAACATCGGCATCCAGTTTGGAAAAATTTAACGCTGAAGTTAACCTATATTTAATTCAAAAGTTTGTGATTCTGGATACCTGCGAATTAATTAGATAGACTTTAAATGAATACGAGTAATCTTTATATTAGTACAGTTAAAAGTGCTTTGACTGCTTCGGTCATTTCGCACGTAGGCCCTCACCGGGAATCGAACCCGTGACCGATTTCAGCGAAGTCGAACGCGTTTCACACTTCACTATCCGGGAGCCCTGTGTTCTTTATAATCGTATGGAACTTCAGTGCCGTCTGTTCCAATGACTCCATCACTTTGTGGCGAGAATAAAAAATAATAATACTAATTTCCCTAATGGAAACAGAGACATTACTCCAATTACATCCATTTTAATAATTATTATTGTTTACAAATACAAAGAACCATTCCCTTACGGGGAAGAATCCGACTAGCCGGGACTCGAACCCAGGACCAGGTTGGAACCCTAATCATTCCGCCACTGTAGCCGGAGGGATTCATCTCTCTCTACAGTGTTACTCGTTTTTTAATATCTGCACCTATCGAAAAATTAAGTAGGCCAAAGTCTTGAGTGAGTAAACTTTAGTCGTTTAATGTGCATTCTGCTTATCTATGTCATCACACCAGTTCTAATAAGCAGCGATCCTTTTCAGTGAAGCCTCCAAAGTAAAAGATGCGTAACTAAAAAAATATAGAAATCGAGAGTTTCGTAGAAAGAAAAAGCGGGATTCAATACCGCGCGTCCTCAACAGGACTTGCTCCGCGTCACTCCCTTCCTTTTTTCCCTTTCTTTTTTTCCCTTTCTTTTTTCCCATTCGAGACGAAATCCAGCGCACGTGCATAAGCGTCCATGCGAGATAAGAGCCAAAAAGAACCACACGGGAAAAGAGAAAAGGGTGGGACCATCGTCATCTTATGTTTTCCTACCAAAGCTGCAGATGCGACGAAAAATTTGCATATGGTGTGACAAAAGAAGGTGAGCATCCGTGACCCGAATGCGCGTAATCCGCCGTGCGAGTCACGACAGGGTTTTGGCCAAAAGAACGACCTCCGTGGCCCTTCCGCGCTAATCCTCTGTGCTCCCTGAAACGAGAGCTGGTGCTGGAGACATGGAAAGGGTTGCCAAGGGTAACAATGGGGAGAAAGGTGTTAAAGGAGAGAGAGTTGAGGGTGGGAACATAGGCAGCTAAGGGGTGGGTTGCGTAAGGGTAGTTAAGGGAGGAAAAGGGGCGGAGGAATAGGTGCTTTGAAAGGAAGTAGAATAGGGTGCCCCGAAAGAGGCTTGCGTGAAATCAGTTGCCATTGAAGGAAATGCTACGCAAATGAGAAGTGAGTAGGGGAAATAAAGCTTGAGAAATGGGAAATGAAAACATATCGAAACCCAGGAAATGACGTAATGTATACTATAATCGGAATCAGCACGTAACGTGCTACTAAAACTAACGTATTTCCTAGCGGGTTTTCCGGAGAATTGTCTAAGAAAACTACAATTCTAAACAGAGCCGCGCCGTCCTATGGGTGCAAGTGGTGCATCGCACTGTGGCGGTGGCAAAGGGCAGCAACGAACTTACCTAACCATTATTTTTGTTACAATAGCATTATTTTTTGTATTCTTTGTGATACACTCGACATCTAGAAAAGTTTATAATGTGAAGTTTGAGATTAGATTAGAAAACAATTAGAGGAAAAAAATATGCATAACCCAAGACGAGAAAGAAATATTTGTGCCATGGGTTTAATCAAAGACTTGGAATCAATAAAAGATTTTCTCGTACCAAGAATAAATCCTCTTCAGATTTTGGAATGTATATTTACTAAGTATTTGATCCTTCCTAATTTGCAAATGGCTTTGCCAATTATATTGACATTTCCGGAAACTGTTGCTGCTGTGACAATGATACTCAATAGCAATGTGAACTATGAACTCATAATGACCATTCACTGCGTCAGGATACGGAATATGCATAATTAATTGTTACTGATGTTTTCTGACCAATGTTAGCAGGGGAACGAAGTCATAAAACACTAGTTTTTCAAAGTTTTACAAAACACTTTTTAACTGCAAATTAGGGAATGTGTGGTTTTGGCCTTTAATTTAAGGGGAGGAAAATTATGTTCGCACTCGGGTGGCAGATACACTAAGCGCGGCACTGTTTGTAAATCAAGTCATTCCCAATATCCGGAAGATCACAGGACTGCAAGTATTTTAACCATTCTCTTTTGACATTTTGTTTCATTACAATGGAGATTTATCCACAAGGAAATAAGTCATGGAAGATTTATTTAAGTTAAGTACGTTTTTTAGAAAAGGTAGTTTACCCTTTACAACTAGTAAATATCATGAAAAAAACGGAGGCAGTCAACGGTATTTCCAAATCTTTCGCTGTCCTGAAATATCGAATGGAGCCAAATACAACAACACAAGTACAAACAGGTACACATTATAGCTATTTCGTATTCAAACATAAGAAACGTTAGCTACAAACTCCAAGTCTTGATGACTTCTGTGGTAGCCTGCACACGATCGATGTAAATTTATTTATTTACATTCTATGACTACAAATAGGCATCTAGCCTAAATAGTAAATCAAAACATTTTTGCATCAAATTCGAAAGGCTAAATTAAATATAATCTTTTGCAATCAATATTTGCCTCTATTCAACGGAATATAATACCTGAGAAATCATGATTGACATCACCATTAAAGCCATTAGACCGGGTACAATTCTCATTGATAAAATTAATCAGGAAGGTTTAATAATTGTCATAGCAGTCAGTAACTCTCAATTCCAATCTTCAAATTACATACTCAAGAAAAATGACTTAAGTAGTCTGACTTAGCAACAGAAATAAAAAAACGATGAAAGTTAAAAATATAACCATTGTTTCCATAATTATATCCACGAGAGGAGCAGTGCCAAAAACATCGGCATCCAGTTTGGAAAAATTTAACGCTGAAGTTAACCTATATTTAATTCAAAAGTTTGTGATTCTGGATACCTGCGACTTAATTAGATAGACTTTAAATGAATACGAGTAATCTTTATATTAGTATAGTTAAAAGTGCTTTGACTGCTTCGGTCATTTCGCACGTAGGCCCTCACCGGGAATCGAACCCGTGACCGATTTCAGCGAAGTCGAACGCGTTTCACACTTCACTATCCGGGAGCCCTGTGTTCTTTATAATCGTATGGAACTTCAGTGCCGTCTGTTCCAATGACTCCATCACTTTGTGGCGAGAATGAAAAATAATAATACTAATTTCCCTAATGGAAACAGAGACATTACTCCAATTACATCCATTTTAATAATTATTATTGTTTACAAATACAAAGAACCATTCCCTTACGGGGANAAACTTTTTTAAATATACTGATACGTTGACCAAGACCATTTAATTCACACGCATGAAATTCCTCTGATAATATGCGCTTTCGAATTTAACTTTTTACTGCTTTAATCCTGAATTACAACTTACTGGACTAGCTACGTTTCTAAGTATAATGTCGTACAGGGAATAGGACCGGAGAATCTCTTTAATTTTACCCCGTCCGGACATGGAGACAATTGAAGTGTGTCGCGCGGCGAAGCAATCGAATACTTTAGGAAAAGAGATTCAGACACGCGACTTGTGAGGATGGGCACGCGAAGACCTCACGCACGTTCGAGAATTCCAGCCTCCGTCGACCCACGGCCTCCTCTGTTGCCTTCCCATAGACTTCTTCCGCCCCTTCTACCACACACTACGGCAAGTTCTTTCGAGCGGTCGAGCCCTCCAGATCTTTAACCGCCTTCTTCATCCCATTTCAGCACATCCCCTACCCTCCTGCTGCCTTCCCCTCTGTAGTATCACTCTCCCCCTTCATATGGTGTTGGTGCACTCCCTTCGTTCCCTTACAATAAAAGCGACCCTTCTCCGGAGACGAGTTGCAGCCTCTCATGCGAAACCCCTGAATCGTGAATTTGCCTGCTTGCAACCTTGATGCCGCGTTTCGCCAACAGCTTGCGATGGGTTCGCTATCCGAGTAACGGAATACTTCGGATATTTGCAACACTACGACAATTCTCGTTCTTCCTTCCCTTTTTATGCGAATTTATTTAAAATATCTTTAATTACGACAGGTAAACTCGTTTACGTAAGTATACGACGTAAAAATCAATTTAAATTTATTTAATCTCAGGTGGATAGTAGATTAAGTCAGTAAAATTAGGAACTAGCTACAGTTTTCACGTCGATAGAAGTTGGCCACTAACATAATAAATCGTTCCTATGTGAAGATATCGTGGAATTTATGCGGGAGGAAAATTTTCAGAGTTTTTCTCCATTACAAGTAGGTTAATAATGCGCTTATATCTAGAAAATTACTTGAATATTATTTGACAGGCGAATATTTTCGAAAGTTGAAGGCTTCCATGTCAACGAAAATATGTTTTCGGCGACAGAGGGAGATAGTGTTATTGTTAGAGGAAACTTTATTTTATTTTTTTTACTTTTCCGCTTCAACAGGGATGTTTGAAGGAAATATTTATTTAATATTTTTAATGTCCTCTTATATTTCAGGGTCTCATTATCATAACAAAGTATAAAATAATACCGAAGATAAATATCAGATGGATGCATTCAATCTTGAAAAGGGCTTCAGTCAGTAAGTAATCAACGTCTTGCTTATGAGTTCCTATGAAAATAACGATAGCCATCCAGTAACTGAACAATTCGAAACTGCGAACATTAACTACCTAAGCTGAATTTAAATATTTTTCAAACCATATATTGCCTTTTTCAAGGCCAATCAACTATTTCAAAGGCTGATTAACGGACACTTGAATTTAAACATACAATCATCAAATTTCAGCAGATGAAACAGAAATGACTGATTCTGAAATACGTTAACAGTAGTTATTATACTACTTAACGTTTACATATCGTGAATATGATGGCAATGAGATTTCTTAGTTGTTTCTGGTAGGCAAAAGTAAGCCGTGTTTATGAGATAGTTTTCAGTGAAATTAAATGATTTTAAACAATTTAAATTAAAAATTCGTGAGCAGATAAAAATAAATATGATGAGAATGTTTTATATGTATGTATGTACTAAACAATAATAGTAGGTAAATTATAACCGGTAATATGAAATTCAATGAAGAATTTCATTTGAAGATAAAATTCCATCAGATAGCTTGGATTCCTTCCAAGCAGCGAATTCTACTAAAAATAATTTACGGATATTTTACAGTGCAGATATCAATCTATAAATATTATGTTCGTATTGATATTTGAGTAGAAATCAGTCAGTTTTTGTATCACACTGAGCGCCGGAAAAGTAACCAAGTGTATATCATATTTTCAAATTAAAATCAGAATTCCAATTTGCTTGCCATTGCCATTGATTGCTTAGTTTAGTTAGTTTAGTCAAGAGTTCAGGATGAATAACACCGATAGAATATCGAAGATAAAACGGAACTGCCTCAGAGGGTTGCCGATAAAAACCACTAAAAGGGCGCCCCAATATTCTCCGATATGTCGCGAGTATTTGTAGGTGGCAAACACGCCTTTTATTTGCGATTTTCGATATCTCTCCTTAAGCACCTTACGAGGCAATTCTCATCCCACAACCTCGCTCCTGAAGCGATGAATAGGAAGTCTTTTTCAGTTCTTGTGAGACGCTGAAGTCTCCGCCACGCGTTCCTCGACGCCGTGCGTGTCCCCTCGTGCTTTAAGGCGGCGAATGCAGTGCGAGAGGGTCCCTGCAACAGCTGGGTCCTGAGTCCAGAGAAGGGGGAGTCGTGTGTCTGTTCGTGTGTGCGGGCGTGTGGGATAGCTCGGCTAGAACGGTTCCCACGGATCCCCTCGCACACCTTGCTCCCCTTCTACTCGCTCGCAGAGTGCACCCCTAAGCAAGGAAGGCCGCTGCATCTTCTTCTCAGCCCACCTGCCGCTCCCCTCCGCACCCTTGCGAACCACCTCTGAGCCGCTCCCTTTCTTATACGATTAAATGTCCTCCGCTTATAAGGCAAGAGGAAAATGCGACTATTTTTGATCCCCCGGCGGGGACCCTTGGACGGGATATTGAAGTTTTCCTTCACCTAATTACGCGCGTGTAATTGTTGACGAAGTTTTTAAAGGGACGCGTTTTTCACCGCGTTTTTTTTTCGGGCCAAGATGGGTTCCATCGCATCTGATGCGGTCTTAAATTACGCGGGCGGCCTCAAATCTTTTATCAACGCGGACGAATGACGCAAAAAACGTGGATGATAAATTAGACCAATTTCTGAGGGATATTTGACGAATGATCACTTCCTAAAATTTCATAGTTTTGATAAGTACCGTATTATAACTAAGACGATACACAAGTATAAAATTAAATATGGGTTATTCTTTATTTTTACAATATAACCTGTTTTTTATATTCAATTTTTCCTTTAATACATTAACTGATTTGGCAAGGAGATAATCCTTTGAATGTGGTTATTGTGAGGTAAACACCTTCCACTCCCACACAGAAGAATGTTATGCGAAAATAAGTTCGGCTGATTAAAACTCAACATATTGTTCCTCAAACTAAAAATTTACGCATTTGTGTAAATAGAAATCGCTTATTAATGAATTATATTTAAATTTCAATGATGTCACAAGCAAGGAACAAATTCGACACAAAATATAAACTTGACCTTTTTTAACATACCACGTAGTATTCTAGTTGGATATGTATTACCAGCGAAAATTACATCCCAGAGATATTAGACGAAACAAAATAAAGGAATTAACCTGAAAGATAATTAAAAAGCGCGATGCCTAAGGACCACAATCGGGTCTTTTACCTTTAGGGATCTATATACGAAATGTCTGTAAGAATGTTCTTTAATTTTCATATCTAACGGCACTATGGCGCACCCTAATTTCGCAAATTTAATATAATAATGAAAAAGTGCAATTCTTAAAGGAGGGTACGATTAGGAATTCAGGTTTATGAAACCATGGTATCAACGTGATCCCAATTCTTTGAAAACATGAAAGGAAAATAGCCTTCCAAGAGACAAATTATAACAATCCCTGATGATTTTACTATAAATTCCTCGCTTTCCTGTTAAAATGTTATAAATAAAGATTGAATTAAAATATGATGCAATTTTGAAATAGACTGTTAAGAAAAACTCCTTTTGTACCCACACCCTTTTGAAGGAAATTACCATTTTAAATTCATCCCACTCGCACATCTCTCAAAAGTGGCGGTGGTTGTGAGTCTAGTTAAAGATTTACATCACTATGGAAAACTGATTGACTTAATCGGTTTGATTATATACCTTTAATGATGATCGAATTCGGATTATTTGATTTCCCAAGTAAAATAATATTATCAAATAAATATCTTTTCGGTGATTAAAAGTGCAATGCCTTGGAGATAATTTTTATAATACACTACTAGGAAATATCGTAAATATTTACGTATAATATAACATATCACATTCTATGGACGTTATTGCCAAATAACTCAAGGAACCGGTGTTTTCTAAAATAAGAATGTGATTTCATCTCTATTAAAAATTCTACTATTATCGGACATGAAGGTTATGGCCTAGTTTATTTACAAAATTCATCTAAATTATGTTAACACGAATGATAGCGAAAGCTGATGAAACTGATAATTAAGAAGGTTCCGATTAACTCCACTGGAAGAAGTCACGCATTAGGATGACAAATGGATCGGAATGGTTGAGTACTCGCATTCCCCCTGCCTCTTGTGTTCCCCTCAGTCAACCCTCTCTTTCCCACACGGTCTCCATTCACTGTATCCCCACTACCTGCTCTATCGGCCGCTCTGATATGAAGGGGACCGAGAGGGGGAGAAGGTTCGTGCGTGTGTGCGTGCGTGTGCACGGCTGTGGATGCGCGCATGTGTGACTCTTTCCGAGAGATGCCGCAACATGCGTCCTTTATTTAGTTTAGCGCGATGCGGTAGGATCCTATTCATGGATGAACCTGAGTAATTCGTTTTTTATCTTCCGGGTCAGTCATCTCGTATAATTTGCAGAGTTGACTTCCAGAATTCCATTGTTGGTCATAACTCCATATGCTTTCATGAAAACAAAATATCGCCAACATTGTAATTATGCTCATCGGCAATAAAATAATTCTCATATCTAACGGAAAGTCACTAAGGCCTCCGCACATCAAAGATATGAGGCCAACCAGAAGAAGCAGATCAGAATGGTAACGGTGTTAAAATAAACGTCAGATCCAATATCAAATATTTCAACCCGTGCAATGAACTTAAATAGTTAATTGAATTCTTGAAGTGAAACGTGTGCTGGTAAAGTTACTGTTTCTATTTGTTTCGGCCAGCTGAAACAAATTCCAAGAGGTTCCTTTAAATTATATTTGAATATTTCAAGTTGTCTATAGGTATGAGCATTAGCAAACGAAGAACCACAAGGTAAAAGGCAAGTTAACGCTGCTTCTCAATTGTTGGCATAAGCGACCACCAAAAACGCCGATTTTCAGCAAGCAGTAATTGGCCATGATAAGCTATAACTGCATTCTTCTTCCACTTTTAGAGTTTATCAAGTAAAATAGTGCAAGTAAATGTAATATCCCTATAAACGGAAACGCAGCACAAAGCCTTCGCTTATTCTTTCTTTCGGCAAACTTATAGTCACTGAACTAACAACTTGAAGGAGGTGAGAATTAAAATATCAGGTGCGCGAATTTTTCGATTAAAACCTGAATTAACTGGTGATTTAAGTTCATTAAATTATTCAGTTTACGTTTTTAGTTTATTGCAAAATTGCAGTCTTAACAACGAAAAGTTACTCCTGCTTTGCGAGAAACAAGCAAAAATATTACATCAAGTGGTAGAACACCGAAAGATCTATTGACCCCTTCATTATTCTGAACGACATATCCGAAACAAATAATTCACCAACCACGGATGGAATGGAACAAAAATCTATAAATGGACAAAATGTAAGAAAACATAAAAATATCAAGGAGGCAATAGGAAGCAATGAAAAATTAGAAATGAGAGTTTCGGTTAAAATATAGATCGATTTGAATAATTTATTCCCACAAAATAATCACACACATAGCACATTCTAGCAGTAAGTTCATTATATACATGCATACATTTTTACAAATTTAAATATGAGTACAATTGAGCAAATATGTTATCACAGCCTTTCATAACACAGCTTATTTACATATTTTCACTTTCATACAAAATTTTTCATTATATCATTCATTAGATATAGTTACGAATTAAAGAATAGATACTTTTCACCCCACTTGAGTTTTGTCATATCATATAAATTATATCAACTGTAGTGCATACTATCATATAAATGATATATTCCACAGTTCCTCGTCGATAGGAATTTAACCCATATAACTTAATACATTAAGACAAGGCACGTCGAAGGTATCAATTAAAGAGTACGTTAAGACCATTGAGATCTAATTCTAATATTACACCATCCTTAATTCTATCAAGGCACTCTTTGGTAATTGGAAAATGTTGTAAGAAGATACTTCAGGAAGAGAAGAAGAAAAGTTGTAGGAAGAAGAAAGACTGATCACATTTTGTTCGATCTCCCACAGTTCGAATGAAAGCAGTTGGCAGGTATCTCGAAGACTAGGAGGAATATAGGTGCCATCAGCATCCCAAGACACCTGTGACCCTTGCAGATATTACTCAGGAAGAGATGCTCATCGCCATTTTCAGTTCCAAGGCCTCATTTTCCAAGTTTTCCAATGCCTCTTCGCCGCATCCTCCAAGCCAAGTTATCACTGTGGAAACGCTGCTTATTTCATCTGCTTCTTCAGGTTGCGGCACATTCTGAGCAGGCTTAACCTTGCTCCTCTGGCTCAATTTGCGTATTTTCTGAAATAGAAAATGGTCAATTGAAATAAACGTTTTGAATGAAACTAATAATGTTTAATAATATTTAATTACTGTACATACCACATTAACCAAAAAGAAACCAGATGACGTAAAAATGTTTAAATCTCAATAGCACATTGTTATTCTTTTTATTTCAAGTTCACTTTAGGAAATTTATGCGATAAGAACATACACATATTTTAATTAAAAAGTATACGAAATTTAATATCATTAAAAATTAAGTCACATGAAATGTTAAGTTTTATTAAAAATAATAAAAGAATATAAAAATTTATTTTAATTGAAAATAATGAAAGAACTTTTTTTGAAAATAATGACATTCTCATTGTGGAATTATATAATTGAATTAGCCATATTAACTCTCAACAAAACCCTTAACTTTGTCTCATCTTATTATCTGCCATAATTCAGAATCAGATCTCAAGGTAAAAGAAATGTTTAGAAATGGACAGATGGCCAAATTCAATAAGCTGATATCGGTCACTTAAGAATTTGAAATATAATTAACATATCAGGGGAAAGTGGGACTAGTTGTTACTAAAGGTACTCCACATATCATGAAATATGACGAGAAATATGCGTTTCTTGAATAGCTATTGCCCACATTTGAGCAAATAAGGCGATCAAAACTCGAAAGGCACCTGTTACTTTCGCTAAAGGTAATTATGAATGGTAGATTCTCAGTTTCAGAAATCCATAAGTAATCCAGGATCTGCATTTTCGTTTATTTTGATTTTTTCTGCTTATTTTTAATTCTCTTCTTCTAATAATTCTCTTCTTCTAATAATAATAGTGAGAACTACACAATGAATAAATAACCTGTTTGAAGTAAGCTTGACCTCTATAAAACCCATTGACCATGTAAACGTTGTCAAATATGAAAAAGGAAAGGAAAGATCAATGGGAATTGATGCCCGTTTTCGGAAAACGGCTTTAAACAGACTACAATACCCTTTTTTGCCCCAACCTTTTCCTACAGAAATCGCTTCATTCAACAAAAATCCTCTCTCGGCTTTATTTGGCGGCACGCGACCTATCCTTTTCGACGGAAACATAATTTATTTCACTTGGAATTGCGGTTTCCATCCTGGATGATCGTGGCGCTAGCAGGCGTTTCGTATGCGACTACTATTGATAGGAGTACGTTTCCCTTGAGTAATGAAATAGAGAGGCAAGGCTTGAGAAGTTATCTGCAGCATCAGATGATACGGCTGCTCTTTAGAAAGAGGTAAAGGCCTGGGAACATTTTTTTTCGAATAGGATAGTATGAGAAGGAGGGGTGAATTGGGGATGGAGTGGGGATCGGAGAGAATAGGGAAATAGTGGGGAAACGAGATATAGGGCGAGAAGAGGGGGTTAGATGAATGGAAGGGAAAAAAGGGGTCGAGAGGCGGTGGGGATATGGGACATTGTCCTCGACCCTTGCTAGGGCAATCAAAGCAACAGTGAATGGCGAAGGGCAAAGCTCTGCGCCATACTGTTAGGCCACACGACTGGGAATTTCCCAATTGAAAAGGGAGCCTAGGTTAAAAACAATTTCAAAATGCTGAACCTGTAAGGGATGGGCGTGAAGATGTATGAGGATAGGACTGCATTTTAATCGATTGGAGAGATAATAGCATCAAGTGGATTGTCAAAGCACAGTTAAGCGTGGTGCGGCGATGTAAATATTTGAAATGATTTGTAAACATTTCTCATAGTAAGAACATTTCAGAACCTTCAAATTAAAACGAGCTAGAAATTAATTTTTTGCTAAACAAAATACTGCGAATGCCCACCAGTAAATTCATTAAGGCTCTGTAAAACAATTTCGACGCGTCAGATTAACTTTCGAGGATAAATTCTACACAAATACATGAATCTCTTCGCTGAGAATAAGACATTTTCATCCTAATTGATTACCGAAGAGTGTCTTAATTATGAGCCCTGTGCATCTTTGAAAACTTCTTAGTTTGGAATTTCTATGATTATAGAGAAAATTCAGCATAAAATGCAAGATTCGTGAAGCCATGTATTTCTGCCCGAGAATTAAATTTTTCAGCAAGATAGCGGTAGGGTTACCATATACACGGAGAATATCATTATAAATACCTTCTTACACGATGAAACTGTTGTAAATAAGAAACGTAATGTCTTGAAATTTAGAAAAATAACTAAGTTACTAGAAATCAAATCAAGGAACGATATAAAGTAGTATTCTAGGCATTCTAGGAGATAAAAAAACGCGAAAGCAGGTTAAATTCTATCACTACTTACTATTAGTGCACGAATAAATAAACACTCGAACAAGTCATACAAATCTCACGTGTGTCATACCCTTGAAAAATGCGACATGATAGAAAATGATTCCAAAAGAAACTGAGAAAAAATAAAGGTATGAACAAGATCAAATTCTACGAGGTAAAAAATATGAGACCGATACTTTGGCGCCTAGCAATTCCTCTTATTTTTCTTAATTATAATATCGGATTGGAAATGTGAAGATAGCGTTAGAGATATGAAACAGAAAAAATGACGTACCTTCAAGCAAAACTTTCCAGCCGAGCGGATGAGTTTTCCAAGAGACGGTGGAGTCGCCTTCTTCTCCATCTTCGAACGCTGGGAAAGTTGGGATGAAGCTCAGAAGCAGTGCAGGCACAGAAAGCGTCCTCAATCGAATTATCTTCCGGTCGTGCGAGAGTGTGGTCAGAGAATGAACGAGTGAACGACTGAGGGATCCCTTATATATATACATGGTGTGGCGGAGGGGGCGAGGGGGCCATGTGTTGGAAGCGGAGGGGCGACAGGTGGTCTCGTGGCCGGGAGCGGAGTCCCGCGGGATCGGAGGCGGCGAGGGTGCGTGGGAAAGTAAGGGACGAACGCTTAAAGGGACAGGAGTGGGGGCGTATGGGAGACAAGTGGACGAAAAGCGCTTCCTGATCTCGGGGACCAATCGGTCCCAATCCAGGGTCACAGTGTTAAAGTTCACGAGTTAACACCGAAATTCATTACATTTAGGAGAAATGTCTGCGCGCATAAAAACATAAAATTACGGCATGAATTTTTAATGGTTTAAAAGCCATTAGCAAAGACTGTAAAATCATTTAAAGAGCCATTCAGAAATGTGTGCTTTGTGATGCGGTGCGGGAGTGATCTGTCGCTCATCGCGATATGTTTTCTTCATATTGAATCGGTTTGTAAACATCAATTTTCCTGACTCGATTCAGCAGCAGCTGTCTGATAGAATCAGGGTGAGGAAGTAGCCAGTGATTCCTATGATTGAAGGCGATCTCTCCGTGGAATTAAGGTAAATCCAGGTGTGATAAATTTTTTTAACGCCCTCGGCCGTTTCCAAGACCAGCCACGATTTCAGCGAATTCTTCCTCTCGAAAATTATTAGAAGCATGAAAAACGAAGCTGAAAGTATGAATGTTATTAAATGAAATAAATGAACAATAAATTATCCTTTATTATAAATCCTTTATTGTTAGCAGTATACACATACTTGAATAAAAAATAATGAAAAATCTTGCTTTTCTGAAATAATAAATTGCCACAATGGAATTCCACAAATTATTCGTCACTTAACCACAACAATCTCCTTAAGCCTTCCTCCTAATCTCAATTTAGAATTAGATTTCACAATGCGAGAAAGTTAAGTAATTAAATAAGAAGACTAAACTCAATTTACTGAAATCGCCCACCTACTAACTTTATAATAGAGTTAACATATTAGGGGAGTTGGAACTATTTGTTACAAAGTGCACGCAACTTGACCCTTAAAAGAGCTATCTCCATGGTAGCAACATCATAAAATCTGTTGAAGAATTTGGAGCTGTATTTCCTGAAAATTAATATCCGTATATGTCAAAAAGGAGGTTTCCCCCTGCCACACGCCGGAAGGCGGCTTGCAGGGTACTTATGTAGATGTAGATGTAAACAGTTTTCGCAAAATATAGATTCACGATCTTTAGAGCTTTATTCGCATTAAACTCTCCAAGTGGAATGATTTTGAGCGAAGTTATTCCACGGAAACAGGTTGTTGAATTATCTTGAAGATTAAAACTTCATTAAAAATTATAATAGAGGTAATAACTTTCTTTCGGCTAATGAAGAATATTCTACCGGAAATTATCACAAGGGATAAAGAGCGATTCATATTTCACTACTGATTCGTCTTTAAAGTTGATTCAAGAAAGGAAATGGTTATTGATAATATAACAATATTTGTCAAATCAGTCCTTCGAAATGCCTACACATCAGAAATCATTCTTCCAGAACTTGAGAGGACATGTGCTTTTCCAATTGATGGAGACACATATTCGAACATGACGACCCTCTACCGTTAGAAGTTACGAAAAACCTAATTCTTTGCTTTCATAATAAGGTAAGAAATATAATAGTTCGATTTCTTCTGCCTCAGAAGTACTCAGTTAATTGTAAAAACGTGCCCTCTCTGATAAAAGTAATAATTAATTAGTCGTAGCAAGATCAAAATGGATTTATAAGCTTTACATTAATTACTTTTAAGATATCTACCATCCTGATTAAATCAAACTAAACAGACTATGATTCTCCCTTTCCCCTTCATTTCCATCAAATTCTTCTCACTTTCCTCAAAAATTTCCTAAAATTTTCAACATCTGAGATTAGTTGGAACAGAGGCCCAACATCGTAAATAAAGAATAATAAGCTAATAAAGAATAATGAGCCTAACATCGTAAATAAAGTGTCAAATAATAATAAATTCTCTAAAAACAATTCTTCTTAGACGAAAAATATCTTAACCTCTTACAAAAAGTGTACTGTATCTAACATATTGGCAGTAAATGTTTCATTTAATATCTCATTCAGTCCAATGATCTAGGAATTGAACCTTAAAACGATGTGTAATCGAAGCGACTATGTATGTATGTAAACGAAATTGAAAAATAGGGAATCAAAATTTTCAAAATAAAAAACATTTATCTAGTGTTTTCGGATTATTATATATTCCCTCCTTGCAAATGAATAGGGCCATTTACCACTTGCAGTAAGAATTTTAATTCCCAACGAGAATTATTGGCCATGTTGTATGGATAAAAAAATATCACTTTGAGTCAACCGACAGTTTCGTTTCCACTCTCAAATGCATCAAAAGAAAGTAGACGTATTGTTAGAGCCAGTCGAAGTTTCTGGAAAAATGTAATCTCCCCTTTCAACCCTTACCGAGAATTTTTAAGCTAATGAGCAGCCACACTATGACGTTTCCCCAACCTCTAGCAATGCCAATTTTCTTAACTCTGTGCTGACCTTGAAGTGCCTTTCCTTTTTCGCCATTCCTTTAGTGCAAAGACTGAGCCCGTATTTAAAAATAAAAATATCACCTCCTAGGTTGATGGTGAAAAGGAAAGGTGTTCCAAGCTTATCCCTAACAGGACGCTCCCTAATGTCCCTTTATAATTCTTAGGGTGCCTTTGAGGAAACGTCTCCTAGATTCTTCGAGGAAATCTTATAGTTAGATTGTGTTTCCCAAAAGGGGAGAAGATTTCAGTGTTGAGGGAGTTGAATGGGGAAGTTCGCGGATGAGGACTTAAGAAGTAATAACAATCTTTGATTCATTGCTCTTAGTTGTGCCTCAGAATAAGAATGTGTTATCGAAAAAACACAGGTAGATCTAAGTCTTACTTATAAGTCCTCGTTAACTGTGGTTTTATGAACTGTTGTTGTAAAAGAAGTATGTTATATTTTCCAGATAGTATATACTTGGTATACAAATCAGGTAGCCAATTAGGGAGTTTGGTGTTTTCACATTCCCTGCCATACGCCATATGGCGGCACAAGGAGTGTTAATGTAAATGTAATGCCATATAATAGTCTGCATAATATTCACGTAGATATAAATGTAAAACTCCACTCAATACTTCCTGTTTCTCTTTTTTTCGAAGAAATCCTTATTTCCTTAATCCTTAATTATAAGTTACTCTTCTGAAAGAATTCCTTTCCCGAACTTGTTCTGAAAAGCCAAATGAATTTATCCTAATACCAGAATTATACCTCTACTTCTTCTCCCAGTTTCTACCAACATAACAATAGTGAAAAAGACGGTACGCTGTCTACCTCTAGCCATACAGCATATGGTGAGCGATGTTATTTTGCACCACTCTTGAGCATGTACGTAGTTTATAAGACCCTGTCGACAGGTTTTTGTACGAGAATTAAAAAAGGTTACAGGTTTAAAAAAGGTTAGCGAAAGGCTTCGGGTTTTGTCAAGAATGGCTACGAAAAATCAATCAGCGTTACTCAGATGCTTCAGGACCCAGAATGAAAATCTTTAGAAGATACAACTTTTACATTGATGCTTAATTTACTCAATAAATCCAGAGAAGCTACGTTCTTGAATGATTTTGTGGATATCATGTGTCAATTTAATGCTTCGGCGAACGATCCGCGACAGTATCCGATTAGGTAGGATACATGCACACCCTGCCAAACGCCGAAAGGCGGATTGCAGGACACTTGTGTAGATGCAGACCTATTATTATTAGTATTGTTCCTAAGTGCTTCGACAGCTTAGGCTTCGACAGCTTCGACTTCTTAGCTTCATTTCGCACGTAGGCCCCCACCGGGAATCGAACCCGATACCGCTTTCACTGAAGTCGAACGCGTTGCCCACTTGGCTATCCGGGAGCCCAGATGCAGACCTATTTTACAAAGGAAGATGATAGTGGCTTCTCAACTTAGCGTATTTCACGGAACTTATTGAGCAGTAAGTGTATCAATCAAGGTTAAAGTTAAAATAATACGATTTGTCTCGTCTAAATTCTAAGAGAAATCTCAAAGTGATTTTATACAGAATTGACTCATCTTAAAAAATAATATGTATTCCTTCCGCCTTCACATAATAAATAGTGTGTTTCAGCAGATTTTCTCTTCAATTTAAATGTCACCTGCCACACAAAAACAAAAAAATCATAATGTCAGGTTACAATCAATTTCTTTCGTTTGCATTTGATATTTCGAGTATTTGTAACCGAATACAGCATTCCGGATTTCATATTCCCTTTTCTCCACTATTTTTTATATCTATGTGTATACCCTGCTAGCCACCTTTCGGCGTGTGCATTCACCAAGACTCTATTTACCTAGTCGATTACTTTCGCGTATCGTTCGCGGAAAAAACGAATTCTTGAATCTGTTCGTTTTCGCATCTATTTCTCTTATTTTCCTCGCTGTATCGGAGCGGCCTATATAGCAGGGAGGGCGCATTATGTCCGCGACGTCTTCCGAGAACGTGGTTTCTCTGAACTTATTTAATAAATTTATCCTTAGTGTTAATCTTCTTTTTTCTAATGATTCCCATCCCGCGTTCTTGAGCATCTCAGTAACGCTTACTGATTTATCATAGCAATTCTTCACGAAACGTATCGCTTTTCGTTGCACCTTTTCTATTTCTCGAATACAGCACTTGTCGGCTGGGTCCCATATACTACATGCATACTCAAGGTGAGGCCTGACTAACGCGAAGTAACAACGCTCGCGGACTTTTTCTTCGCTTCTTCCGACTATTCTCTTAACAAAACCGAGTTTCTTAAAAGCCTTTCCACATATGTTATGGATGTGGGCACTCCATGATAAGTTATTAGTAAGGGTCACTCCTAGATATTTCACCGATTCTTCCGTTATTAAGTTTTTCCCTTGGAGGCTATACGAGTAATCTTTAGTTATCGATTTTCTTTCAAAGAAGTTAATTACTGAACATTTATCTACATTTAGCTCCAATTGCCAATCATCGCACCATTTTGCAATTTTATTTAAGTCATTCGAAAGGATCAATCTATCCTCTTCTCTCTCAATCTCTCTGTAAATTACCGTATCGTCCGCAAATATCCTAACTTTACTATCGATTATTTTGCTAAGATCGTTGATATATATTAAAAACAGTATCGGCCCGATTACGCTTCCCTGCGGGACGCCTGAGGTTACCTTAACTAGGTTGGAGCTAATTCCATCAAGTACTACGCGTTGCTCTCTGTCGGAGAGGAAGTCTTTTATCCACTCTATTACTTCTGCATTGATGCCCGCAAGTTTTAATTTGTACAATAATTTTTGATGGGGGACCTTGTCGAATGCTTTCCGAAAATCTAAAAATATCGCATCGACTTGCTTTTTATTTTCCGCAGATTTCAGGACATCGTGGACTAATAATGCCAGCTGAGTCTCGCATGATCGAGTCTTACGAAAACCATGTTGGTGCCTAGCTATAAAATTGGACGTTTCGAGAAAACTCATTAGGGAACTAGCAATTATATGTTCCATTATTTTACCGCTCAGTGATGTTAAGGAGATAGGCCTGTAATTCGCTGGATCCTCCTTTAAGCCGCTTTTAAATATAGGAGTGACATTCGCAATTTTCCAATCTTTCGGGACCTTACCTTCGGTCATAGATTTATCGAATATAACTTTAAGAAAAGGTGCCGCGCTCTCTGCTACTTCCTTGAATACTCGAGCTGGTATATCTTCGGGGCCAGGGGCTTTATTCGGTTTGAGCTGTCGCAACAACTTAATGATTCCGTCTTCTCCGATGGAGATTTTCGACATTGCTTCAGGCGTATCAAAATTATGTATAGGTTCTAATGTGTTGTTAGACGTGAAAACGCTACGGAAAAACTCATTTAAGATATTTGCCTTGCCCTTTGCATCGTTAATTACATTACCGCTTTTATTTTTCAACGATCCTACCGTTTGCTCTTTTCCCTGGACCCCATGCACGCACGAACAAAAAGCTTTCTGGCTTTTATGGCTAATATATGATGTAACATTCCAAAATACTTGCAGTTCGCCCATATAACAGGAACAACTTCGAGCATCGATAATTTATCATCGTATGGTATGCTGTAGTAATGTAAAACTAGCGCGTTCATTCCGACAGCCACAAATTTTTACATTAACCACCTACAGTGGTCGATGGTTTCTTGAAATTGATAATTATTGCGTCTAGTAATTTGCGTCATTATTTTCTCGTTTACTTTGACTTTCTTCTACAAAAGAAGNAGGATATTATAATAAGGGATATTATCTACGCGCAATAGAATTTATATAGCCTTGAACACTAAATTAAAATCATGAGTTGCCCATCTATCAAGCACTGAGAATGTCCTTAATAGCTAACATGCCTCGAAGCTGGAAATTGCAGGATAAGAAAAAAAGCGAAGCGGTTTATCTAAGCTGATAAAAGAACACGTTCGCTAAAATGCAACGTAAAGCTAGTCAGGAGACGCGATTTAATTCAGTTGCTGAACTTCCGAAGATATGGGGCATTCTTTATGTCCAGAACACTCTCAAGAAAACGGCACAAGAAATAAATACAAGGAATACATAACACGGGACATCTGACAACCCTAAGCATGAAAGGCTCCTTTTTTACACTCTCTACCTATTCCTCGATTTTTCTCAGCATTTTTCATCAAATATTCAGCTATTCACGGACTGCCTATAAGAGCACAAAGTGTTTTCTTTCATCATACTGCAGTTTTAACTCCCTAGATGTGATTTTCGTGGATAGTTAATATTTGATCCGTGTTTTCGGTCTCTGTTAACGATTTAATTTTCAGCTGAGAAACGGTTTCAGCGAATGCAGGGGCGTGTATGCGAGCGCAGAGAAACCAAAAATTGCCACAAATATTGAAATATTAATAACGCCTTATTATTATTATTAACGCCTTTTCTTGCAAATAAGTAAAATATTGCGGCAGTTAGTTTTTTTCCGTATATTTCACGACTTGGAACACTATTGGAAATAGCATTTCGGCTACAGAAGGTAATCAGGGATTGAGTCATTTTCGTTAGCCGATGTAATTGTAAGCAAAACGGATCAAAATCTTGTTGTCTTCTGATTACACGATTGCTTCTATATCAGTCGCATTCCAGGAAATCAATCAGTCAAATCTATCATATTTACAATTAAATAACTAGGATCAGCAATAAATGGTAAGCGAGTAGTGCAAAGTATCGGGGTGTTCTCAAGGCAGTGGGGGGCACCGACTATCAGGGTCGGCTGCAAGTTTCATCATTTGGGGGGGTTTAACTCTTAAGTTAACAATGTAATTATCAGCAGCAATTAGCAATTCAGAGCATTGCAATAAGTTATAATACCTAGAAACTAAAATTGGATTGTATAATGCATATACATACAGAAGGAAAGTTGACGACGCGACGTGAGCCTCTTTTAGACGAATGACAGTTCCTTTGAAAAATATCAAAATCTGCATGTGCTGAGTATGTTTTTATTTGCTTATATTCAGGAAAGAAAAAGAGAGGGTAAGATTTCCATCAGAGGATCAGAATACCTACAGCTGACACTACACTGTTGTTTATAGTAGGCAGAATGAGTATAAATGACGGTCCATAGATTTTACATACATTCAAAGTGATGAGAGGGAAATTCACATAACAGTACATAAAACAATTCATTATCAAGAGAGGAAAGAATCGAGAGATGTTATTCTTCAATTTCGACATTAAAGATAAAATAAATACCTAATTTGAATACTATGGCAAGATTATCAAGTAATTCATAGTTAAGCGGATGATTTTCTTCTATGTTCAACGTGAAAGAGATATACTATAGTAATATCTACACTGCTTCGAAGAAAACTAAAATAAATCTAGCACCATAAAACACTGGCATTTTCTATGTAACTGAAAATGTGACGAGCAATTAAACGGTCACATGAAATCCGATTGCAAGATAATTCTTTCTTTTTCTCATTAATTCCTAACGGAAGGAAATAATAATCGCCATATTCCAAGGCCTCAGGTTTTACAAGGCCACTATGATACTTCACTAAGCTCAATACAATGCAACTTCTACAATCTAACTCTTAAAGAGAGTAGCATGAGGCAGAAAAAGCCGTAACATGATTAATCCAATAGTAATAAATTTTTTCTCTCTTTTTCGATCACTCTATCAACGAAGCGCGTTTGTAATTCTTTTTCCTATTCGGAGAGTGGAAACTCTTTCCCACCGGAATTTAAACGCTAATATTTTACTCACAATCCAATTCTGCGGCTCGATTAATAACAAGCAGCTCCCTACATTACGGGGAAACGCATTACATTTCTGACGCATTTGTCAGACCCCTGACACTTTCGAGGAAAATTCTGGATCCATTCGCTCCCACTTCTCATTTCCCTTAAGTAAGCCAGAGCGTGTCACTGCACTCGCCATAGATTACAGTCCCAAATTCCCCTCCCCTGCACTCCCCCGCCGTGAGTCCCTTCCTAGCACTTCTTTCCCACACACGCTCTTCCCTAACAAGTCCAATGGACACGCGTACTCCCCCCCAGACGTCGCGTGCACACGGGCACGCGCTGGGCGTACTCTCGCTTTCAGCGCTCACTATGGGTAAGCGAGCGGCACCCCTTTCCCACGGACCCGAATCATCGATCGCCCCCACCCAATGAACTCGCAGCATCCCCCGTTCCTCCCCCACCCCGGCACATTAGTCCGCAGCCCGCCGTGCCGATTATCTCACCATCGGCCTCGATTCTTCATTTTGCGGGTGTTGATAATTACGTCATTGCGACTTCTCGAGACAATCGATGGCGAGCATTTTTCGCCATTGTCTTCCCGAAAGGGTCACGCTTTTCGGAACGGAAGAGTATTGTTTTCCCGGAGGACACTCGGGACTTTTGCCCAATTGTCGCTGAATCACCGCTGACGGACGAAATATGAAAGAATTATTCGATGCGTTCCTTTGTCAGCTCAAGAAGGTGATTCCGTTGGGTCACTGAGTTTCTTTCCGTTTAATTCTTGGGGGCTCCCGAGGAACAAAGCAAGACTGCGAATAAAGGACGGAATTACATCGTGGTAGATGTATTACGGAGTTATCCACCCTTTTTTGACGTTCTGAGCAAGACAACCTCTGAGTATTCCTTCCCTAAATTTACCCCTTGAAATTAAGAAAGATCATTTACACACATGCTTTTGACTATTTGAAATTTATTTGGAAGCGTCAGAAACGCACCGCACTGAACGCATTAAGTGAATAAATGACCAAACAGGAAAAACTTCACTCTTTCCCAGCGAATAACCTAGAGAAAATCCTGTCGGGTTGTCAGTCTGATAAATCCTCGGAAACCACAATCCTAAAGATGGAGATTCAGTCGGCGACCAAAACGTCGGTTTCACAAGAGTCCGGCTGAAAACCTGAGAGTATTTCCTCCTAAATAACCGTACCTCCAACAATATACATCTTTTTTACACTAATCTTCAGGATAATATGTGGCATGGTTGGTAACCACTGATATATTCTACGGATTAATTGACCTGTCAACTGACAAAACGCAGTCACAAAACAAATTTGGTTAAACTGACAGCACAAAAGGCGAAAATGTCTCAAAGTTGTAAGACACCTTAAACTTATGAACATTGATATGGGTTAGATGGAAGAGGAGACTTTTAGTCCCAATCTTGTCTAACTGAAGAAATTTTATAATTATTGTTATTATTATTGTTATCAGCATCATCATAATATAATATCTAAGAACTCGTAATGTTACTGATTTTTAAAATAATACTATGAAATTCATATTTTTAGTGCAACAGTAAAACAATCGATTAATTAGATCTCTACTTTGTGTACGAAGAGTAAAATTACTCTTCCACTACGTAAATATTTTTTAAAATGTCTGCGTATCGAAGCGTAGAATCAAAATTAGGTTATGAACATTGCGAGGGAAAATTGTAAGTAGACGAAAATAGAGGAGAAAATAATCGAATAAATTAACTAACCCTGTAATACTTTTATGCTTTCAACGGAGAATTCAATTTTTCTATGAAGAGCGTTTTAAGCGTCACAGTAAGTAATTTTAAGATGCTTCCACGCTACTATAGTGGTTCTTCGACTTCTAAACGTAATTCATTTCAGTTCGAAGTTCCTAACTCGATAAGTATGTATGTACCTCGAAATTTAGTTTTCCATAATAGCTTTTTTTGTTTCCATATATATTTATAGAGTGGAAAATTGATATTTATAATCAGTAATTAATGTAATATCTTCTTCAAAACGGATATTTCATCAAAATAGATGTACACGAACCAATAATAATCGACCCCAAGTCTTCCAAGGACGAAACGAAGATATTCTTTCGTATTACGGAGCAAACTATATATTTAGGAATAGGAACTACATAATGAGCGTCCGACTCATGACCTGTGAAGGATGGTTTTCAGGAAAGAGATGAAAATATAGTTAAATCAATGGAAGCATTCTACAGATTTATTCTTATTCATCGCATGAATTTCAGTAAACCTAAAGTTGAGTTAAATTAGTGAAAGAAGAATGTTGGTAGACGTGCAATAGAATTACAACCAAAATTTTTTTTTTAATATGGAAGGTAAGTAGTAGCTTACGTTATTGGTAGTTTTGGCAGTGATTTGGTAGTAATTGGATGTATTTTTCAGTAATTTCATAGATTGATATTAATTTAACAATACAATATAATCTCTTTGACATTTCGTCGAAATTAGAAAAAATAAAATATGTACATTATCGACTTGACTGGCAAGCTACAATCTCTTGATATTTTTTCAACTGAGCACTATTTAAGGTAGAGCAATCGGTAGAATCATTTTAAAATTCGGTGAAATAATTTCTTAAATGGCATAGCTAAATCTTACGGCGAATTTGCGGAGTTTGCCAATTACAATAGAATCAAAGTTTTATTGAGATGAGTAATAGAAAGGCAATTAACAAATCGGGCTCTCCTTACTGTGTTGGATAAAAACTTACGCTACGCGATTCTAAATTACTGAATTTCCTTCGGCTATAGAATCGATAGAATAGAAACGCAGCAATTAATGCGATGGAAGAGCGTCCATACGTAGTTTGAAAATATCTCGTAATCTTACTCTAAATTGTATCTCAAGCCCCCTTAAGGCAATCATATTAACTCTATCAAGGGAGAGAAGCAGGATGCATATGGTAATGTGAATGAATCATCCGTTCGATTGGGTCGGTAAGAAACCAGACTCTTTCCCACGAAATCTCAACATATCTCCCTCTCTATACTCAAAACACCCCTCTCTACCCCTCGCATAATCTCTCTTACGCCCACGTTCACGCATACTTCCCCCTCTACGCAAAGTTGACTTTAGCACTGCTGACCACCTGCAAGAAGATTCCCAACCCACTATAAAAAGGGGATTTCGACCGGGATCAAAATGATCTGGGTTTTAAATCATCGCCGCCTAACTCATTCTGTTTCAGTTGAAATTATATTTATTCCATGCGATGGAAACAAACCACTTCCTGGGGAATGAACGAGAATGAAGAGGGTTTTCTCGCAATATGTTTTGGGGTTCGAATAAGACCCGTAAAGGTGGATAGGAAGCGATGTATAAATACAGTTAGAAACTCTTTGATATGAAAAACGGAGGAAATTCGAGCGTCCTAGCTTGAGACTGCATAGGTAATAAACGGAATGGCTATCAATTATCTGAAGGCTACTTATGTTATAGGCATTGCGGCCAAGTTTAGAATCTTAAATCCGTGGAATTTTTTTAAACACAAATTCATCCGACTTTTCAAATTAGCGCCTTTCGCAATTCACCTGACTCGTTAAATCTCGTATTTTTTAGTCGTAAGTTTTGCAGTGCTTCATTATTTCTAAATTGTATGATATTTATCCTCGATTTTCTTTGAAGAGAATTCTTTGATGACACCAAGGCCTACCACTAAGTTTCTATCTAAGCATTAGGAGTGTTATAATGTACAGCGGTACGCAAAACGATTACATCTTCATTCTTAGATCTTTTTACCTCATTATTCAACAAAAGGAATTTTATAAAGGGGTCGTGTCCATATCTATTTATAAATAATTTCATCCAGTGGTTATCACTATCAGTGTTATTCAGTAGTTATCTGAGTAGCTATCCAAAGTGATAGCGAGATTTCCTGGGGACCTTCTTCGTTAACCTTTCTTCCGACACTATTTAATGGTTTATTTTTTTGAACGATTCTCGGCAGTAGCTACTATTAAGCAGAAAATGTAATCCATTAACAGAACTTATTCTCAGAGATGCATTTTGCTTCCACCATAGCATGTTCTATGAATAGATTTTATGTACTATCAATTTCTTCTGGCGACTCTGTGGTAGGTCTCATCACATAAAACAATAAATTATAAAACATTTATATCTTCAACAGTAAATGATAAAACATCTTTCTACACGAAAAAACTTTTATGTGCCATGTGCCTGACGATGACGCGATGCGTCGAAACCTAGGTCGCCAGTAAAGCAATTTTTCGGGTAATGTTTTATCATTCATTGTTTTATGTGAACAGACTGTCTTATTTTCGAGGTTCTCGAAAGTTCCCTACGTTAAGAGCCTAGTGTTCAATTTTCAGCTTATTTTCCGATCTTGCTGAGTGATCTTCCATCAAATTCAATGTCAGGATTTCAACTCTGAAGGAAAGTATATTCACAGGGTGATGATAAAAAGCGACGCCTGAAACAACGTCGATTCAACGGTCGAGCATCCGAAAGCTTTAAGTTCAACTTTGACAAGTGACGACAATTAAATACTCCGCGTATACAAATTCATTTCCTATATCCATCTGAGTGGTTTAATCAGTTCCACAATTTAGCTATACCTAATCTAAGATAAATATAAATTATGTAAATATGAGTTACCTAACTCCATCATATTGAAGGTTTTAAATAAGTTTGTATGCATAGAGAAAGCCACAGAAAAGATTGTTTCGATCCAGAACATTTTAATTGACCACCTAAATCAAAAATATTTTAAATTTTAATCTGTAGAACTAGAAGAGCATCCAAGGAAATTAAATCCCTCAAGGAAGAAATAGTGAGTCTCAAAAATGAATAGATTGTATCTATTCGTTTTTGGTAGGCTTCTGTTACAACTAACTTGTTAACTGTACTTGCTTCGATTTAATAAAATTTCAATTGGCTGACTGTAAATGAGTGCAAAGAGTTTTAAAAATAGAGTTAATTCAATCGACTGTAACGCGGATAAATGGGTCGATTTTCCCTTTGCAAAGTTCCTAGAACGTGTAATAGGCGAACGACATAGCATCCAAAATCTTATCGAAGAGCTCCTAAATAATTTAAAATAACCACCGTGATGACGGTTCTGACCACTTAGATGTTTTATCTTGAAGAAAGCCAAAATCAATGGTAATATTGCAACTTTTGTGTTACCATTGTCTTCAGAAAACGTAAATGGATTGGGAGTTCTTGGATTGTCTAAATAGGCACAAATCAATCTCCTCAGCATTAGGAATCTCAACCTAAAGATAAGATACTACGACCTAATTACGCCTACTTCTATGCAGAACTATGATGTAACTTTGTAGCGGAGCAAGCTGATAAGAATCTAATTTTTCGGTAAATAAAGTAACGGTCTTCGGAGTTTTTGGATTGGATTGCAGAATTAGATTGCACGGATTTTCAATTCAGAGAAGAATTTTAGATTCAGAGATTAATTTCAGAGAAGTGGTTGTAAGGCGACAGTATTTATACTTTCTTAATAAAGAAGAAATAGATTAAATTATGGTATGTGTTGGATAATAATCGCGCGATATTAGCAAATAACTTCAAAGAAAAGGTTTCATTTTTATGACAGACCATTAAAACGAGTGTATCAACACGTTACTGGTTATTTTCGGACATCAAAGTGAAGAAAGAAATAGTATTAAACGCGCAATAATGGCGTCAGTAGCGATAGAAGCGTCAGTTCGGGTAATTGAGAAGCGCTCTTGACAAAATGGCCGGTCTGGCCTATGAACCTATCTGGGGAAATCTTTTAAAATATTGTATAGCGGCTTAACAGGAGAATAATTGAAAGGACTTAACTGCGAGACATAAATTACGAAAACTTTGCTGCAAAATAGTGTACCTTGCGTGAAGACGCATAATAGTAATTTAAAGATAGAATGCAAAAAAGATAAACGTTACATCCCAACTGTTAGACACCACATATTATTCAACAATTATCTTCTGCTAATCGATTATAGTTTTTACAATACTATAATTTATTAACGACCATGTATAACTGACTAAAATAGAAAATACGCTTCATCGTCAAATAAGAATAAGATTCTGAACAACTGATTATTAGCGAATCTTCCGAGAGATCTAAAAGTGTTCAATGATATACTTTAAAGGATTCTAGAGAAATTCTAATACATAGTACATAAATTAACATTTCTCAGATTTTTCACTTTTAGATTTTAATAAATAACCCGAACCTAAGTATTCAATTGTAAATAACGATTTTGAATCGAAAAAGGATAGTAAAACCGATTATTACATCCTTTATGGCATCAGTCAATAGATTTGACTGGACGTAACCCTTTTGGCTACTTTATCCTTTACAAAGCTTCTTCAATTGTTTGTGCCCTTAAAAATCAACATCCAATCCAATCGTTTATATACCTTTATTAGTCCCATATCTAGTGAAATGCCTAGTTTATTCCTACTATCAAACTAATTTACCATAAGAATCTCCTTATACCATTCAGTAATAGTACGTTATTTAAAAGTAGCAAAATAATTAATGGAAGTTTGAGAAATTCTTTTCAATAGACAATGTTTGTTGTTCATAGCAAGATATATTGAGGCCTCTAACAAAATACCTTAGTATATGAGAAAAGATGAGCAATACTACGTTGATATTTAGTATGTAAAGTCGATGGTTCAGTCGAAAAAATCATAAAATATACATCGTAGATTTTAAATTTAAGGTTAATTAACCTAAGATTGTTTTGTTGGAATTAAAAATTGGTATAATCGATAACTAAAATCAATATTTCCGAATACATAGAAAACGTCAAATTTCGTATATAGAAAGGGATTCAAAAGAATATCGTCAAAGAAAATAAGATGCAACGATTGGTAGATTTACACTACTCCTGAAACAAGTGTGAAGATTGCATTTAATAAAATTAATAAAGCGTCCTATATATCAAGGGTTCTTTTACAACATTTTCTCCTCTACATTTACCTATCCATGTCAAAGATTACCATAACGGAGGAGAAAATATAGTGAGGTGACTCTAGGTAGTCTAGCTAATTGTAAGCCGACTTAATGCGCAGCAAGGGGAGCGTCATTGCCCCTTCCCCCCTGGGAGAATCCTAATTTTCTCTTCTCTCTCTATCAACCTACATCGAACGTACCCATGCTATGATACTTTCGATTCATACTAAAAAACATAATTCACGTTGATATATATTATACTTTGATAAGCGTCGGTTTGATCAGATAACAGATCAATAGAATTTAATGGCAAGGAAATGCCGAAGGATGGATGGTCTCCTACCCCACGGACCACACCCCCCTATAGATTTGGACATGAAATATTGCGAGTAACCGCTTGCAAGTACAGTGGGTGATTTCACTTCAACTAAATTTCGGACAATGGGAAGTTCCGTTATGGATTTGGAAGTATTTAAATATTCCTCCCTTTGAAAACAGCCACCTTTAGGCCGTCATTGAAAAGACACCGCTATAAAATCCGCCTCCCTCGTAAAAACCCGCTTTGCTAGAAGCGCAGTATTTTACGGAAGACCAATGATCAGAGGCGAAATCGTCCGCCGAAGTCTTCCACGTATTCGAGTCCGCATATATTCAGATTCCGGCACTAACTGTATCCAAGATACATCACGAGGAATACCACACAGTCACATTCAAGGCAGTGCCTCAAGTATCCACAAATCACAATTCACTCCACTACACAATCTTCTAAGGATCTCAACGGAACGGCAGATTCCATCACGAATGGCACAGTAAGTAGTCGATCTCGGTTCCTCTAGTGGTAAAACGAAACAGAATATCTCGGGATACGTCAATCTTCCGGGTTGCTGGATGGATATGAACTGAATGGTTGGAAGTCAGAGGTGAACTGGAAATCACGGACTGCCTTCTGGTCGGAGTGTCTCACTCCGCGACTTGTGAGCGACTCAGTAGAGAGGTGGGCAGATTGAGAGAGTTATTGTAAGATCCTCTCCCTCCTTCGTGGGCCTCCCACTCCTGACGAGCGACCGGTCTGAAGGCAAACGCCTGTTCACGACGCCGTCGCACGGCGAGCACGCGCCTAAGGAGGAAAGCACGCGGCCAAGACACGCGTCCTAGGGAATGAGGAGAGGGAGGGGGAAAGGTGACCGTGAGAACCTCCCGAGGGCAGAGAAACGAGGAATGCGCCTGACTGCTGGTCCACGGAAAAAAAGGGGCTGGTGGAAACGGTTGGAAAAGATTGCAAGGGCTGGTGGGATGTCGCGTGTTCTGAAAGAGCTTCCGTACTAAAGTTACTACGGTCGCATGCGGTTGGTCATGCTTATCAGTGACTGAATATATTAAAGGTAATCTGATCTGCCGCGCCGAAGCGAGTGGACAGTGATATTTCATTCCTACGTCCGATAAGAGTAACTTTGTTAAATAGGCGGAAACATATGAAAAATATAAACGATTATCACAAACCCCTTCTCATCTGAAAAGTGCATGTAATGATGTTTTACATTATATACCTTAATATAAAAATTAAATGAATGTTTTCTTAAAAATCAACCAATTAAAACCTGGCGAAAGATATCTAATAGCTTATCTCTCTCCAAGAAAGTAGGAAATAAATATCAAGACTATTAAATACATGAAGGTTGCAATGGACTTAAGTAGGGGAATCAGTCAGACATCGAAATTAAGCAGAACAACATATTTAATAAGAAAACTGACTCTCTCACCTGAAATACTGAAAGTGGCATATTTTACAGTTTCATTCTGCCATGTTCTAAGGCATTTTGTTATGAGGAATATCCTCCCATGGAGAAGTATTTATATCATACAAGAGACAATGACGACACTGACGGCTAAGATTCGACGAAATGAATCTTGAAAATATTAGTTCCAAAATGAGCAAAATCAACTATTTCACCAAACTTTTAATTATGCATCTACTTTTTTCGTGCGATAAATATGAATAATTATTTGAATTGATTATTATGAATGTATAATTGATATTAATTAATTATTGGAGGACCTATAATGGATGTAAACGATTTTCAGGAATCCGCTTTCATCTTAAAAATGCATGCAATGCTTTATTATATTATGGGAAACATTACTTCATTGCAAATTTAATTTTGGTTACTAATTAAACTGAATTTTCACTTGTTGAATTCATAATGCTAATACCAATAATTAACGGTGATCAATAAATTCGGGTTCTGCGAACCATTTTTGCCGATATCTTGTTTTGGGAAATATCTTTGATAATCCTTTTTACATTAATCCACTCAATACTTCTAATTTTACATGAAGAAATTTTTATCACATATCTATCTGCTAACTCTCTTTTGCATATATTTTCATAACTTTTAATTCTGTTCTATTTTCAAATAGTGTTGATTTCACTACGAAAATTATGGACGTAGGGCTCCCGGATAGCCAAGTGGGCAACGCGTTCGCCGGCGGTGAAAGCAGTCCCGGGTTCGATTCCCGATGGGGGCCTACGTGAGAAATTACCAAAGCATTCGAAGCACTTTTAACAATACTACTACCACAATTATGGACGTATATAAAATATAAATAATACACGATCAATATAAATTTTTACATAGAATTAAAGATGTTAAGAGGATACTCTACGTACAGTTTGACTTGAACCCGAGTAAAAAGAAAATGTTGCTCTTAAAGGAAGAAATTAGTCACCACCTACCGATCCAATCTATATTGAATTAGAGACAGAAGGTTGCAGTGCAATTTTTTGAAATATCTTACTAAATCGTCTTAAAATTGCAATCCCAATTCATCAATTACAGCATCCTAAGTATTAACTTGACGTAGTCAAACTATAATTTTTCAAGGTAATGAAAATGTAAGTGATTTATGACATTCTTGGGCATCAGAATTCTTCTTGAGGATGAGTAAAAAAGCGCTATAAGACATCCCTAATTTGTTTATCTACGAAGGGCAATAATAACCCTGAAAAGATCATGTTGACATTTGTTGTGCGTTTTACTCATCTACTGTTGGCTCATCCTTAGCTGCACGATTGAAATCATGTAATTTTAGCGGATCCGTCTTGAAACATCAAAATCTATTTAGATTTCCTACAACACTATCCTACATACTTGAAAGAAAAGCTGAATCTTGCCTGAATGTCACCTAAATATTTACCACATTAGATGATGGTAAAAATATCAATATTTCTTTTAAAAGATATCTTTCAATCTAGGAAAAAATCTCTTTATTCAAATTTAAGTTGTAAAAAAATAATTAGTTAATATCTACATCTACATAAATACCCTGCAAGTCGCCTTACGGCGTGTGGCAGGGGGTGAAAACACCGGGCGTTCGGACTATTTTTTTAGCCTATTATTATCATGTATAGTTCGCGGAAAGAATGAATTCTTAAAACGACTCGTCCTAGCATCTATTTCTCTTATTTTGCGCTCATTGTCGGATCGTCCAAGGTAGCAGGGGGGTCTCATAATATCTACTATATCTTCCGCAAATGTACTTTCCCTAAATTTATCAAGCAATCGCAATCTAGCTTCTAGTCTCCTATCTTTTAAGGATTCCCAACCTGCATCTGACAGCATTTTGGTAACGCTTGCTTTTTTATCGTAGCACTTCTTAACAAAACGTATCGCTTTCCGTTGCACTTTCTCGAGTTCACGGATGCATGTATCGTCTGCCGGATCCCATATACTTGATGCATATTCAAGATGAGGCCTAACCAACGCAAAATAACATCGTTCTCTAGCTTTTTCGTCACATTTACCGACAATACGCCTAATGAAACCGAGTTTTCTAGTTGCTTTAGCACAAATAGTATATAAAAAATAGTAAAAAAAAATTTCCAGAAAAATACTCTTCTGGATGGTTATTATGAAAAAAGCACATTCAAAGAAAGGGGAAACACTCGTTCTGCTTCTTATCCACACTGACAACAGATCATTCTAATGTTTGAGAGGGTTCCGAGATAAAAGAAAAGTTTTTCTATCCCCCTTTAGTCTCGTTTTCGATCGTCATCTTCAAAGTGTAAAGATATTGTCTTGCGAATCAAAATTTTCGCCCTCAATACTCTGCCACGCCAAGCGATGCTTGGTTTGTTCTTATTGTCGGTCCGACCCTGATCTTGCCTATCATTCATCCTTTGGACAAGGTCTTGTAACCCCCCGGGGGTTGGAAACCCCTTGTTTAGATGAAGTTTTTTCTTTGAATTGGTCATCCAAACCAATTTCAAGCTCACGCCTAAATGTGCTTAATTTAACAATCATGCATTTATCTGTGGTCTTCAGAATTTGGTCGCGTTTTGTTTCGAAAATGTAATAAAAATATGACTTTGTGTCTGGGTCATTTTGGTTAAGAAATATAATTATATAATTCCCTCCTCTTAAGTTCCTGCTTGTAAGTACTTACTTCCCCTTCCCAAACACTGCCTCCTTCACTTACTCTCAAACCTCTTCTTATATCCCTATTTGTACCCTCAGTTATTCCCCTCACCACTCTCACATATTCCGGACTTCCTTTCCTTCGTCGCCCTCAATTGCTCCTCTCAACACAACCCCAACCACTCCACCTTTCCCCTATCATGGCCTGCTTCCATCCTACCCCGCTCCATTCATACTTCAGACCCCTTCCCCCTCCTGACTCCCTGTCTTGCTTTTTGTATCTAATTCCCCTTTCTACTGCGGTGCGTTCCCAAAGATAGTCCCTTTAAACCTATATTATTACCTGTAAAAACCTTATTTCATACCTGCTTTTACTCTCAGAAGTGGTATTGCTGAGCCTATATTCCTCATCGACCTTATTATTTAATTTATTTAACCAAATTTGCCAGCAATGACGAAATAAGAATTTTTCAAGATTTAAAGCCTGATTTTGGTAGCAAGAAGCAATCACATTGAAAAATAAATTTTTAAATACGGGAAGTTAATTAAGTACTTTCTAAGCTGAATAAATATCCATAATGGAATTGTTAAAGGCGATTGGGTACTAAGAGATAACAGGAATGAAAATAGCAACAGCTATTGAAACGCCTCAGAAAATAATGCTTTACGATTAACCAAACCGAAAGAAGGTTTTGCTACTCGCCAAATTTATTGTATTGTATTCTTTTCGAAACAAACACATATATAAGTGACACGTATAAATGACACATACATATGAGTATGTGACGGAAGGACCCTGCTGAATGTGGCAGACTTAAATCGGTAATACCCCCCACCAGACACGGCGGGGAAGAACGCCCAAACATCCTTATAATCACATTAAATTTATTTTAAGTTCAACTTTCATTACAAAAAAATACTTAAGTTCTGATATATCGTACATTATATAAGTTCAAAACCTCTGCAAATTTTACTATCCTTTATGAAATCTAACAATGTAATCACTCTCTTTCTTTCACTCTTTCCTACCACTTTTGCAGTTTTACTTCTGTAACAAAAAAAAATAGATTTTTTTTCCACGGATCTATTCTTTCGTTTCTTCTTTTATTTTTATAGCCACCGTACAGGTTAAAAATATGTATATATTCTAGTTTAAAAATCTATATTATTTGCGTGTGTATCCCTGTATCCTTTGAGACAGCTCTTTTGCTAATATGCAAAATAGTAAGAGTCCCTTTCCGTAAAATAAAATTAGCTAAAAAAGTTAAACGTTATATAAAAGTTATATTACAGGCCATTTTCAAGTATGATATAAACTTCTTGCAAAATAAAGCTATTACACAGTTATCATTTGAAAAGTATCTCCTTCAAAATAACTTACCTAGATAAAAGCACTAAATAAGTTATTGCGAAAGATTTCTCATATTTCGGCTTTGTATTATAAGGCTAATAAAAGTCATACTTTAACCTATCTTCTACAAAGGTACTTCTGCAAGTTGGATAATGTACAACTATCTTAAGGTAATGAAATTTTCTGTCAGTAATAGAAAAAATCGTAATGTGATGTGATGGATTATGTTCTATTGAAAATAGGTTATTGTAGGCTATTCTTTCTCTTCCGAAGTTTTTTTTACTGCAAGTGCAAGGGGGATTATTTTACATCACGAACTACATTACGTCGCAGTAAAGCTCTTTATTACACTTGGACATTGCTTCCTTAATCCAACGTATGGGAGAAAGTTAGGATTCAGCACTTTACAAGTTTACTGAACGGATGATTTAAACTAAATATTTATTTTAAATAAAATAGTTCCGAATAAAGCTTACTTTTCTTCGTAATCACAGTCACAATCATATAGTATGCAAATGAAAATGAAAAATTAATGTCTGAAATTGAATTCATACTGATATTTTTTTCTTAATTGAAGATAATTCAGAAGGTTAATTAACTAACTTAATTGTTAGATTAGTTTCGTATCTTGGATTGAAATAATAGATATTGATCGAGAATAGAGGAGAGGAAATGTTTTTAGGCGGATTAAAGAGGATGGCCTGGAGTTCAGACGCACTGAAATAGTTCTAATGTCAACGAATAATCCGAAAAAATATTTGGGGATTCCAGAAATACACTTCTTACTTTTTTACTCAATCAGGAGTCCCCGAAATTGTAGAGCCTTCTAAACCACAAAGCGATAAAAAATGTCATCTTGCCTTGATGAATTAAGCAGTAGCATAGTAGAAACACTTTACGTTAACTCTAGTTTACGTTCCTTGTCATATCCTAAGCCAAAGGCAAATCGCTGGCCCTACAAACTCATCAAAGAAGGGGAGAGGGAATCGCCCTACAACCCTCATCAGGATCTACCAATGATAAAAGCAAGTCTTCGTCCAGCAGACTAAAACAGCTTGTATATCACTTTCACACGCAACAGTAAAATTAAACAGAGTAACGATGGTATCACAGGACAGGATTAAAAATGATTTTCCATTGGAAGCAACAAAAGAAATAATACAGGAGCTGAAATAATGGAACAGTTCATCAATTTCAGTATTGCTCTTGAAAGTTCTGTTAGCAACATAGATAGAGAGTGATGAATCTTTTCTGCAATGCGCTGTTTCAATATCATTACTTTCCCTTTTTAGCTTCATGTCGTACTTTTGTGCAGGCAATATTTTATTTAGCTTTAATTTTTTTTATAAGAGGAAACTCATCTATGTAAACCTTCAAGGTTGTCTCATAGACGACCTAGAAGCGTTATACCGTAATGATACTTTTCCTGCTATTTAAGGAAATTTTTATCGTATTATCGTTATTTTTGAGCTTTAATTTTCCAACATGAAATAAATAGATCCTCAAGATATGGCTTTCAACAATATAATCTTAGTAAGCATCACATTTCATATTTTAAAAAATTGATCATTTCTGAAAGAAAGTTTATCTTAACCACAAGTAACTTGAGGGGCTAATTGTAATTTGTACCCTTTTTACCAACTATTCTCGTGCATTTTCTCGTAAAATATTACTTTCGTGACTACGGGTCTGTCAAATTACCGTATGAGATTTCGAACTTGAAGTAACACCCGAGGACAACCTCATTAGTGTAATTTTCAAGTTTCATTAGTGTTTTCGTATTAATGATTCATTAGAGTAATTCACCCTTACCTAAGCTCTTAAAAAAGAGAGATTACTTTCGAGGAAAGTCTGATTGATGAAAAAAGACCAAGACTACATGTATCCTTTTATATGATGAGAAACCTCTCTTTACATTTGAGAACTTACGATCAATCGTTCCTCATACTGTTTCACGATGAACTTAACAGATAGAAATTAACAGATTTGCTAATTAATCTTCGAATATGTCTTTTAATATTTAACTCGGAAAAGAAAAACAAATGAAGTGTAATCTCTGAAAATGCCTGCTTGACAGCCGTTCAAAAAAAGGTCCAAATTTTGTTACTTCTTACACTAATACTCGTTTTTCAGCTGTTTCCAAGCAATCCTTTGACTAATGAAATAGAAATATCCATAGATTTTCAGATTTCACGTACGTCCTTTTCTTTTGTTGTCGATGCAAGCCTCAGAGGCTGCAAGTAGGGACGCCGTCGACGCCAGAGGATGTTTAGAGAGGGAAAGGGGACCTTAGGCGAAAAATACGGAATGCGGCGTCCTACATCTACTAGCCGCGTGCGCGACACGTGCAGTATTTATTATCGCGTGCAATCTTAGCGAACGAAATGCTGGTTGAGCTGCATAGTATGACACGTGACCATAAGAAAAGAAGATGAGGAAAGTGGTGACTCAACATAGCTCTCCGTCATACTCCCCTACGCATTTCCTCCTTACTAATCCCTTTCCAACAGTGCAACCTCTCCCCTCCTCCCTTTAAGCACAACTTTCTTTGTAGCTTCACAAACAGTGAGCATAATGTCGTAAACTACGAAATAAAATTCGTTGGTCCGTATCGTATTTAGGTGGTTTACTCAAGATTAAAAAGATATGCATATATACAATGGAGAAATACCTTACTTATCGAGGAGGTTATTAAATACTAACGTAAATGCATACTTATCAATCACTCATGTATCGTGAAAACCATGTATTCTCTCGTAAGGAATGATATTTCATAGTTGATGAGGATATCCTTAAAATATCAATTGAATTCATGAAATACGGCTCTTTGACAGCGGTTTTCAAAATATACTTTAACAAACAGAACTTCTAAATATATACTGGTCAGATTAGTCTGTATGTACCTTGATTCAATCGCAAATATAAATTCATTCCATTCCATATAAGAAAATCATGTTTAAATGTGGTACGAAATATATAAATAGAAAACATAAACTCATAAAATGCGGGTGAATGAAACAGAAAAATTAAAGAAATATATTATATTTAAAGAATTAAATTAAATTAAAGAAATATATTAATTTTCTTTAGTCCGTTCGAACCAGTAAAAGAATTGTATCAATTTACTACAGCTTTAATTCTATCTTGCTGTAGTAATGGATTGAAAATATGCAGGACTGAAAATAAAATATTTAAAAACAGAAATATGGCTCTTGAATAATTATTAATAACCCATCTTTATTTTTATATATTTAGAAAGTATATTGGGTCAATTATTTTTTTACTACTTGACCAGGAAAAATATTGAAAGGTTTTTCCAGAAAGATTAGTTTTACGAAATTTCATAAAAAAATCATCTATTTGATATTTGTCTATTAAACCTGTTATCTTGGTTCAAGTAAGAATTTGAAATATTAGCAATTTTCAAAAAGGTAATAATTCTGTAAATATTAACGTTTTACCGAGCTGGATTTTACGAATGACGGCCTATTTCGAAGTTTCTTCCATCTTCCATCGGTGATGGTGAACATGATTTTCACTTCACTGGAGCATGCTATGAAAATATTTCTCGATGCTTAGAAAAATTGACACTTCCGTTGTCCCTTTGTTTTCATTCGATATAAAATCCATTATATCGTGTTCAGTGCGCCGTGTTTATAAGAGAGGCTTTGATTGCTTTCATATCGCCGAGGAGAGATTTCAATGAGCGACGCGTGAAATTCGCACCGCCTCAAGTTATTAACAAGTGCAAGCTCGATCGATGAGGAGAAGAGGGCAACAAGATGATTCTCCAAACGCAGAAGCGGATCGTGCTCAAATGAACGCCGTATGTATCAAGGGAGATGCAATGAGGATGTTTTTCTAAGGATCCACTGGTCATTCAGCGGAAACTGGACGGAAGTAGGAAATGAGCAGAGAGAATGGGGGACAAATGGCCAGCGCAGAGGACAGGTCCCAGCGGAGCACTCGTCGATTGGGGGGCACTGGTCTCGGATGACCAGAGACTGACCGAATAGAGAATAAAATTGGAAGAAACGTGTCGGAAAAACGATTGTACGGATGGACGTTTCCGGTGGGACGGCCATAAAAGTCGGATGAGAAGGGGGAGTAAGCAAAACGTGTTACCTTTTCCATTTAAGAACACGAGCAAATAAAGAAATATGTGCAAACTTTTGCGCTAGGAATAAATCCAGCACAAACGCTGTTTCGGCTTCAGGGAAAGACTTCCCGCTGAAACTGCTTGAGAAAACGAGGTTTTAATATAAACAAGAATGGAGACTAAAGTCTTGATATCTTCTAACATTTGAAATTATGGAAAATTCAATCTCGAAATGAAAAATATTTATTAATTGATATATAATAATTGAAAGTAGGATATCTTGTAGGTTGACTTTAAATGGAAGATAAGTCTCAAACACAATGAATCATTGAAAACATTAGCAAATTAACAATTGACTGTTACTCGCACAGCATGAAATATATCGGAATAAACTACTTAAAGTACCTTTGTTTCTAATAAAAATTAGTTTTCAACGCCAGATGTAATTCTGTAACTCGATTTTTAAAATATATCTTTGAGGAATGAAAAGCATAAATGTAGACAAGGATAGGCATTTTATGCCCTCTCTACATATTTTCATTCGCGTTATTATTTTATGTAGAGATGTTATCTATTTTCCTAATTTAAACAATATTAGGCGCTACTTCATTGGTGACAATAATAATATCATTTATATGCTGTATTAAGTCAAACAATTGGTAGATCTGAGAAAAAAACGAAAGAGAATTGAGAGAAAAACCGAATCATAAGAGCAAGATTTGCGTACTACCATAAAATAATCCTCGTGTTACAAATATTGGAGAGTAATTGTACATCTCCGTGAGATATAACGGGAAACAAAACATAAATGTCCTTATAACTTTATGTCCTCAGTATGCTCTGCGTAAATCTGACGCCTTGGACACCCATTCTAGCTTCGTCAATCAACTTTTACGATCACATCGCACGCCGAGATGACCACAGAGCATGATGCTCTTAAGCATTAACACACAATCTAATTCTTTTCGAAGGGGATCCCAATCGTCGATGCGCGACGCCACGGTCGATTCGACGGTTATTAACAAAAGCGACCGACCGGGTGTCATTTCCGAGGGATGATCTGAATGAATTTAACACGTATGATTCGCTTGGTTCCCGGGAGATATCCATGTTGGGAGTGTTTTTGGTTGACATGTGAGCCATCCGGAAGATAAACAGGGAAACTGCGGACAGGGATACATTTTTTCAATGTGGCATTATCCTCGGACCACTGGGAGTGGTCAGTGCTTGGTCACTGCATTCAAAATCATATCATGTACAAGATGGTGGAGAGTTGGGAGGGGATGGAAGTAAGGGTGGGAGTGGTTATAGCAGCGGAGGTGTATGTACATAAGTTTGAAGTGTGTGAGGAAAACAGGGAGGGAGTAAGGGAGAGTTAAGGGTGGGAGTCTATAATGACTTATTGTGAAAGCGGGAACAAAAGACTAACTTCAAAGGACGAGCGACATTTTCGAAGCAACAATGCTCAATAACCTGCTTCTGAATCTTTGGTCATATTAGCAACAAACCTCATAAGTAGGTAAACTGTCGTCGCGATATATTTCTGCAAAAAAGACATTGGACTATATGTACTGCATACAAGACCATGTTATTGAAAATATTTTATAGAAAGTGTGATAATACATAAAAATAGCTGACAATTCTAAAATAAAGCAAGCTAGATAAGATGGCTAAATATTATTTAAAAAGGTTAATAAGTTCTCAAGAAGTAAAACAAAATACATTCGAGTCACACACACGCACATCTTCTAGGTAAAACGTACACGTATTTGACATTTCAATGAAGACCATCAAGACTGTTTGGATGAGTTACAAAACAGTTTTACGTCTCGAGCTCAGATACATAGATCTTCTCAGAAATAGAAATGTTTTAGCTCTTGAGTAGAACAAAATAAATTTATACAATAAAAAACCACTTGACGAACAAATCAATCGGTAATTTTAAATTACCATTAAAATAAAAAAGATAGGAACATTTTCTTTCCAATTGATAAAAGGTTCGATAATGTGATACACGAAACTAGACGCCTTACCCACAGAAAATTCACTTGAAGCTCCTCTCCTTGAAAATCCTCCAAAGAACACTCGTACTGATACACAACAGATGATAGCCTGTTCAATTTTATTCTGCAATAAAGGTAATTTTCAGCGTTGAATATTTCAAAAGAGTTTAGCTCAGCTAATTTTGAGAAAAATCAAAAATAAAATAGGCAACACACAAATAAAGCTACATACAATAATATTAAATGGACTAATCTACACATTGTCGTTATCAATTAATTGCAAAGTACTGAAAGAAAGAAAGAATTTAATACTCTGATTACTTTAAATCAAAAGTAGCCTACATCCTAAGCGAAGCTATACTCAACTTCAGATGTAATCAAATATCCCTGAGAAATAACGAATGAATAGTGTAAATTACCTCTTAATATCAAATGTTACAACAAAATATCAGCTTGAGTATAAGAAAATGTTCAAATAATTAAATATGGGCATACTTGTTTCAGTACGATTTGAGTTTTCAGTTAGTGACGATTCCATCCACTTATGAAGTAATTTAAGATTTTTTTCCCTTAAGCATATGATGAAAAGTTAGTTTTTGCGGATGAAGTTGATGCTCAACTTTCTCATAAATTATAGTAGACATCGCTTTTAATAATTAATTTCCGTGTTTCGACATTAAATTTCTTCCACACATGGCTGAAATAGCTCAGCTTTAAACTAAATAACTTCAAACTAATTCCAGTTCCTGGAACCGTTGCTGATTATATCAGGAAGCATCACTTTTTAACTACCAACGGTAATAGAGAGAAAATAATTTAGCCATCGAAGAGCATAAAGGTAAAAATTCTTTGAATAACCATTTCAAATAAATAATTGTCAACCTTCCCATTAACGAGCCATTAATTTACGTTTAGGCTGAACAACCAGTATCCCATCAATCCCCGATAAGGGGCAGCGCAAATTTGGAGACAAATCCTTCATAACGGGCAGGCCTCGTCTTTCACGGTGCACCATTCGCAACCGTACTCTTCTTTCGCGGTAATTCGTTTTGGTCTTTCGCAGTTAAATATGACGAAAATGACTTTTTCCAATAACCACTTTAAAATACTTGATTGTGCTAAACCAATAATAATAAGCATGCTTCTATAGACAAACATTGTAAGATGTCAATATATAAACATAAGGAGCTTAAAGCAAAGCAGACAATACATAACCATACAGTAGAATGGTGAATGATGGAGAAGAACACAGTTGTCAAGCTTTGCAAGAGAGATAGAAAGCTTGTCCATTTTTCTTTTTTCGTGCCTGAGACAGTGTATCGGCTGGACGATTTCATAAAACAACGCATACATTTGCTGTGATTGACCGAATGAGTGTCCGCCTAACCGAAGGAGTCCTCTTTTCGCCTGCCAAATTTTAATAGGTTCCACCAATCTCGATATAGAGAGGTTTCTTAGGAACGTTACCTATTTCTGCCGTTTCACATTTACTACATAGAAGCAGAATTTTTCCACATAAATATTACAATGTGAGCTGCTACGATTCATCTTAGATTATCCATCCGCATATTGAGCGGCTTTAACTGACTTCCTCAACATCTCCATCCATATCATCTCAAAATTTTCATCATCAGCTGGAAGGGATGAAATTATCTCATTTTGCTAGTTATGTAATAACTTTAATTAATCTGCAGGGGTATCCTTATTATATCACAGAGCACACGAAACTCACAACTTCGTGTTAGACAACTGTCCTCATTTGGATTGAGTTATAAAACGAATGAAATTTCAATTTACCATTTTCGTGTAACTCATCTCCTCAGATCCCTCATGGGATGAGAGGTGCATTTATTTACACATGCATAAATGAATTAGCTGTATCTTTTCCTATTTTCATTTCTCAACGATACGAAGGAAAACTCATCGTAGCCTATTTCCGCCTGAGCAGTGCATTTCCCATTACCCCAATGACTTCTCTTTCGCGGACTTTTTAGGAACTAACTCCCGCAAAAGACTATTTCGACCAGTAATATGACCCTATTTCTGAGTGCCTCATACTAAAAAAAATGAGAAATAATGACAATGAGGCCTTCATACTTTCCGCCAAAGATTGCTTCACACTGCATTTGAAGTCTCGTCCATGACATCTTGCGAATATTGAAAATAGTTTTGGTTCCGAATTCTGTGAGAAGAAAATTATTCGTTATAACCAAATCGATCTTTTTTAAATTTAACAAGCGAAGACTTCATTTCTTCATAACCACGGATGAAGAGATGTTAGCCCCTCTCTACAATGAGTCCCCACTTCACGCCCCTCCATTCCCTTTCGGTTCTCCCGCCTCATTGTGCACTCGTTAGCCCTCCGTTCTCCTTTATTCCGTCGCACCCCCGCTTTAAACTCGCTTCGCGCTTCATTTCCGACGCTGCGTAATTGACAATTGACGAATGAGTTTTCGAGAAAAAGAAGAACCGATAACGAGGGCCAATCAGCCGAGAATTGAGATTTTGGAGATTCCGGTCGAAGCATGGACAGAATGGGGTGCGAAAAAGGCCTCTCTTTGCTTCGCTGGGCGAACGTACAGGCGCGTCGACGGTAATGGATGAGAGTTAATTCGTGGATGGATGAGGCGATGGTGTTGGACAGCCGGATTAACTTCCACAAATTTCGATATCGGGGCACATGTTGTATCTGACGCATCCAGATCTTGTTAACAGTCTTTGATTTCCCTTTCATAAATTTCGACTAATTTTCAAATTATTCGGATTGGCCAACTGCCGATATTTCTTCTTGAATGTTATAGCTGGGGCTGTTGACAAACCAATTGGGTTGTCGTCGTTCTAAGAGGAAGAAGCTGTTAAATTTTTCGGCGTCCAAACTAGTCAGCCCTGAGATATGCACGTTTCAACTTCTAATGACCAATGGGTGAAATTTATAATATGCTAAACAGAAAATTTTAGTTGTTCCTAGAGAAACTGCTTAAAAAGATCAAAACACTAGGGGATGCCTGAAGTATGCATAGAATAATATTGAAAGAAACATGAATCCACTTGAACTTGAGTGTAAAATATAAAAGGCTTCTGTAAATGTATCCAAAATCACTGAAAATATTCTTTAAAGTTTCTGAGTTTGATATAACAATGAATCTTAGAATGAATGCCCAATACAATGAAGGGATTGGTTAAGTATGAAGTTTAAAGTATATTTCATACAAGATCAACTAGTTGAAATGATTAATTCTTAAGTTTCACCATGAATAATCTTCACTCAACCGGCTTTTTTCAATGCTTTTTCTTGAAAATTACAGAATTATTTTTAATTCTCTAATATTAAGAATACACCTTTTCCAGAACATGAATTCAAAAGGAATATAAACTAGAGTATTTTTGGGTTCCACATTGTTAGGCCATAATAAAAGTTTGGCCCTTGAAAATGTAACAGGTTTTAAGTTAATGTCTATCATTATTCATAAATCCAATTGAGGTAAAAAAATCCTAAGAGTTTCTATGGTTTCTGATCATTCGAAAGAACAAATATTTTGTGCAAAACTGAACACAATCAGAGATAACATGTTCTGAAGTTCAACATTGTTTAGGAATATTGACAGTATTCATGTGAACAGAAAAGGCAAACATTATCAACTAAATGTCAGTGTGAGGATGCTACAATGCTTTGAAGTGGTGTCAACCACTGTTGCCCACCAACAAAACAAACTGTGCATCTCTAAAAGGAACCAAGAGGGGCTCAAAAATCAACAACAGAGTGAAGTTACTGTCACCTTTGATGGTGTATCCTGCTTGAATCTTTATAGATCTCATTAAAATTCTACTTTAAGTTCCTTTCTCTAGACTTAAGTATTTCTTTATATTAAATTGATAACTTGGCTCATAAAGAGTAATATATCACAGATACAATGAAGAACATGAATTTGAAGACCTACTGGTTTCAAAGGGTATTGTAAGCATTTGACAAAAATTGCCTGTGACTCATGAGCAGTGGGGAAACTTTTTTCATTTGAAGGTTGCATGTACCATTTGAATACATGTTAAACAAACAGGTTTCATATACAAGACACATCGCATACGTTCAAACAGTCTTTAGAAACTGTCTGTGGACAGTGTAAGCAATAAAATTAATTCATAAGCTAGGTGGACTGAAAGGGATATTTTCCTTTTTCATTTGTTGCCAATAGCAATTCTGATAAAATAAAATAAGCAACCAAGTCTCAAATAGTTGAAGAGCTTTCTTTTTACACTACAGCATTAATTCACATCAAGTATGCTTAAAAAAGAACTACCTAAACAGTGAAGTCATTTACCAGTAAGAATTTAATTTCTCATAGTTTTGCCAAAAATTACTTCATAATGTTAATAAATAAGCTCTTTAAAATTCATAAAATTAATAGCATGCTTTTCAAAGTATTGAGGTGAGAAATTATACCAGAGAATTAATTTAAATAGACATAATAAAAACTCAAAGAATGCAGAAATTTCTTTGGCTATTACTACACTTGACAAAACAAATTCAGAAACTGATGACAATTTTATAATACCACAGCATGATACATGATGATGAGTCAAAGGAATAAGTTACCGACTAGGACACTTTAGCATAAAATGAACATGCTATGTGACTCACTTTACCTGCAACATATTTTTGCAGTTACTAATAGTTATGTTAAATAATTTGAAACAGTTCAGCTACCCCTGAATACCAAGAACTTTTTACCAACATGAACCAAATGTCTACAAGCACATTCCTATTCAATTTTGTAAAATGTTATTTAAATTTCATTTACCCGTGATTTAAAAGGTAAATGATGTTTATTAAGTTAAGTCTTACAATCATTTGAAAATACTGACATTCTTCAAATACAGTGACATTTATGTCAAATTTAGATGGCAATAGCACTAGTCATTACAATATAAAAATTATAACTATAAAAATTTCTATTTAACAAATTGCAGTAGAAGATCCTATGGAATAAACATCAAGTATTAAAAAATTTGACAATGTCTCAAGAATGCATTTTTAATATAATTTAATTTATATGCAATACATATCATTTGGGAACTATAAATTTCTCCCATTGGTAATAGTTATTGATTCTGTAAGGAGAATAAGTAAAATCAAGCGTACATAAGCAAACTTTGTTGGAGTTGTTACTAGCATTATCTGTTAATGAAACTCAGCAGACAAAGAATTAAATTTTTACCTAAGTATTTAGTTATAAATGAAACTAAAATGCAAATTTTTAATCAAGATGGTCAAAAATTGACATCAACAAGGATTGAAGTTAAAATCAATGAAAGGGAATTGTAGGAAAATACATAAGAATCATACAGTAATATTTTCATCATTAATAATATATCAAAAATTTAAATTGTAAAGTGATTGGCATTTTAATGGTGGCATTACATAGGAAAATATGACTTAATGGATAGTAAATTAATGATGTGTGATTTCTTTTTAAGGAAAAATTGAAGAATTAGACAAACTTATAAAACCATAATTATGGACTAAAACATTTTATAGTCCTTGATCACAAACTGTAAAATAAATCATTCCTTAGTAAGAAAAACATTAATGCAACTAAGACATATTATAGGAAAAGATTTTAAGGGAAAATTCATACACATAGCAATATAGATTTGATTTTGTTCAGTGAAATACAGTCTCTAACGTAAAGTTACAATTCATCATAAAAAATCACATTTAAGTACCAAAAATAAAACAGCATCAATCACTCACAACCAGCATCCACATCAATCAACAACATCCTCACATATTTTATATATAAATTTAAATTTGAGATCAGTTACAATCCCATAAAGCTACTATTCACGGATGCTTAACAAAATTTGTCATCCTGTTTTACACAAGCAAGTCTATCGTACATTCATACTGAGAAACAATTTCATATTATTTAACATATTTACATGAAAATGAACACTGAATTACATTATATAACAATAGAATATCTATGTTCAGAAAATTTTCATAAATAAGATAAAATATAAATTAGTAGAACACTTGTCATGCTTCTTTGAGTTCCATGCTTAATGTGGAACCAAATAATATGATTAACTTAGAATGAAATCTAACTGCACATCTGAAAATGCTTTAGCACAATGACTAAAATGTTATACAAGGAATGTACTTCTTTCAGTTTGGACTGATATTTGATAAGGCATTTCAAGACCCATTTCGTTTGTAATGTTTTTTTTGTAAAAAATGGCAAACCATTCTGGGCACGTTACAGCTATACCAAATATAAATTCAAAAATATGAATTTACACCCTGCTCTTAAGAAACAATTAATACCTAAGCAACCTCATGATGCACTAAGCTTCATGTTATTAGAAGCCAAAATTATCTGACAATAAGATTTAGTTTTGAATGAAAGTTCGATTAAGTTAGGCATGTTAAACCCTCAACAGCTCAAAATCAATCACTACGCAGATACCTATTCTCAACATCACCTTTAAAATTTACAGAGTTTGGTATTCCGAGACTGCAAATCAATTACCCTTAGTGGAGAGTAGCAAGTGGTGACTCAGATGACTCAAATGCTGACGTCTTGCTGCATTCACCTTAACCCTTACCATCTTCATTCACTCAAAGCTGAGTCACTGGCACAGAAGAAGAAGAGTAAGGAGACCACCAGTCCTGTCCTAACCTAGCCAAGGATATCTGATTTGCATCGTGTCCCTAGCAACCAGCAACCAGTCTGCAAAAGGAGTCAAAAGCAATAAAAAATTAGAAATAGGAAACTTTAACAAGTCCAAATTTTTCATTAGCAAGCAGTGAAAATACTGGGAAACTACAAGAATATGTACTGCCCAGCTTCATTATTCTGAATTTTGCACAACTTGCATTGATTATGAAACATGCCACATGTTCTTGAATAACCAAAATACTAACAAGGAGCCAGCAACACTGATTTCAATGAAAATTGGTAGTTAGATAGATTTTAAGACAAAAATAACCAATAAATCCCCAAATAGGGTTTTATGAGCAGTTATTTTCCTGGAAATGGCTTTACAGTATAAAAATGACCACATAATTGTTGTTGTAGAGCAGCCAATAAAGATCCACAGCATGAAACAATGGTTCATAAAACCCTATTTGGGGATTAATTAGTTATTCTTGTTTTTAAAGTTATCCAACAATAGATTTTAATTTAAATCTGCATAGTCAGCCCAATATACTCTCCTATATACAATAAAAAATATTCAAAAAAAGGAAAGATAAAAAGTAATAGAACAGAGAATTTTAATATGAATGCTAAGAAATCCTGTTGGTATATATAAAACAAGATCAACAACTAAAATGACCATTACAGATAAAAATAAGCAACTTCAAAATAAAAAAGTAGATGATTCTGTATGACTACAGATGGATTAGAAATAGTATAGACCAGAACTCTGATGTATTCCATTATGATGATCAGCAGTTAAAATGAAACATCTTTACATTCTTTGAAAGAGCAATTCTTTACCTTTAGAGTGTTATGCATAAGGAGTCAATATCAATCTCCTGCTTAATCTAAGTCAATGTTAATCAAATCACAGCACAGTAAAACACTACTCAGGCACGTTCTCTCCCCTGCAGAACAACAACCAGGCATTACAAGAAAACCAATATTTTAGTAAAAGCATGGTATATAGTCTTAAAGCATGATCCATACTTTTGAGATTTAGTCTTGATTGATTTATCTTTGATCTCAATTAAAAATTGATTGAACTCAATAAATTTCAATCTACCTAGTTGGAATTTTCATTACACTCTCTTTAAATATTTTTTTTAAATATGAGCAGGGGAAATTATTTCTAAATACATTAGGATGAGATATACGATAAGGTCTGTTATGACAATGTCACTCCAATTCATCAATCTAAAAACCTGCAGTGAATGAGGCAGCATAGAATAGCAAAAGTTATATGTTATATTAAAAAAATAACCCATGTATAGCCATGGATTTGGACAAATCAAATTCTATACTATTTTTAATCCAACAATAATATTTTTTGGGAAAATTTCATCTTTGGTTAACTGAACACTATCCAAGCTTAAACTTAACTTGCTCAATAATTTCCTTTTGTAAGTACTTCAGATATATAAATATTATTTTATAAAAGAGATGAGCAAAATAGAAATCACTGACTTAGATGAATTGTAAAAATGAATTACATTTTGACAATATACTAATTATTTGAATTAATAAATCAGTAGCTTTATGAGTGTGTAAATTATTTATGCATGCAACTAAAATTAGAAAGATAGACATTTGCTAAACAAAAATATGACAGACAAATTAAAATAAGATACAAGTGTTTTATGTATATACATAAACACACAGGCACATATGCATTATCAGACACACACACTCTCACATTTCTTTCATCGCTACTTATGTTATTATGGGTTAATTAGAAGAAAAAGAAATGACAAAAATTAGGCAATATTAATTATATTCCACAGAGAAATTTTGACACCCTAATCAATTAGTAATTAAGAAAGTTATGTAACAAATAGTTTAATAAGCTCATTGATCCCAACAGCAGCATTTTGATGTAGTTTTCTTTAGCTGACATACAGAAACTGAAATTCATCTCTTCAATCACACAAAGAAAACTGTTATAAATAATCTACAAGTATTATATGTCTGAAATGACAAAATTGATAAATAAAAATTACTTAAATCTTAAGGAAATGGGAGGATATTAGTAAGGATTTTATTATTAAAAAATGACAGTCTCTTAAGTTCTACATAATCATTAATACTCAGGAAGTTTTATAAGCTAAAGGTTTTACCTGAAGTAAATCCAAACACAGCAAACCAAGGCCCTTTATAATCGGGTATCTCTGTTTTATAAGAAAATAAAATAAAATTTAACATGCAAAATATATATTACAACAAATACATGTGCTTTTAATTGCTACCACTTGGAAGTTAAATGCAGCCAAAAGTAAATGATAAAAGCATATTGACAAATGAAAAAACAAAAATATAGAGCTTCATTTAATAACATATATGCTTCATAACTGTCTGTGATAATGTGATAAACTACTAGAAATTGAGAGCAAAAAACTTGATTTAAAGGGCCTCCGTTTAGAAGCCTTTGGAATTAAATCAAAGACTCACTGTAACGTTACACTTCTTTACCTCTTAGTTTTACAGCAACAAAAATATTACTAAACATAGAAAGTAATAAGTTAATAAATAGTTATGATACATGGCTTGAATAATGAAGATAATAAATGCTGAAGTAGGTAAAGGGTGTTTTCTTTCATCAGAATGATTGCACTCCAGAGATAATAAAATAAAAATAACAAAATTACTTAATTTATCAATCACTTCAATCAACTGTCATTACTAACTATAGGAGATTATCAGAGAAAGCATCTCAATTAAAAATTTTAATTGAACTTCATAAATCTAAGAAACGATCCATTTGCAAACAGATTAATATTGTTTACTTCATAAACTTCAACATAACTAATATACTACAATAAATTCAGACTAAATGCTGTATATAATGACTATTTTCATCAAACAGAGAGTATTGCTCTAAGATAATCTTGATTCTGACAATACAAAGGCAGCAAATACTTAAGGTCTCTTAACTTCAGATAATGGTTGCGCATTTTGTAGGCTGTTTTGTGTTTTGATAATGGTTGCAGAGAATCATTTCATGGCAAAATATCATAATTCCCAATATATTAACTAATTATTGCTTATAACCATATTCAGCTATGGTACCTTAGTACTGATTAGTATTGGATACATATCACACAATTGATGTAAAGGTTATTATGAACAAGTAACTACAATGGATAAGCTCCTTTCAAGAAAAAATATGGAATTAGGAGCAAATAAAGTAAAGAAGTGTTTTAATGCTGTTTAACAGGGCAAATGCTCAAAATAAAATAGAAAGCTGGATTGGAAAATAGATAAGTATGAATTCTAGTAGATATCTTGCATATTTGTAAACTTCTAAGTCTGGTAAAAGACAATCATAATGGATTGGGCAAATAATGATATATGATTCATGTGGATTGTGTAAGGACAGACAGAAGGTCTCACTTAGATGAAAAACTGCAACAAAAATACAAAAAAGTGATATTGACAATATTTTTAAAAGTTCTTCAAAAGCTAAGGATATTTCACACAAATGGGCCTCCACTGGGAAATTATCCCAGAACCAAAATCACCAAATGCGATCTTGCTACCCAATTGACTATTCAGAAGCAGAAAAAAGAATACTGGTAAAACAATTACATGAAGCATTAGAAGTGAAATCGGCAGTAGTCATATTTTGGATGGTAATTAAGAAAAAAAGGCAGGAACTGGGCAAAGGCTCACTGGATCAGGGCCAGTGCACTTACAATTATGAGGAGCTTCCAAAAAGTAAGTTTCTCTGTACTTAAGGAAGTAAAACATTGCTTCAAATTAAAAAAAAACTACTTATTCATTTCTTATAGTGCTTCATCTTCCCTCATAATCCCCTTGGTTTTCAAGGCATTTTTGATATCTTGTTGCCATGTTTATGTTCACAAAGTGAAGTGTTATATATATATAATAAGTAGAATGTTTTTCTGATGTTTTGTTCATACAAAGTGCATAATATTTTAATGTAAAATTTGGACTTAAGTCTACATCTTCTCATTTTGTTAGATACTCACAGTCTACCCTTGTAAACATGGACCATTAAGAATTGTGAGAAAATATTACAGAAGATGTTAAGCTATGCAAATAAAACTTTGTAATCTCCAATGACAAAAGGCATAAAAATTTGAATTTCTTTCCTACTTCTTACCATCAATAACACTAATACATCTACTGAAAGGATGGCTAGAATCTTAATCCCACATTATGATTACAATAGAAAGTATGAGCATTTTGAAATTTACACAAAAATGCATTTGCTGCAGCAGTAACAGTGGCTATGGTATGCCATGGAAGGTAGTTGCTTCTAACACAGATGCCTCAGATAACTGACGTGAGAGTCAACCATACTAAATGAGTTAACAAGGACTTCAGACAAAGTTTATGATATACACATACATATGAGATGAGAATGAAACTCAGATACCTGAATGTGGAAAAATGAATCACAAATACACTTACGTATTACTGCCAGCAGTGTTACAGAAGAGAGTGTTTGACCTTGAGGTAGTGAAATGGACTACTATAAAGGAAACAACAAGGACAACGATCCCTGCAGACAGCGTTGCAATCTCATGCTGACGGGATGGTCGCAGGAATATTCGGACAGAGAACTCTCGCCAAATTGACTCAGTCCAAGTTGAATAAACACCACTTGCCCAATCATAATCTGCATAAAGATAAACAAAATGCAAAAGATAATGTAGTTATAAGCCATTCACAACAATTTCAGATGCCACAATAACGAGTAGTTCGTCTTATATGCAAATAATTTCATACCCTCAATCTCAAAAGCAGGGCTAACAGCAATTGTGTAGTTATAAGTAGACCTATAACAGACTCCTTGCTCACTGTTGTTACTGCTTGTAACTGGACCTTTTATCCATAAGTACTGATAGAGCTGCAAATAAGAAAATAATAATAATAGATAAAAATACATCGAGTATGAGTTATTAGTGATCTTACGTTATACTACAATGGCCATGGACATAATCATAAGATAAGTTATGGCCCACATTTACAAATTTACTCAGTTGAATGAAGTCCGACCTTTTATTTTTCCAACTTCTTTCAGTTATTACTAGGTAATAATTCTTTACCTCTTTCAATGTACAATGATATGCTTACAAAGCATTTGTACTCCTCTTTTCCCAAATAACTTTCACTGCTATAGTACAATAACAGCATTCTAACTTTCTGAAAATAGGCACCTCTTTGATCTTACACCAAGCCTCTTTAATTATAACTACACTCATACAGAATAAGGGAAAGAACACTTCTCCCATTACCACATTATTACATTCGGCTGTCTATCTCTAAATCACTAACTTCTCTTTGTGACAAGGAAATGGATGAGGATATGAATGCATTAAAAGCTGTGCAGCTAGAAATACTTCCAACGAGAAATGGACATGAAAACACAGTCTCCGTAAGGTCATGAATAATGTTCTGGTAAGACAGCTCAATGGCTGTAGCAGTCACTTGGAAAACAGTAGATTGAAGTTAATGCCCTGGTCCTGTTAGACTTTTTTCATGTCCATTTCTTCTCTCATTACATGTGGATAGAACACATTTTTTCAGTTTCCTATGTTCTCTCAAGCTATTTTTTTTTGTCTCCCTCTCTTCTCATTCAACACATCCTTCCTTGACCTTTTCTATAAACTTTTCAATCTTTGTCTTTTATTGTCAGCCGATGATTAACTTACTGGATATACATAGGTAAATTATCATGCACATTTTGACTAATTCATTGATCCTTAGCTCTTGTATAGAATATTTATATAATGCAATATCTTTTTTCATAGCAATAATGGTAATTTTTTAATTCTCATTTCTCTATACTCTTCCAACAAGAATTGTTAAAAATAAGTTCATTCAGTTCACATAATAAAATTTGATCAGATTGCAGAATAGTTGTATTTTAATAATATTTAGGGATCAAAAGAAGTTCTTTTGGTTAATATGACAAAAATTTAGAATAAATCACTATCTACTATTACAGTTATAACATTGCAAAGGGAGTTATTAGATTATTGGATAGCAAAATATCAACAATATACTCACAAAATCATCTTCACTGCTTGGATGGCACTCAACTTCTGATCGATTTAATGCATCTCCAGTTAAATATGCAAGGGCCTGTGCAGTGAGAGTTGTAGCAACATTCTGCCAAACACTAACACCAACATAGAGGGCAGGAGGTGAAGATGATGCCCTTCGACCAGGAGATGTAGCTGCACGGAATATGGGACAATCTGATGACTCCAAATAACAATGAAGTAACTCATCCACCTGTTAAATTGAAAAAATAAACTTAAGATGGCATTTATCAATAAGTAACAGGGAAAATGAAAGAAAAAGAAAAAGGGATGAGAAAGACATAACTATGTATAAACCCAGACCTTTCACTTGGCTCAACATTTACTTCGACAATTAATCATCATTACTATATTAGATTTAATAAGCATCATGGAAGTATATTTATATTTTTCAAAAATATACATAAAATATTGTATACATCTTAGGTTCTTCCAAGAACTATGGCTTCTTAAGTGAAATAATATAATAATTGATTATAGTATTACTTACTAGTACAACATTTTAACAAGATAATAAAATTTTATTGACCATATGGTTTGATTGATAGAAGATGAATTTTGAGTAAATTTATAAAAATGCATACAATTTATAAAGAAAATCTTGCCAATAAAAATAACAAAATCAACATGCAACATGTATTTCTTAAATTTAGCAATATAGTGAGGTTATGGTTATGATTACTGTTTTCTTCTCTAATACTGTTGGGGTATTAATTCCTCATATATTCTTATAGGAAAAAACAAGAGCTGTCTCAATAATGGCACTGGTAGACTGCTATCAAACATGACAGAACTTAATTTAAATTTCATTCAGAACTTAAAAGCCTGCTCAGCAGATTTGACATTAAAGCTTCAAGATGAGCAAACATGTGAGATCACCAAAGAAAATACTTAAAATAAGTTTTAATGAATAGCTTTCATTAGTTTAAGAATTTAAAGAAAGCATACTTTTAAATAAGCCAATTAATGCAGATGCATAAGAATCGTAGAGAGCAGAGAAAGAAGTTATTTTTTAGTTAATTATTTACCTGCAGTATTTTCATGAGTTACTCAAATAAAATTATACAAATAAATAGGTGAGGAGATAATTTCAAAAAATTTCCCCCATGCCCATCATTAAATAAAAATTGGTCCATAAAAATACCTATAGAAAAGGAAAATAACTTAACACTTTTAAACTTACGACTGCAGCAGTGATGTTACTGTTTCCTTCCATCCCAGATCTATTTATGCTGCCATTGGCAATGGCAATGGCCAAACTATTGGCAAGAGCTGTAGAGATATTAAATAACTGCATCTGTATGGAGTCATTTTTAAGCTCACTACCATTTGCATATTTATAGTTTATGGCAGCAGCAGTATCAAATATACTGTGATAATAACTGAAAAGAAATTCAATTTAGCATAATACTGAATAATGTTATGTAACTTAAAATATAGATACCTGGACAAGATCATGTAATCTTTTGGCGCTATCATGAGAACTACATATAATTGATATGTTTACTTTCATACCTCTATGTGAATAGTATTCTTGTATATGCAATTGAAATAAATACAAAATACAAATACAAATTACAATTAAAATATTATACAGGCTGTAGTATTGCTAAAAGTTGAGATCACTTTGCATATATGGGCTTCCTCTGTTTATTGAACCGGGGGCTGCATTCACCCACACACAACCCAAATATAAGAGGTAAATGAAATTCCTTGCAAAAAATAACGATACTGTACAAATAGCATTCCAGATGGGGTATATATGGAGCAAAAATATCTTGAATCCTCAGAATTGAACTCATCATTAAACATAAAGGAAACTGAAAACAATTAGTTACCAAGACATACTTTAAATATCACATAATGAAAAGCTTACTTTGTTTATACGGCTGACAAAGTTCTCTCATAAACTAACTCAAATATTTTGAAATTATATTAAATAGGCTGTACTTATATTTTAAAATTTAATAGAAGGAATATCAGAAATAAATACATATGTACCTACAAATTTATTTTGTTAGCAAAATTACTCAAAGAAAATCATTAATTGCATTAGATTAGCAGTTGCATTTCAGCATGTTGCATTGCAACTTTGTCAAATAAGGCACAACTTTTTACTTCTGCTTATTGTTTATGGTACAACAACAGTGTTGCAACTTGTTTACCAAGTTTTGGTTTTCAATACTGACTAACCAATAAACTATACTTCTGGCTAGCTAGTTTATATTTCATGATTATCTGTAACTCTACTGTACTTTCTCTTAAGTCGCTGTTAAGACTGAAGTTCTCTCAAGTATGGCATGGCACCATGATACTGATCATGGCATGTAATAATGAGAACTACATAAATGATATCTATGTAACTCACTTGTTAGAAAACTGAGTATCAAAATCAGCAAAAATAACACCAGGCAGCTCTTTGTTATGTTTGCTGAAAATTTGAAAGGAGGCAGGAGGAAAGGTAGCAGCAATGGATTCCACAAACTCTAAATTCACTTTCTCCCCTTCTTTTTTCATGATTTCCACAAAATTTTTTAACTGCAAAGAGAGAGAAGTAAAACTGTTTATTTCCCAAGAGTCATAATGGGTCATTGCTTATTTCAGATATAAAAATATCAATGAAAATTGTAGCATTAAAGTAAAAATGGTCTTTTTCATAAATATAGAGATGATCTTTTCCATTGAATGTGTTGTAGGAAGATTTTACATAAGATATGAAGATACACCCTCTCCCCCACAATATATTTGTGACCTTTTTACCCTTGGCACTCAATCCCAAAGATGGAAACAAAAATAGAAGCCAAAATGTCATTATTCCACAAGGAAATCACATAGCAGGAAACCCACATCTTCCTGCTAAGTAATAAGATATGATAGGGAACAGTTAACTGAAGGATTTAAGGAGTACTTGCAGTTCATGTTCATAGAATTATTTTCCTGGCATAAAATGTAATTATTACTCCCTTGATAATTTCAATTATTTACTGTGGACTCACTTTAAGAAAATTTAATCTTAAAGAACTTTCTCATAATACCAAGTTAAAGAAAAGTCCAAAAAAATCACAAAAATTGTTTGGCTCAAAGCTTTTTAAGTATGCATGACTGATTTCTCAAAATAACATTGAACAAATACCATACCTTCTCTGAATATTTGTGAATATAAACTTTCCTACTAGATGGTTTTAGCTGACCTAACTCAATAAATGCAAACAGCTGATCATGAGAAATGGGGAAAGCTTTCCTGACCATATCCCAAGCTAAACGGCTGGATCCAACATAGTCATATGCTTCTCCATTGAGAAGAAGAAATAATACATTTTTGGAATGTAGCCTGTAAAAAAATAAAGGTTTTAACTAACATTACCATAAAACTCATACAAGCATGTATCAGTTGAAAGTAATAAAGTATTTTGAAGTATACCATGTTTGTAGGAAGTACATAAAAGCATGAGCTTAGGTTAAAACATCAAAATGTTTTATACTTACTCAGTATGATTCTTAAACATGGAAGATAAAATGGAAGCAGTAGTCAGTAAGGTAACTATTCCAGTTACTGGACTTCTTGCACCAGGAGTAACACCATCAAACATAGAGGCAGCATCCATCTGAGCAGCCACAACAATATAAGATGCATTTTCCTGAGGTTCACGACTCAAAGGAAAAAGAGTCGACCAAACATTTCGATCTCCAAGGGGATCACAAAAACGCACTGCAAAGAAAATAATTAACATATGAGAAACCTACACATACTTTTCAAACAAAAAAAAATCTCCAAGTCCAAATGCCCTGATGAATCTTCTGAGGCATGAGACCATAAATATAAATTACACATAAGATTTAAAGGAAGTAAGACAATAAATNGCTACCCAATTGACTATTCAGAAGCAGAAAAAAGAATACTGGTAAAACAATTACATGAAGCATTAGAAGTGAAATCGGCAGTAGTCATATTTTGGATGGTAATTAAGAAAAAAAAGGCAGGAACAGGGCAAAGGCTCACTGGATCAGGGCCAGTGCTCTTACAATTATGAGAAGCTTCCATAAAGTAAGTTTCTCTGTACTTAAGGAAGTAAAACATTGCTTCAAATTAAAAAAAAACTAAGACCAGAACTCTGATGTATTCCACTATGATGATCAGCAGTTAAAATGAAACATCTTTACATTCTTTGAAAGAGCAATTCTTTACCTTTAGAGTGTTATGCATAAGGAGTCAATATCAATCTCCTGCTTAATCTAAGTCAATGTTAATCAAATCACAGCACAGTAAAACACTATAACTCAGGCATGTTCTCTCCCATGCAGAACAACAACCAGGCATTACAAGAAAACCAATATTTTAGTAAAAGCATGGTACAGCATGATCCATACTTTTGAGATCTAATCTTGATTGATTTATCTTTGACCTGAATTAAAAATTGATTGAACTCAATAAACTTCAATCTACCTAGTTGGAATTTTCATTACACTCTCTTTAAATAATTTTTTTTTAAATATGAGCAGGGGAAATTATTTCTAAATTTTCATTGCTGAGAGACCAATCCAAGAGCTACTAACCAAGGAATTAGATTGTAAATTAACATTGTTTGGTAGAATCATCAACTTTGAGAAAAACCGTTGACAAAAGGGGGTAATTTTTAATGAAATTGTACAATCAATTTACCATGATTAACTTGAGATTCTTGTTGATATGTCAGTTAGATATTACTAATGTTTTCACCTGCTGTCAGGGAGTCTGTATCATCTGCATAAAGAATTACATTGCTTTGATATACAGGATCTGTACGACTGTTTACAAATATTAAGAAAATATGATAACCTAACACAGTTATAGGGAACAAGTAAACACAAGTAACTTTCAGAAGATGGGATTGGATGAAAGAACAATTTCCAGATAAGAGCACTAACTAGTGATGGCAAATGCGAGAGTTTTTAGTGAGTTTTAGTGAGTTGTCTCATAGCACACTTTAAAGAGCTGCTCACACTATGTGAGTCACAGGGAGTTGTTTTCAGGGGAGGGAGGGGGGGGATTGTTAGATCCTACAAATTGTCATTCTTTTGAAAGAAGGTTCATTAAATATAGATCAATTGATGAAGCATCATGATTCATCACAAAATAATTCACAAACAGATATCATATAAAAAAAATAAATTAACACAAATTAAACCTACAAACTAGTGTGGAAATGAAGAGGTGCATTTATGATATGTTTACCCACAAAAAGTAAGCAATGGTAAATATTCTGCGAGAAATGAATCATTTAAATAATAAAAAATAATAACAAAGTTAAGAAAATGAGATTATGTAATACAAAGGTAAAATAGAAGATAACGGGAAGGTATTGATCATACCTTACAAAGTCTGCATCGTGTAGTAAATCTGAAATCACTCTATGTATAATGCAACTGTAAAATCTAAAGTGGATAAGCGATACCTTTGAGTAAAGAACAAATATTAACTTCGTTCTCACTGTCATTTTTTTAACTTAATCTCTCAAATCGGAATCACTGGCAAAGAATACTTCCAAAATATATTCTTCCAAGGAAATATCTTTTTCAATACTAACTTTTATTTTAGCACCAAATCTAAGAAATATACACTAAAATGCTACGATTGAAATTACAAGTTAGGAAAAAATTACTAAAAATCACTGCATGAGGAAAGCTATTTTCGCGTGGCTCTGTGAAGATAAAATTCTTCTCCTCAACTACGGCTGCGAGGAAAGATTCGGAGATCCCTCCAATCATCGAGAGACTGTCGGTATTCATTGGATTTCTCGGTCAAAGAGAGTACAATTTCCTTGAAAGATTGTCCTTATACTTTGACGAAGTATTGTTTTTAAGAGTAGCGTCATAAATCTCTCCGAGAGGCTTTGTATGTACAGAGTGAAGGCCTTTCATATGTGTCCATGCGAGCGCGATACTCTCTCACAGTAAATAAACAAAGTGCCCCTTCCAGCAAAATTTAGAAGGTTTTACGGTCCATTTATGAAAGATTTTAGTTCCCAATGAAGCTGTAAAGTACAGAAATACATGAAATCTAAAACGTTGAATCAAAAACATGTTTCAAATTCAGGTAATTGTCGTCAAATTTGAGAGAAACTTGGAAAAAATTTCTTAAAAACTAAGTAGATTAAATATTATTATACATAACATGTGAAAATATAAAACAAATGTTATCAGAAAATTAACTCTTTTGTAATGAGAACACATGTATACTATAGAACATCAAACATAAATTACGTTAAAGATTTGTTGAAGAAATGAAGAATTGCACCGGACTTGATAGTACATACATCTGATGGCATTGAGGGCAACTTTGAAAGCACGAGTAAATATAAAATTAGGAAAGAGAGAGCAGAACAAGTCTGGTATGAATAAATAGTCAAGAGTGGAAAAAGAGTTGTGTGCAAAGAGTGAACTGTGAGCAGTGAGAGAGTCACATTCGAAGAATGAGCTGTGAGCGAAGAAAGAGTCGCGTGTGGAGAGAGAGCTGTGTGTGCTGAGTGAGTCGCGTGAGAGGAGGGAGTTGTTTAAGGGGAAGGAGTTGCGACTCACCAAATACAAATCCCATCGTGAGAGGAGGGAGTTGTTTAAGGGGAAGGAGTTGTGACTCACCAAATACAAATCCCATGCCTCATAGCTCTTTCTGCTGAGTCGGTCATTTGAACTGACTCGCTCACACATTGGCCATCACTAGCACTAACTGCTTAATTTGTTGCCAATTAGAAAATATTCAAACTGGCTTAATTTACATTACAATGAACCTAATGTTATTTAGCTTAGAGTATAAAATTTCATGATATGAACAAAATTTAAAGCAGCCTGAACTGTATTTGCTTGAAAAATAAATATTTCTTGATACACGAGGCTGACAGATCAGATTTACCTTTCATATGTTATCTATTAATTTTAATAATGACTTTTTCCCTTTCCTTTGCTCTTTTATTATCATCATTGTCTCTTAAATTAACCCATAGAACACTGGGCTAAATAATGGTCCAATTGTAGTACTGTTAGAACTGCTTCAACATCTGAGGTAATTTCACACATGGGTCCCCAACAGGAATTGAAGCTGGGACTTCTATCATCAAAGGTGACAAATGAATATATAATAACAGAAAGACTTCCTTACCTGGATTAAAATTAGTAACCATTGTACTTCTTCTGATGCAGGTCTTAGAATCCACAGCTGCATACATGTAAGCACTGGTTTCTATGGCACAAAGTGACTGTATAAGATGGTTTTCTAACTTTGTATTATGCTTGTGGAAACACTGAAATTTTTAAAGGAAAAACATTTACCAAAAGAGAACAAGCAAACCACAAGAACAACAATAACTGGTGAACATAAATCAGAGTGGACTCCTAGTTTGAAAAAGGTACTTATTACTTTGGCTCACTGTGAGTGCTGCACCAATCTGATGGCAGCCACTCAAACTAAGACATCTTCCTTCTGAAACCATTTCTTAAGTTGTTTTGGCTGCACCAATTTCCAATTACTTCTTAACCTTAACCTATGCTATCACTGCTAGCACTAGTGATGGTTTCCATCCTTCTGGTACCGCCAGAGGTACAAGAAGGTAGGAGAAAGCATTTAGCCAACAAATGAGTGACATGTGGCTAAAACAACTTAAAGCAATCCAGCAGGAAGATGTCATAATACCAGCAGCTGCCAACAGATCAGTACATCACTCACAGTGAGACTAAGTAATGAGTACTGAAATAAGCCAATGAAAATAATTTTAGGTAACCCTTTTACTTCTTTTTGTCTATTGAAAATTATACTGCCTTAATGATAGGCCTTACCAATTACCAGGAGTCAGAACTGACAAAACATTGAGTTAGTCAATAATTAATCCTAGAGTCTAAAGAACCTTTTTAAAATGAATGTTAATGAAATTATTTTCAATATATGGCAATTTTTACATGGAGTATAAAGCAAAAAACAACAACTTTAACATGAATTATACTTAGTCCTTAAAGAAGGGCTACTTCTACATCAAAGGATGCTCATAATAGTAACATTTTACCAGTTAATTTAATTTTCAGATATCTTTCAAAATGCAAAACGTTCTAGAAAATAATTTTCACCATAAAACATGCATTGCATGAAACTTTGGACTGCTGATGTGAAAGAAAGTTATAAATTACTGCTAATAGTGCAAAGAATGCAGAAGCTTATCCAATATCAGTTTTATTCTTAACATTCACACTTAGCAGAGAAAGGGTGTACTGAAGTTACTTCATTACAATTAGAGAAAGAATCAATTGGATTAAAATGTATGGCAATATGATAGGTGTAGGGATGCAAACTTTCTCCTCATATCTGGGAGACCCTGGAATTTGACAGCAATTTGTAAAATCTCTCACCTCCTGGATTGAGATGTTTTCCTCCAGCTTTTACACTACCTTAAAGCTTGAACACTAATGTATTTCTTTTGAAATTTTTATGACTTACTGTCTCTTATAGTTCAATGTCAGTAGTTCTCCTAATAATCTAAGTAAGTAGCATAATCTAAATAATGTTTTGTCTCAAGATATTTATATATTTTTTATTGAATAAAGATACTATCAGCTAATTTTTATTATTCTTTTGCAGAAATCACATTGAATAATTCAAAAATACATCTCTGGGAAGAGATAGTTCGATTGTGAACAAATTATATATTCATGCTGTTCATAAATTAATAATATACATTTTAATACAGTTTAAGGTATGAATTTAAAATTCTCCAAGAATTCGCTAAGACTGGAATGGACAACTCCCATAATCAACTCTTCCAGAGTTGGCAACCCTATCCAGGACTCAAACTTGATCTCCTACTTCCAGGCAAATTCTGTTACTAATTAGGCTACCATAGAAGAACAGTCAACAATTACATTCTAGAGATTTTGATAGATTATGGGGTATTTTGGAAATTTATTGAAGATGGCACTACTCCTGAACACACCTCAAAATTCAAAATGCTGCCTTGCCATTCAGCAAGGGGAAGATAGAGATTTAAAGGAATAACAAGTGTGAAAAATAGCGACACGACTGGGACTCGAACCCAGGTCTCCCACTTTCCGGGCAGGTATTTTAACCACTGAACTACCGTGCCACGTCTCTCTCACACTGTTAATGGAATGCTTTGTGAGCAAGACTGGCAGTCTCCACATAGTGGCACAACCTGCCGTCCGAGGTCCTCACAGAGGCAGCCGGCTCACAAAGCGGTGTTATGAGGTTATTTCCCCCCAGGAAATCACAAGGATAAAGGAAAGGAAGGTAACTTAGTAGGTTGTAATACCTGCCCGGAAAGTGGGAGATCTGGGTTCGAGTCCCAGTCGTGTCGCTATTTTTCACACTTGTTATTCCTTTGGGATTTTCGTAGGTTTTACAACCTACAAAATTACCTTCCTTTCCTTTATCCATAGAGATTTAAGCCTCAGCTAAGTAAGCCTTTTTCTTTCTTTGATTCTTTCACTAACATCAAGCTTGTATACGATACATCACTTATTGATATCTCATCAAAATTAGTTAAGCTCAAACTAGCAGATTATTCACAAATTCAAAATACATTCTTTCTTTAAAATAGAGTAACATTACTGGTATGGAATATCTAGAATGGGGCTTCAGAACATACCAGCAATAAGATTGAAAAGTGGAATACAACAAGGAACATTAAGTAGTATAGCCAATGAGACAGCCAACCTTTTATTATAGGGGATAATTGGCCACAGAGCCTCCTGACTAATCCCACCTCTACACAAAATGAATATTTCGGTTTTTTAAACAGTTGCCATTTACTAACATGTTGATGCAGTAATTTTAAATATTTAATAATGTTCAATTAAAATTAATGGATTTAAATCTAAGTGGCAAAATGGATATGAAAATTCAATCCTTGGCCTTAAAATTTCAGTAAAATATTCAAATGTGCCAGTATTTAAGTAACAGATTGTTAGAAGACACTAATGCCTAATATAATGGCCCATCACCAAATTAAGCTATAATTTTCAAATTACAGAGTTAATTGGAAAAATCAACAGGAAAAATGAAAGCATTCTCTAGATGTAACTTTTAAAGGGCTCCAAAAAGTACATTTTACTTAAGATGCCAACTATGCTAAAACCAATCATATTTCCCATTATAAACATGCTTAATAACTTTCAAAATCAGAAGTGCATTTTGATAAGATGGGGACATGAAATTTTCCAAACCTAAAGAGGGCTCATAAAACTATTTTTAACAAATTTTACCATAGGAATAAGCATCTTGAATCTGACTCATGATGTATCAGAATAGAGCCCATAAAGCTTGTGAATTTTTTCAAACTTTCTGCCTAAACCATATGAGCAGAAGAGCTTAATTTCTCATAGTCCAGAAGTATAATCATGAATACTTAAAAAAAAGTATAGCTCTGGCCCATTTATCAAGCATCTGAGTGCTGAGTGATCAGAGAATTCATAAGGGACAATTTTCTCAGAAAAAATAGAAAATAAAATAATAATTATTATTTACTTGTCATCAGGTAAGAAAAACCAAATTACTTATGATACAGAAATTAATTGTTGCTCCAAATCAGAGAAAGATATGATAACAAGAATTTTATCTTTTTAAATCATAATATTTCAGCAATATATATCTTATCTATTTCACTCAAGATTGATTAGAAGTTGCAAAAAAAAACTAAAAATACCAGAATCCAACATCTTCTTGGCAACTTGGTTACTCAAATGCTTATATGTAAAGAAAATTTAAACTGTTCATTGTATTAAAGATGGTAATACATCTCTATGTTATCTTCTGTAGATATGTAGAGCAACCTCGCTGAGCCAAGTTTCCAAAATATATTTCAGCAATATAACACAATAAAATAAAACACAAGTAAAAATGTCATGAATAAATATACATTATGAATTGATTTGTTCAAATACTGAATATAAGAAGACATTTTCCTTTTCAAAGCTAATTCAAAATAGATCTTACGTCAGATATCTTCTGAATGCTGTCCGGGTCTTTGACATAAAATATAGGAAATCCCCAATCAACCTGCATGAGCCCAGTGCCATGAGGATTCCATGGAGATTGATCTGTGCAGAGTTGACTCTTGAAGGATGATAAACCTGTAGAAGATAACAATAACAGCGTAAAAAAGCTTTCCTTCTTGAGTTGTTAAACCAATAATTGAGTTTTGAAATTTCTCTTTTAAAGATGAATTTCGGTTGATATTTATAGTTTTCCAACAACCATTACTCATCCACATATGAGGCATACACTATAAAAAATTGCAAATGCCACATCTTCTTTAACCGATCAAGACAAGTTATGGAATAATTATAAAGTGAAATGTATGCAGATAGTAGATAGTTACCAATACTAAATTAACATTACCTACATTTTTAAAGCATTAAAATGGTCTTACCTGAATATCGATTTGGACATGTATCTTCATGAGTGAAGTTTGTAGGAGCTGATGTGGAATTGTGAATTAATATAACACCATTTACGTTATCCGAGTGTTTAAATTGTAGCATTACCTTCCTGTAATAATAAAATCAATAGTAACATTATTATTGTTAAGAAATTTGTAATCTCTATACACCAGTGGGATCTACAAGTCTCAAACATTTTATAGATTCGCAGATTCAAAGAAAAATCAATTTCGACTAAACTTCATGAAAGATAAAATAGATCGAAGAGGTCAAAAATGAGCAGATATCCACTTCAAAATTAGGGACAAACAAATATGAATATATACTAAAACGAAGGAAAGTTTTCTAAATATTATACACACATTAAGCCTAATTTTTAAAAAAGCAACCGATATTATTGCGGAGCTATCGCATTTATTTTAAACGGTGAACAAAACTCGAGTAATATTTTACGACCTATATACAAAGAAAATTTTAAATGTCAAAAGATATCGCACCTTGTGAACATCTCCGGTCGAATCACTGCCGTGTAAGGCTCAGCTGGTGCATCATGAAGAAGCCAATCCAAATCTTCTTCTCCTTGGACAATGTGTATAACACCCACATTTCCAGAACGGTGCGCTGAGAAAGTAATCCTAAGTTTAGGTAAGAGTTCTTGATAGTGATATGGTGAGAAACTTGGTACTTACAGCTACATCCAAATTGATGTGTTCCATTAAGTCTCCTAAAGCAAGCTACAGCACCAACTATAGGTTCGTACATTTTATCTTTAGTTCTTTCTGAGTTAACTGAAAGAAATAACGAACAAACAACTGTTTATCATTGCAGAACAAAATTAATACGCTCTCATGAAAACACTTAACAATTTGAGATAAACAATCTTCCAAAATTATGGTTATTTCACGGTTTAAAAGATAAACAGTTTTTCACCTGGAGTCAACATTAGAAATGATATAGTCCATAGGGACAAGATTTTACATTTTAATATCACCATTTTTTCTGATCACACAACTGACACAACTACAAAGGCACTTACTAATGTTAACTGAGGAATCGCATTTCCTCCTTCATCTACTCATTAAAAGCGCGTGCGTTTCGAGCGGGAGGTACGAGTTTTCGCCTGCGATTCCCTGATTTAAAAGTATATTTCTCTTGATTATTTGCTATTAACATATTACTGTCAGCTTCTAATTAACGTAAATAAAAAGTTAAATTAATGAGGCGTGAAGTCAAAGTTTACGTCAAAATATTTAATAAGTGAACGTGTGAGATATATAAAGTATGCATCTGAAAGAAATTTAACATCATCAGAGGCGTCTATGGACAACATAACCATTGATTAGGTCCATCCGCAATGGCACATATTTTGTTGGAATATTAATAACAATGACGTCAATTTTTTGTTCGAAAAAAGTACATTACTCACTATTAATAATATAATATATGGGGTATAGAAATAAAAACAGTCAAAAATTCCACTTAGACTTTTAATGAACGCAACCGGTTTCAGACAATTCTGTACATCGACAGCGAGGAAACCACAAGCTAACGCGAATATATATAACTCAGTAACCAATGAGGAGACCGGTCAGGTAGGGGAGGGGTTATGGATATTAGGGTCAGGGAGTTGTGGGAGTAGGCAAACGGGGAGTGAAAAGAAAAGGAGCAGAAAATGGCTTAAAGTAAAGAAAATTGGACAGAGAAACAATGAGATCACTTCATAGTATTGAAGATCATAAAGCAGAGGAGTTACACGATATTTCAGTTGAGTTTCTTATGAAAACTATAGAACAATTAAATATACCTATACATACATTAAAAGAAAATATATGAGGAATTGAAGAAATCAGAGGATTTCACAAAATCTATTCTGAAATTATTCCATTAAAACAAAGAATAGCAAGATCTGACATGATAGAAGAACAAAATACAGATACCTAAAGCCATTCCAAAGATCTGTGTCAAAATGATAAATAAACTTATATCAACAAGGACAGGTTTTGTTTTCAAAAATCATAAAAGGTGCTAGGAATAGAGTCAGGTTGATGAAGGTGCCTATCATATATAACCTAAGGAAAATATAAAGGATATTGTTAAGATCCTGAAAAGAATAAGGGAATTGAGATTTTTAAGTAAATAGTTGAGACACTATGGCAAGTTTTTATGTTGGACTGTTCGCTGCATTGCTCTCGGCATTCATTCAACTATGAAACATGATGAAAGAAATATGATGTGAGATGAAAGTACTTGGAGCTTTCAGTAGAGGACAAAATTCCCGTTTCAACAGGGGAATTGTGGAATAGAAGATTTCTGTCGAGCAGCATAATGTTCTTCCAGCATGCTAACAGGATACACCTCTTGAGTCTGCTCACATCATTTGATATTTATTTTGTTTTGTTGCATATCACCTAAATAAATCAAAAGTAGCAAGTCAAATCCTTTTCACAATCAAGCCAACCGCAATTAAGGATAATAATCACTTATAACATTACATGACAACAGAGGGTAATGTACAGCATTTGTTTACTCCTCTTCCAAGCTATATCATAACCTGAAACAGTCCAAGAAAGTAAGTGATGTAAGTAAAGCATCATATGGCATACAGGTTTAGGGTGCCCTGATTATACTTTCTTTTACTACATTTACATAGAGATAGATGAGTGGATGCCTTCATGTAATTTACCATCAAGGCAAGGTAAGGCACCAGAGTATTTAGAGTGGCCCTGTTTGTAACATTTGGTAAAATAATTCTGAGGAGCAAAACATTTTTTGGATAAAATATAACCAAAATTAAAATAACTACAAGACTAACAGTTAGTATCAGTTACTCTTAAGAGAACAAAAGCAATAAATTCTTTTTCATTAATTCATAAATATTCTATTTTACATGAGGTTCATGTGCCCTTTAATTCCTTATTTTGTGCCACTTTCCTTCATCATAAGTTTTCGTAAACTACAGAGATATAACTTACCCTATTTCTCAGGTTTTTAAGGAACTACACTGGAATCTGGACCCTTTTATATCACACAGTGCTCTATAAAATGTACTATTAACATTAAAACTGTAGAAAATGCAAAATAACATTGATATTTTATGGAAAGTTAAGCATTGAAAACAAGCTTAAATGATGATGAAGCTAAAGTTATTATCTTCATAACATTTCTGAAAGGAAAGTGGTAGAGGAATCCTCTTCTCAAATAAAAGTTTTGAAATGTTTCATCTTAGAAAGTGGTATTGAGAAAAGCCACTAAAAAATAAGAAAAAAATCATAACACTTTGACAGTATGTAACTCATCAATCATCTCAACCTTAATTTATTCATACAAAGGCAGTTTGTATTTTAAAACAAACATAACATGTAACAACAAAACTTGTATCAAAATTAATTATAACAAAAAAATCATTTCATAAAAGTTACAAGTATAACTTGTATGAAAAATATTCTTTTAAGTTATCAATTCATTTATTAGAATAAAAAATTACATTAAATTTGAATACAATTTGAATTCTTTATGCATAACATATGGCTCTTTTGATAGATTGAGTCAACATTTACAAGAATAAAAGATTAAGACTAATGTAACTATTTTTATATAAAGTTAGTTGGTTAAATTTATTCTGTGATTTTAGTCATTATTAAGTGATAGGCAAACACCCTGCAAAACCCAATGGCTTGAATGTTCTGTGGTAGGAAGGTCAACTTCAAATACCAGTCCAACACCCATAGCATTTCGTCTAAGTAATGTTGTGTATACTGGTGTACGAAATGTGTCCTGAAAAGATAAAAATGTTTCATGGTCAAAATTTATAATAGTCTTTTCTAAGTAAATGAACAGAAAAGATGATAAAAATTTGCAATAACATGATAAGAAAACAATAACCAAGCTTAAAAACTTATATCTTTGAAATATGCATACTTATCATTTGTCTTGTGAGAACTAAAAGATAAATAAAATTATACAAATAATATTAAAAGCAGCAACAATATATGAAAATTAGCAGAATTTTTTTTAGATTAAGTACACAATTATAGGATAGTTTAGATGATATTTTTTCCGAACTCAATGCTAATAAAATAGTTAAGTCAATCAATTTATTTAGAAACTAGAGAGATGAAAATTTCATGTACAACACTGGCAGTGAATGTAAATTTTCCAAATCCAATATACCGTGAAATATTTTATATTGTCTGCTTATTCATTGAAGTAATTGAAACTAAAGTAACTGAATCATTATAAAATTTATATCTACCCTAAGCTGAAGATTTTTTGTTTGCATTGGAACCATATAAATTATGGGCATTTCTTGGAGAAGAATTCTGGATTGAGAGCAACAGAGAGACATAGTTTCCATATTCCAATTAGCTCCTTCAAGGTACAGGCCACGTATCAATGCTCCCTAAAAATAAAGGCACATCTGTGTTAGTTTCTACCAAGATTCCAAACTTCTTTTACCCTTGAAGTTATGTACAGTAAAAAAATAAAAAAAACATCTCACCATCATCTTTTCAGTTTTTAGTTAAGACCAGTTTATGCAGCACTATAAAATACTGCATACAATGTATTATAAAATGGATTATAAAAAATTTACTAACATATTTATTTATTGAATTCTTATTATTGAATGTAGAGAAATATTCAGTAGGAGCAAAATGTAAAATTAATTAATCAAACTAAATCAATATTAAGAGATTAAACTGCAGACATATTTTTGATGTTATTTTTTCTATTAAAAAATACAAATCATACTTTTTTAATAAATTAAAAATCGTTTTAACGAATTTTGCAATAAAGGAAATACTTATGCAATCACTTCCATGTATTTAAGCTCTATAATCAGTTAATCATCAATCAATTTATCAAAGCAATAAAATTTGTTTGAATAAAGTAGATATTGAGTATTTGTACATCCTCAGGCAGTTGTGCTACATCTTGTTCATCCAGCATATTTGTAACCACTGTGCATAATGTAGATTTGTCAAGAGACCAGTGTTTCTTTCTGCAAGCTTTTTGCACGACAGCTAATAGGTATGACTCAGGTACATGTAATCCTGATAGCCACATGACTCCAATCATGTTACGTTGAGCCTTAATAAAAGAGGCAATAAAATATTAATAATTTTGCATGCAATGATTTTAGTTGGTAAGATCTTTTTACAATATCACTTAAACTTAAAAGAACATTTTAAAGTGCTCTATTTTTATTTCAAGAATCATCCTTTTTTACTTATATCACCTTATATAAGTGTTACACTCAAATTTGTTAATACTTTAAAATACATATTTCATCAGAAAATTTTAATTTCAGCAAAATATTCAACCTCATTGTATAAATACTTAAAAATCAGTTTAAGAGACTATCCAAGGAATCAACTGAACTACAATATAAAAGGAAATGGGGTTTCAAGCAGGACATGACAGAAATTCATTTCTAACACATTAAAAACAATACAAAAGAACCTATTGGCTCTTTAAGTAAAAAAAAGTGCTTTACATCTTGAAGTGAAAATTAATAATATTTAGTTAACTTTTGTTGAATGACAGCTAAGGATTACATCTTAAATTGGCAACAAAAGAATATGTAACCATGCAGTTTTCCTCTAACTTTCTACTACGAGAAGAGATTGATAGGCAAAACCCTGACTAACTCAGAGTTGGAATTTGCTCCAACACTGGAATGGGGAATGAACTACTATGTAATATATTAAAATGTTTCTCATAACATCAGTCATAACTAACATGGGAGTTGAAAGGAATCCCTTATGAAATGAGACAAGCTCAGAGAGAAGAGAAGACAGCAATAATACTGATGTGAATAATTTTTGTCCGTTAAATACAGTAGAAAATTGGCTAAAGTAGGCTACAGTGCATCTGGGAACAAGAGAAATAACCTCAATTATAGAAAATATAAACCTCATAATAGATTAACTGCAAGTCTTACTTACTGCAAGTCTTTCTTAAGGAAAATAATTTTATTCTGAATTTTATAATAAAGTTCATGGGAACTGAAATAACCAGTGTGTTAAGCAGGAGGATTTTAATTGTTTATGAATGTCTATTTTCCTTAAAATATATCTCACCCATTCTTTATACTGTGTTACTCGTTTTTTGAAATGGTCAATCCAACTGCCCAATTTCTTGTTTGTAGCAGGAGCAAGTTCACACCATGAATTTGGTAAAAGCCCATTGTAAAGACAATAAGCAATATTTTCTAGGACATCGTCCATACCTATTTCTCCAAGCAGTGCCTGCAGAGAGAATCCGGTGTATTTATAACCAAGAAAATCAACTGACCAAAAATTAAAGAAAAATCACTACAGGAAATGAGAACACAAAAATAGTTCAACACTGTAAAAAATTCAACCTAAATGCACACCTCACACAAAAATGTCATTGTTTACCAAACAGCTCCATGAAGCATTAATCCTCAAAAGCAGAGAAGACTTTATAATGTTTCCCTTTCATAAATGAACTATTTTTAGTTCTGAATTTTATTCAAAAGTTACAAAGATTACCTTTAAAAAGTTGAAAATCACATTTAAAATTATTCCATTTATGTTTCCTACTTTGAAATTTCAACCAAAGAAATTATTTAAATTAGTATCACTGTATTATTAGCTGATTTTTAAGTCAGAGTATTTGCTTGAGGAGGAAAAGGTTCAAAGACTGCTACAGACAAAAATATTCCAGCAGCCAATGCATCTCAAATCCTTGACAATCCTTTATCATAAAAGGCTATTTGCCTTTATTATGTTGCTACCTTGAATAGGATTTTGATAATGGTGGATCCAAGGAAGGGGTGAAGAGGAAACCATCCCCTGCTTAATGACTTTGAAGTGCTAGTTATTTGCTTTGGATGTTACAAGGAGTTTGAATTAAAATCTGGTTAAGAAAAATTTCTCTAATTAATTTATGTCTTCTGCATTCACATCAAAATGACATTTTAAAGTTAATTGGAGATGTGCTGAAAGAAATGGTCATAAACCATACCCCCTCAGCAAGTTTTCTCTCCCCTTGACAAGTTTCTAGATCCACCCTTAGATTGTGATGCCTATCTATCCCATCAATCTATAACAAATTGTATGAAAGTTGTCATAAAGCCTCCCAATGTAGCCATTTTATAAAGATTTCCCCCCTAATATCTCTAAAATTCAATTAATAAAACTTAAACGATCAATTCTCTCTTAAGTCTAAAACAGAAAATAAATGTTCATATGCAAATAAAAATTCTTTTGGCCACTCATGGCATCAGTCTACCAGATATATGCAACTTGCTGGAGCAAGCTTCCATAGCTTTCAACTGGTATTAAAATTCAAATTACTAATGAACCACATTTTCTTGAAAATAAATGATTTCATATGAATTAAATTTAATTCTCAAGTAAGCTTTATTATAATGAACTTAACTTAAGAAATAATGCTGCAGTTATTAAAATGTTTCACCGAATATGATCCATCATGTAATTAGTAATATACCTACGAGGTTTAGAAAATATATAAAATTAAAGGGAGGCATTATTATGAATAATGTGAAAATAAACTTGCTATTTATATACTGGGTGAAATCATAAAAGAAACTTCAATTAATATTCTCTTATGAGCATTATTCCATGCTTAATATCACTATTTTCCAAAATTTTATGAGCTACTAAACACTTTACTGAATTAACTAATTGCCATTGCCTAATAACTGATAAATAATAGTATCAGAAGCAACTAAATTAAGATTTTAAATAAAAACTAAGAGAGATATCACAAAAACCTTTGCCAAAACCAAAAGCTAAAACCTTAATAACCATAAACCAAAAACCTTAACCCCTTCCATGACGAATTTCTGTTTAAGATTGGCTTGGAAAAAAACATATTTTTCTATTTGTTAATTTGTGTTTATACTTAACTAAGAGTGGAGAAAGTCTTTTTCCCCCTGTAAAGCTATTTAATGTTATATTTTAAATTTATATGTTGTTAATTTTTAACCTGTTTTCAGTACATCCACATGTTACGTAAAACAATACACACGTGCAAATAGAACACTGATAGAATAAAGCATATTAGACAAGCTCAATACGCTTGACAACATATCAGAGATATTTTTCTGAAAGTAAAAAATGGTCAAAAAAGCAGAAAACCCTAAATACGAGGCATCTCAGACTGGAGTTCAAACCACTCTCTTCACACTCTTCACTCTCTCACACTCTCACCCGAGATATCACAAGATATCTCGGGTGCATCAGGGAAGTAGTTATATCAATTTAGCAACATTTTATTGTTTCTTAGAACTCAATAAATGAACAACATTGCTTTAGATAATACTTTCCCATTTTTCATTAATAAAATTGGATTATAAATTATGTCTCAGAAAAACAACTTATATGCTTACCTTCTTCAAAGATATGAGAGTATGTCTCATGCAGTCAACAAGCATATTAAATCTATCTAATTCTTGATGAAGAACTACTTTAATTGGAGAAAGTGCTCCACTTCCTTCAGAAGTGAATTTAGATTTTTCAATTGAATCTGGTAAAATCACTAAAATGTCAGTTGCTAATTGGTTAATAAAAATATCTTGGCTTGAGATCCCTTCATCCTTATCTTTGTTTGAAATGTAAAGAAAAAAACAACAATTAATTTTTCATATTGTATGATGTGAATAATATCAATACATACATTATTTCTATAAAAATATCCATGACTGATAAAAGTAAACATTGTGAATTCAAATGTCATATTTTAATTTACTGTAGTAATTATCCTTTTGCTCCCTGGAAATCAAGAAGTTACACTAAGAGTGAAATTTATCATGATCTATTTCAAAATGTATCTTCTCTTTTGAATGGTTTTAATGGAGCTATATTTGAATTTAATTTGCCTCAGATCACTAACTACCGTGATTTTTCATACTAAATATTATTCAAGGATTTTTTCAATTCCCCAGATAAAAAGAGGAGAGAAGAGTCGTGAAGGAGGTCAAGGTCCATGGAGGACTGTAGCGCCAGAGGAAGAAGAAGAAGAAGATAAAAAGATGACACCTCTTCCATGCCATTTTTGTGATTGGCATTTGACAAGAGAACTAAAATCATCAGTCTCAGTTTTGGAACAGAGAGTTATGCTATTCCTTACCAGATTTAGGTTGAAGTTCAATTAAATGACTCCACATTTCTTTGATAGCATTTGTGTAGTATCCAATTTCAGCATTTGGATGGAGTCCAAAAACATCGGGTATATCAATTAGAGGAAGTGAGTCAATTGCATCTGAAAATTGGATTTGCATCAAAATAATTCCTGTATATTTTGATGAACTTATGGGCAAATTTACTTTAACAATTATTTTAATTTTTAACTTTTTCATGGATGCAAATGTAAAATTTTATTTTAAGGGACACAAATATAAAAAGATCAATTTATTTAAAGTATGTATCATGATATACTCAATCCATTCAATTACATTAATAGAGCTTCATTTAAAAGAAAGCATTAGGCAAAGTTACACTAATGCATGTTTATGAAGTATTTCATTCAAATGCAGTCCACAAGAATAACATTTGTAATATGACTTACCTAGGTAATCATCCCTTGAGCCATTTGGTGGAATTCTGTAATCGACATTACCATCTTGATAAAAATGAAAAGGTTGGAAAATATCAAACAAAAAATCTCCCATAAATTCACTCATGTATGTATTTACTATTCTTCTATCAAAGCTATCAGTAACTCTTCCTCCATACATTACCTATGAATAAAATTCAATTTAAACTTCAATATAAAAAATGACTAAGATCGACCAAGTAAAAGAAAATTTTCAGAGTTATGCTTACTTCTCCAATTAGATACTTAAGACTTCCCCATGGTATTCTTTTATCACCTTTTTCTTCAACTTTTGATAGGTATGTGGCAAGAATTTGCATACAGACAGAGAAATCTGATTCATTAAAGTCATATGAAATATTCCAGCCAATTTTTCCATACTTACGACGTTCCTATAAAAAAACTTTGGCAATAATCTCATGGACTAGATCAAAGGAGAACATAAATTAACTATGATTCCTTTAAGCCATTTTGAAAACCTAAAGTATGATACTAATTAATCATAATTTCTGGAGATTTTATTGAACTACTCTATGAGATCAAAAGCATCTGAAACACCTTCAATATTTTTTTCTTTCAGAAAAAATTACAGAGTATACCCATGTATCCATAGAACACATGGTCAGTGATTCAGGAGTCAGCAGATAGCTCCAGGCAGCAGTATGGGATGGTCTAAAGTCTCTCATAAAATTTCAACAGATAATCGGTTGGATGTTACTTGTGTAAAAAAATCTAAGAGAGAGATTTCCACCCTCATAAATATCCCCAGGTCCACTTCCAATATGATATTGAAGTAGAAACTTGAAGGAGCACCCAAACCCATACACTTGTACACAAGGCACACTACTTGTCTTGACTTCACTACTTGACTTGAGAGTGGAGGCTGTCAACAAGACCAGCACCTCACTGATTGCCAGGGTTCCTGTTAGAGGCCCAACACTAGACCCTACTTTCAATTTTTGGTGTTCAGATACTTCTGATCGCTTGCTGCAGCTTCACATTCTATTCTACATTTCAACCAGAGGCAGATATGAGGAAATGAAATAGAAACAAACCTGAAGAACAGCATGGAAATATGCTAAAACATATACTAAAGGTTTAAATGCTGTATGGGTGCATTCTTCCAAACTAGGGGGTTGGATTTTCAAGTATGTGTTCCTCAAGTTCAGCTTAAGCCCATTTGGTGGCTCAATCACCACTGAAAGAGAGACAGACATGAGAAAGTTGATTAACCTTTATTAATGAAAGACTTACAGAAAGAACAAAAGTTGGATATACTTGAGATTTTCAGTGAATGGCATCATAAATGAATCTTAGAAATGAAGTAGAAAGTGTATGTGTGTGCTTAATACTTAGAACTTAGCACCAGACAAGGGGAAAGAGAAGTAGAAGGCAAATTGTGAACATTTTGATAATATACATGAATAGCAAGCCATATAAAAATTGTTGAATCCAAGCTCATACATTTTCCCTAAAGACTACATGGGGATTTTGGACCATTTTAAAGTAAGGGTAGACTATATGAGTGGCACATGATTATGAATCACAGGTAAATCTAAATGTTTCCTGATAGTCCATAATAAGTCTTATAATTAGTATTCTATTAATCAATTGCTATTTTCCTGTTGAGAATAAATGGAGAGTTCAGCTATACTAGATTCACCATCATGAAGACACCATTTAAAATGCATTGGCCCGTGCATTTTAAACGGGAGATATTTGGGCGCTGTTGCAACATTTGCGTAAAAATATTAAGTAAGTCAACATTGTTTGAATTTTTTCAGTATTGAATGGAATTGCTGCCGGATTTTACTGTGTGTATAACTTACCCTAAATACGAGGCATCTCAGACTGGAGTTCAAACCACTCTCTTCTACAAGATATCTCGGGTGCATCAGGGAAGTAGTTATATCAATTTAGCAACATTTTATTGTTTCTTAGAACTCAATAAATGAACAACATTGCTTTAGATAATACTTTCCCATTTTTCATTAATAAAATTGGATTATAAATTATGTCTCAGAAAAACAACTTATATGCTTACCTTCTTCAAAGATATGAGAGTATGTCTCATGCAGTCAACAAGCATATTAAATCTATCTAATTCTTGATGAAGAACTACTTTAATTGGAGAAAGTGCTCCACTTCCTTCAGAAGTGAATTTAGATTTTTCAATTGAATCTGGTAAAATCACTAAAATGTCAGTTGCTAATTGGTTAATAAAAATATCTTGGCTTGAGATCCCTTCATCCTTATCTTTGTTTGAAATGTAAAGAAAAAAACAACAATTAATTTTTCATATTGTATGATGTGAATAATATCAATACATACATTATTTCTATAAAAATATCCATGACTGATAAAAGTAAACATTGTGAATTCAAATGTCATATTTTAATTTACTGTAGTAATTATCCTTTTGCTCCCTGGAAATCAAGAAGTTACACTAAGAGTGAAATTTATCATGATCTATTTCAAAATGTATCTTCTCTTTTGAATGGTTTTAATAGAGCTATATTTGAATTTAATTTACCTCAGATCACTAACTACCGTGNACTTTTGGATCTTTACTACCATAATTGCATAAAAAACGAAAATGTTACATTTCAAAGAAATTCTGGATTTTTTTCCTGTTCTGTTTGAAAGCGTGCCTTAAGTTCTCTAATTTAAGGAACGCATTATTTTTAACATCCAACTCTGCCTCAAATTATTTTCTTTCCGATAGCATTATTTATTTTGCAGACAAACGTTTTTGAGGCCACGGGCCAATGCATTTTAAATGGTGTCTTCATGATGGTGAATCTAGTATAGTATACATACTATAAAATTCATTATCCTCATGAATGGTTGGAACACAATAAAATAAATCCTAAATATAAACTGTCAAACAAAGTTCATTGGGAGAAATGATTCTCTAGATTAAAATTAGAAAATGTAACTTAGCTTCACCCTTCCAGTCCTTCTACTGCAATACTGAAACCACCAAGTATTTTAAATTTCAAAACAATTCCTTCCATTTCAGATTCCTGTAGCTTTATTTAAAAAAACAACAATACTTTTCAAATTATTGTTCACTTGGATTACATAATGTTTATATTTCTCTGATTTTTTGTTATTGAAAGCTGAATACTAATAGTAAGAATTTCATACTCACATAAGAATTCAATAGAGCAAAAAAAAACTAATCAAGTAGACACTACTAGCATAAAGTTAACTATGGAGGACTGGAGAAATAGTGTGTTGTTCTCAGACATTTACAACTAATTTTTTGATAAACAAACATCATTACAATTTGGCAATGAAATAACTGAATGAGAATAGACTGTATGTTAACAACGTTAATAAAGATGAAGATATTTATCTGGAGATTGGGTTATAACATACATTTATTGTGATCATAAAAGAGTAATATTTAGATCTTATGACTACTTTTACCTTTGAGAGACCTCTGCAAAATACTAATTGGAAATGCTGGAGAAGGATCAGTTGTTAGCCAAAGCCTAAAGTCAGGATGGGGCTTTGCAATCAAATCAAGCTTTTTCTCCAGATCTTGCATGAAATTTAATAAAAGGTGGCAATTCTGAAGCATCAACCACTGTCCACGTGCAATTGCTAGCTCAAGATAACTTAAAGCAGCCTGAGAAGATATAATTATAAATGGTTTAGTTTTGGTAGTTGAATGCAAATATAAGAAAGTAATGTCAACTATATGCTGAAATGTTGATCCAAAAAGAATCATTAGTTATGCATTTCCCACAACTATAAGCATGAAAAGATACTGAATTTTCTGTTAAATGCAAAGATGTAGATTTTGAGGAAAATAGGTGAAATTTAAATCTAAAATGTAAAAAGTAACCATTTGAAATGTATATCTCCCGACTTCCTCAACAGAAAAGGAGGAATAAGACAAGTATGGTGTTTTCTGATATAATCTCCATAACTTGTTGCAAAAATATGGTATGATTTTTATTTCCAAACTTAGGATATACACATTTCACTTAATATTAAAATGAATGACCAATTCTCTCTGAGTGCTTTTTTTGGAAATAGTATTGTAATAATTGATAAAAATCTTGGCAAGAAGATCCACAGTATTTTATACCAGCTGCTTCTTTTAACTTATTAGTTATTTCTGCTATAACTAATTTGGTCCATTCAACTAAGTATTTTCCCAGAGTCCCAAAAAGTGGGTCCTATTTTATCACACTAACAATTATTAACAAACTGTCACCACTAATAATAGCCATAAGTCCTTCAAAACTGATCACTTTAGATGCACTATATATTATGCTTCTATCTTAGCTCCTATACCTTTCCACTAGTACTACATAAATGATCTACCAAATCATTTCATAAATTTACCCTTTTGCATTCCCTTTCACATGTTTATTACACCATCTTTATTGTATCATCTCTTAGCTTCCAAATACTTTTTTTACAACCTAATAGTGTATTTGAATGTCCTAATAGGTTTTATCAAGAGAACTCTCTCAGGTCAAATATCTGATCTTTAAGCAAAAGAAAATGATGGTTATAATCAGAGCCGCACCCAGCTTATCTGCAGCTTGGGTGCAAACATAATTTCCCCTGTCCCCTTAAAATTAAACACTGAAACCTTAAATTTCCTGATTTACAGAGCAAAATTATTTATTAAGACTTGAAAAAAACAGTGTTTTATTATTTTGTTCCCCAGCTGACGATGATCATAAAACATCAGTAACAATTAGTTATCCAGATTCCGTGTGCTGACATAGTAAATTGTCATTGTGAGTTAATAGTTATCACAACTAAATATGAACGTTTCTAAAAAAAATTGTATTTCAACATAAATAACTTCAATTAATCCAACCAAATATTCCTTAGTAATATTGTTGAAAGTGCTTCAACAACTAAGGTCATAAGCTTGGGTCATTTTGCAAGTAGGCCCCCACCGGGAATCGAACCTGGGACAGCTTTCACCAAAGTCAACTGCGTTGCCCAATTGGCTATCTAGGAGCCTATCAAATATTACTCTCTCTTCTCAAAATTATCCATAATTATTTTCTCTATATGATTGCCAATCTTTGATTTCTTATCATAATCTTTCCTAGATAACTCAAGTATATCATACAGAAAACAACAAATAATGTTGTTGTAATGATAATAATGGTTGGCTATGCTTCTGTCACTGTCCTTTAGGAGCAGCCACTCAGGTGATATGCACCCCTTGCACCCATAGGATGGTGCAGCTCTAGTCATAATAACTAGCATGTAAACAGTAATTTTTTATAAAAACAGAAAAATTTTAAGGAATTCAATTTTTAATCTTCTATTTTGATCTTAATACATAATTTATATCTGTCTTTCAGTAGGGATAATACAACTTTATCTTGAAAATGAACAGGAAAATCCTATGATTTGATGTAATTTCTCACCCCTTTAAAAGATATCTTTATAAAAATAACACCTTTTGCTTAATAGCAAGATGATTTTCTTCCTTTCCGATATTATGAAATTTAAAAATATGAGTGAGGATAACAGATATTTTTGCAAATTATTGAGAAATTATTTTCATGAGGTTCAGGTCTTGGTCACTCAATGAGGAACAAACCTTACAATTACTTTATGATAATTCAAAATTAAAATTAAAATCCACAGTTTGAACTCATTTACAATTCAGTTATACCCTATAAAAGTTCTAGATAAATGATAAGTATAATTCATTATTAACATAATTATGACTCACAGACTCCTGCCCTTGACCAAGAGAAAGATATTTGAAACGAGATCCACCACTTCCCCACCGCTCTGCAAGTTTAGCGAGATCTGCAGTGGGATCAGAACCAGGACTTAGAATAAAAACCACAGGCATTGTGGAAGAGCTCTGCTCATACACTGAATCCATACTGAAATAAATAAATTAGGAATGAATGCATGTCCTCCTTTGATTTTCCCTATATTTCTAAGAAATAGCTGATAATTTAAAGTAAAATCTGGCACAGGATTTTATGGCTGTATACTCTTCCTGTTGCATAAAAAAGAATTGGAAAAGTTGTATGCCAAAAAGATCATACATAAGATAGCTTAAAATTAGTCTGCTTAAGATATTTTCTCATTCTAAATGAGAACTTCATAAAAGTATAGTTTAATTGTGATTTCCTGGCTCTCTTCTCTAGGCTCAGTTCTTCAATTTGACGATGCTTGGAGGAATCCAGGAGAAACTGTAATCAAGCCTAATTTCACAGTAAGTACCCAGAAATTCCAATTGAACCCTAGTGCAATCAACCCAGTGAAAATAATTGATCAAACAATATANAAATATTTTGTAATATAAATTAATTTTTATGAGAATATCATAAGTCTACCAAGCCATTATAATCAAAATGGCACTCTCTTCACCTTAAGTTCAAAAGTTAAGGAAAGAAAAATTTTAAGAAATGATAGACCAAAGCTGGTTTTGAATGTGTGAGATTTTTTTACAAGTTAAAACCATAGTAGCTACTAACATATTAAAATTATCAATTCTGTTATTTTACATTAGGACATCCATTTACAGCTGTAGAATTCAATAAATTATCCTCAAGTTAATACCTAAGAAAGAACACTTCTTAACTGCTAATGAGAGGCAATGAAACAGTAGAAACCAAGTGGTGGATGAGTTCAGCCATGATTCATATCAAAAGATAATATCAATTTCTTTCCAGTAATTGAAATTATTATTTAAAAAAACTTAATTTAGATATCAAGATTTTATTCAGCATCAGCTAATACTTTTATAATATTGAGAAAATATTCAAGCTGTATCTATTAAGAAAAGAACAATTTTATTTAATATCTTCAAGAGCTTCTAAAGAATAGGTTTCACCACTGATGCATAGTAAATATTTATATGATTACAAAAGTTTCCACCACTCTCTTGAGTACCAAGAGCAATACCAAAGTGAATTAATAAAAGAAAATAACTACCAAAGAGAATGAATAAATAGAACAACAACCAAAAAGAATGAATAAAAGAGAAATTTTTGCATTTACAGTTAACTCTCAATTATTTATGATAATAGATGCATTACAGGGCATCAAAAATCAAAAACATGGATAACTGAAAAATCTGGAAAATGTGGTCATATTATCACTATGTACTCAGATATAAGATGCTTTTTTCACAAAAATTAGGTTAAAAAGCAGGATATGTCTTATAGGAGGATATACATTTTTCAAGGTATTTATTATGATCAAGAATACTGTCCAATAAACAATGCTGCATCTTATTCTTGGGTATATATGTAATCCTTTAATTCTTAGACCATATTTTGATTCTTATTCTGGTTGCTTTTTCACACCCTCCATGTACTTAAATACTTAGTATTAGTATACTAATAATTAGTATTTATTGGGAATGCTTGATTTAAATGATTTTATTGTGAACTCACAGCATTGAATTCTATACTGCATTTACCAATACAGACCTGTGTATACATCATTCAACATATTATTGGATTAAACAATTTGATTACTTCTATGAGAAGTAAAAAATACTGCCATTTATACTGCAGGGAAACAAATAAATGACAACATAAAGAGCAGCATTTTTTACTGTATGTAACAAAACAAATCAGTATGCATACTTACTTGATCACATAAATAATAAAAAGTAAGCATTTGGTTCATTTAAAGTAAATATTTAAATAACATAAAAGTGATTAACTGTGTAATAGAAAACATTCTGTTGCTGTGAGTCTCTGAAATAGGAAGTAAGTTTTAACTGTTTGCTTGATAGTAGTAGTAGTATTGTTAAAAGTGCTTAGACAGCTTAGGTCATTTCGCACGTGGGCCCCCACCGAGAATTGAACCCGGGACCGCTTTCATTGAAGTCGAACGCGTTGCCCACTTGGCTATCCGGGAGCCCTGTTTGCTTGATATCTTCATATTAAACTAAAATGATACATATTACATACTTATATATTTATCTTGTCTTAGAGAAGATAGAATTGTCAAAATTAATGGAGATAGGCAAAAGTCAGTAAAGTATGGGTAAAACTTAAATCTTCAAATTCAAACAATAATTAACATTTGTGATTTATAATAGACATAACTTAATTAAGAAACAAATGGTAGTGAAAATTACAAATATATTTTTTGTGCATCAAAATTTAAAGTGTTTATTTATCTTACTGATTAGAATAATACCACTGAAACACTGAGTGATAGGGAGGAGAGAGTAGACAGATAATCTGCAAACCGGATACTTGGAACATGGATAATCAAGAGTTTAGCATACATACAAGATTCCTTACCTTATGCTTGGAGACATCACAAATGATTCTCCTAGTAATTCAGCTATGTATTTTGTCATTGCTCTGACTACTCTATCAATTCGAAAACACCGAATCAGCATCAATTTTTCAAAATTATTCAATGTTTTAGAATATTCCAAAGGAAATTCAGAAACTTCAGGACTATCTAAGTCATACCACTATCAAAGAAAAAAGTTAATTAATTAGAGCCCATTAGAAAGTAAAAGTCACTCAAATACTGAGAGGAAGATTTCATTTATTTATTGAAATATAATATTTTGCTTTGAATTAGATGAAAATTTTAAAATATTATGAAAGTGAAATTATCCTCACCTCTTTCCAATCTTTTAAATTGTTTTGAATATCCCCAATGAGATTTGAAAACTTGGGGAAATCTCTTGTGAGTCTTTCTATATCACTCCAACACTGTAGTAATATGAAGAGATGATTACAGGAGAGACTTTTTAAAATGATTAAAATATACATTGACATAAGAAATCACATTAATCTTCAAGATTATCCTCATGAAGAAAACATCAGATATGAAAGTTATGGTTTGATATGGACCAAAAAATTTACCTGAGATGTTAACCATTCTGCTGGACATGGACGTTTTGGAGGATCTAATGAAATATTTCCTTTGATAAAGAAGTCTAATTCTTGTACTGTGATATTTTTTAAATTGATCTCCAATTTTACAGACATTTGAAATGAGAAAACCAGCTTGTGCTTCTCAAACAGTCCTAAAAATTTTAATTTGAGGTAGAAAAATATACTTATAAATGTATGATCATACAATGGAGAATTAAAAGGGATCAATAAAAAAAGAAAAGAATTCAGTAAAACATTGATTTAGCTTCATATCAAAGAGAATTGAGTCTTATAAATCAATCCCACTTTTAGGTGTCCTGAGTGAAAGATAAATAGCAAACTTAGTTATAAATCTTAAACATAACATTGCTTTGAAGCAATTCAATGGATATCTAACTATTCACATAATTCTCACTTTTGGATTTCAAATTTTAATATCTCACACAGGGCAGAGGCATTCATTATTTCTGAATTAAAAATTATTTTAATTTAGTGGAATTCAGCATGAGATACAAATTTACCTGTACATCCATAGTCATAAACTTGGTTAGTAAGTGTTTCTATTATGTTTTGAAGACGATTGACAAGGTGAGTATCTGGAAGAGCTTTATGAAGAGAATGAATAAAAACTTTTATGTATGCATCTAAAGAATACTGATACATAGGGTTGATAATGGGCATTTCTGATAAAGCAAAGAATAAAATAGCTCCTCTACATGCCACTGGTCTATACTGTTCTCTTAATTTTTCTATATCTTGACTTGTCACCTCTCCAAGTTTTAATTTTTCAGCAACCTGAAGCAAAGAAATTGTAATAAATCTTGGAAAAATCAACAGGAAAGACAAATTAAAAATATACATATTTCATAAAATTCTTCATTTTTTATAACATGATTTTCAATTATAAAATTAAGCACTTCATAAATTATTAAATCTTTAAAATTAAATATCATTATTTAAATAATTTTCTACTTTTAAAATATTTTTCTTTAAAAACCACTAATGTTAAATATTTTGGAGATACGTAAAAAGCTGATATTTGTGAGAACTCTTTAAAAAGTTTTAAGAGCTTTAATAAAAAATAAATACAAGAAATATGTATGTCACATTCTTCACCTCCACTCACATTATATTCAAATTCAAAACAAACTGATCACTACCTAATTTATACAATATTTTCCATGCTGGCTAGATTTAGCTATTGGTCAAGGACTATATTTCATGAATTCATTGAAATTAAATGATTAAATTTGTCCAATCACTCACCTCAGTTGCTTTAATCTTAGTTTCATCAAGAGTAGCAATCAGTTCAATGTTATCTAACATGTTTCCTTTAGACATGGATAGCTCTCTTAAGAGAGAATCCTCAAGAACTTTCAAAAGTTTTCGGTTCTCACTAGTCTCATGAATGAGTTTCTCCCTTTGCTCTTCTAAGTCAGATCTTTCATTCCTGACAACTACAGCTAAAATCTGACATAAATAAATGAAGATGATTAATAATTATACAAAATTAGGATATGTTCCCATGGCTAAAGTAGAGGAAATAACAAGATTATCAATGATGGAATGGGTACTAACTTGATCTTCTAAACCACTAGTAGTAACAGAGTAGTTTATCACTGATGATCTAGAGTAAACCTTTGGCTTAAATTTTGGATTAGATAACTTTGTAATCAAATAAAGGCGGAAATTAGGATCATAATCAACTTCCTTATCTCCAAGAATGACATACTGTCTTCCACCACCACCTATAAGATCGATTTCGATTAACTTTTCTTCAAATCTTATATTTATTTTCAATAAAATATGCAGATAAAAGTAACATTAAAAAACTCAATTTATTCCTTTATTTACCTATTGTTGTTAAAATTTCAAACAGAAAGGTATATCCACTAAATACTCACGAAGTACATTCTTTGATAAAATATTGTCTATCACAGGATCCACAAATTCTTCTACATTTTGAATAATCATGGGAAATCCATATCTTATGGAGATTTCAAGTTGTTTGAGGAAATCATTATCATTGAAGGCCACAATCTGAAATAAATGTGAAATTGAATTCTAATTGCTGTGAACACAGCAGTATTAAGTTTTAAATACAAACATTCTCTGAAATAACCTTGGACAACTGGATTCATCAGTAAGATGATTTTCATAATTATACAAAAATTAGTTAAAAATTTACTTCCTAAGATCTTACAATTTACACATCTTTCAAGAAGAAATATGAACTTGAGTGGGAGATTTACCAATAACAATTAAGATTTATTTTATTCAATCATAAGTTCAGACTATAACCCTTATGAAGTTCAATCTTTCTGCAAGTAATTGAAATAAAAATGTAAAACCCTTTCAACCCTACAGTGANAAGTAGAACAGCTTCCACAAACTTCAGCAAACCATAGCCAGCTCTGCTTATAGATTTCATTTCTGCTAACTTTGATGATTTACTCATGTGAGCTTTGATAGCTCTTACCTGTGGATCAGCAAGTTAATGAAATTAGAAGGCAAGAAAATATATGAACTGCAAGTAATTGAAATAAAAATGTAAAACCCTTTCAACCCTACAGTGATAAAAACTATTTATGCATATTTAATACATTTTTACTATATCTGTTATCATCAATATCATTTTAAAAATAGAAAATTATATAATATTGTTTTTTTTTACATTCTCCTCCTCTTGGTTACCAATTCTAGGCATAGTATAGTAAAGTTTGACTATCCTCTCCTCATAATTCCCTGACCTCCTTTAAACATGGATGTCATAAAAAATTGACATATTATTAGCTGAGGGACCTAAAGCATCACTTGGAGAATTTCTCATTATAATGCTTACTTGAGCAATACCTTTCTAGAGGAACTGATAGTTTGTTTAAATTAAACAATTTTTATTTTAGTAACAACCTTGAAAATACTTTTAAAAGAGTTCATCTGAGTCTATATTTACTCCACTTCCTTCAAATGATGGCTGTCATAGTGTACATAATTGACAGAGAATCATGCAGGGTGAAATGATTGGTTAGAGTAGTATTAAAAAAGGGAGTTTCTTTTCATGTTTTTTCTATTGTTTATTTTTAACATTCTATCTAAATATACAATCTATTCCCATATATACATCTCTTCCTCATCACTAATAATTAATATTCCACCCAATCCATGTAGAGAGTGGAGTATGCAAAGAATTAATTAATACAAATAACTTCAATGGCTTGCCTTTCAGTAATTCTCATTTTTAGTATTCAAGGTATACACTGCAATATTTTTATTTAAATGATGAAATACACTGCCATGTCAACANTCCCAATTAACTGTATTCTGAACAAGTATCAAGCAGTACCTCTTGTAGTTGAATTGGTAACTGTGCTGCAAAAGAATTATAAATTACCTCAGTTTTTGATAAGTTTATCCCGAGTCCTATTTTCTGCCCTGCCATGCTCAGTTCTTATAGTCTTGATGCAAGATCTTCACTATTAGTTGTGAAGAGTACTACAACGTCTGGGAAATGCAGATGACTAATGTACTCTCCATTGATCCTCAGCCCTTTTTCCTCCCCGTCTAAGGTTTTAAAAACTTCTTCCTGAATGGTTGTAAAAGAATTGGTGAAAGGCAGTTGCCCTGTCTAACTTCCTTCTAAATCTTGAATTCCTCTGTTTCTTCATGCAGCATTGCAGAGGCTGTGGCATCCTTATAGATACTACATAAGAGTTGAATGTACTCAGCAACTATCCCTAGTTTCCCTAGAGCTTCCAGTGAGGAGGAGGTATCTACCGAGTCAAAGGGCTGGGCTTAGTCCATAAAGCAGAGTAATAGTGGTATCTCATACTGATTTGTTCTGCTGATGATTTCTTGTAGTGTGTGGATGTGGTCCATAGTGCTGAATCCTGCAAGACTTCTCTGGGCTGGGCAGCTGCCAGGGACATCTGCAGATGTGCAGCTATTTGCGTCATGAACATTTTGTAAATAACAGGAAGGAGGCTGATGGGGCAGTATAATAATAAAATCGATAAGTGAAAGATCAATTGCTATATTAACCAATAATTAACACCATTAATGTAAGAAGAAAATTAACTCATGTAGGTTTCTGTATGTGTTAGATTCTAATTTGCTGCTCTTTTTCTCAACAAATTTTCTTTATATTATTGGAAGAAAAATGTAGACATACTTGCTTATTTCCACTTCATTTGTCAGAGATTTTTCTACTCTGAAATTATGGGCCACAGGTATTTCTCTTAGTTTTACATCATTCAGCCAATTGTGATAAATCATTTCTGTACGAAATTCCCAGCTGAATGGTCCACAATAGCTTAAAAATGCTGATGCCAGCAAACAATCCCCTATCAGTTCATTTCTATGTGCATGGAACTGTTCAAGATCATTTTTCCATCTATCAAAAGAGAAAATGTTTTTTATTTTTGATAAAATTATGACTGAATGAGAACCATAAGAATTTTAAATACGATGGTTGATCAGAAAGTAATGCCCCACATAATTTTCTCAAAAACTATATATTCTATAAAAATGAAATTTACACATATTAAAGAATGATGCTTTATCTACTCAATCTATTTTTCCACATAATCTCCACCCAATCAAGTTCTATTCCTCCAGCGATTTACTAGGGCATGTATGTCCAGTTGATACCAGTCCTTGCTCTGGTTATGGACCCAGGTTTTCACTTTCAACCACCTTCTGATTCACTCACTCTCCATACCCAGCAACCAACTGTAGTCTTGTCAACTGCAGATCCATAGACTTTGCACAAAACAAACATTGTGAATATTCTCTACAGTTCCTTTCTCCAAGCACAGGAATTCAATCATAGCATGATATCTCTAATGTGTATTACCGTAAGCCTTCATTTTGAAAGCTTCCTACAGCTATGCTATCCTCAGGAGAAAACTGAAACTATGTATGTACATATGTGAAAGAATTCTAACCTACAATTTTGAATTACTGGTGTTAGTTTTGGCTGGAAAAAAATGTGGAGCATTACTTTTTGACTGTCCCTCATAGTATGTGAATATAATAACACTGAAAAGTTGATTTTCAGAATTAATCCTTGGTAATTTTCCTTCTTAAGACAGAATAATTCATAGCAGGAAACTACTTATTACCAGACCAGGAAATTTAAAAGAATTAATTAAATATAGCAATTAAAAACTGTGATATGGAGTTATAAATAATGCTTAAGCATAAAATTAAATACCTACAATAATTAATTGAATGTAATGAACCATCAAATCAACCTAAGTAGCTACATTTAATGAAACATACGTTTTAAAAGATGAGAGATTCTGATTTTCATATTTTAAGGAAAATTATATAAAAACATATTCTATAACAAAAAGGCTTCTGAATCTCTCATTAAGACAAATAAATTGTTATAAAGGAAACTAATCATTTTTCTAACCCTAACTAGTGAAATATATTAAGTTGAGTGGGTGCATTTGAAATTGTGTCAATATAAGGACAAAATGTCTTGAAAACATCAAAGCTTGAATACCTGTCATTTTCTGAACTTAATCCAGATAAGAGTTTATCTGCAGCTATCAATCTTCGCTCCATTATGTCTGTTTCTTCTTGAAGAATACGTCGATCTTCAGAAGCTCTTTCATAGCTAACTTTGAGATCCTCCAACTTGGAGTCTAATTTTGCAATTTCTCCATTGACCTTACTTAAATAATGCTCTGCAGCTTCAAATTCAGCTTCCAGAGCAGCAACCTGAAATGTCATTGGATCATTATAACTGGGCACCATCAGCATTAAGATCCTTCAATTATTAAATAAAAAGAATGCTCAGTTTGCAATTTTCAGATAAAAAATACTTGCCTTATCTTTCTTAGGTTTCACATCTTTAAAAACATGACAGTAAAGTAGAACAGCTTCCACAAACTTCAGCAAACCATAGCCAGCTCTGCTTATAGATTTCATTTCTGCTAACTTTGATGATTTACTCATGTGAGCTTTGATAGCTCTTACCTGTGGATCAGCAAGTTAATGAAATTAGAAGGCAAGAAAATATATGAAATAAATAAAACGAAAAATATTTCAAGAGCTAAATAAGAACTGCTATTTATGTATTATTTTAATACATTTATGTTTTACAATAAACTATTATGTCTGCATATTTTACTATCATCATCATTATCAGCCATTTTCAATCCAACGTCGGAAGTAGGTCTCCACAAGCACTTTTCAATTCTTTCTATTCTGAGCTTCTTGTTGCCATGTTACCCCTATGTACTTGATGATGTCTCCATTCCAATGGTCCTTTGGTCTTCTTCTTGGTCTCTTCACATCTCTTGGTGTCCAGTTGAGAACTGCTTCCATCGGTTGTCATTTCTCCTCGCAACATGGCCTGCCCACATCCATTTCAGTGTTCTTACCTTATCTATGATGAACACCGTTCCATATTTCTTTGTGTAGTCTAAAGTCACTGGGTTATTGCTGCGTTTAACACTCAAGTTTCACTTCTGTATATCAAAACTGGTAGAATGTATTGGTTGAATACCTTTCTCTTCAGGACCATTGGCATTTTTGACTTCAGAATATGGGCGTTTCTTCTGAAGGCACTCAAGCCTAGTTCAATTCTTTGATTCACTTCATTAATCCTGTTTTTCTCTCCTGTTGTAACCAGTTGTCCCAATTAACTGTATTCTGAACAAGTATCAAGCAGTACCTCTTGTAGTTGAATTGGTAACTGTGCTGCAAAAGAATTATAAATTACCTCAGTTTTTGATAAGTTTATCCCGAGTCCTATTTTCTGCCCTGCCATGCTCAGTTCTTATAGTCTTGATGCAAGATCTTCACTATTAGTTGTGAAGAGTACTACAACGTCTGGGAAATGCAGATGACTAATGTACTCTCCATTGATCCTCAGCCCTTTTTCCTCCCCGTCTAAGGTTTTAAAAACTTCTTCCTGAATGGTTGTAAAAGAATTGGTGAAAGGCAGTTGCCCTGTCTAACTTCCTTCTAAATCTTGAATTCCTCTGTTTCTTCATGCAGCATTGCAGAGGCTGTGGCATCCTTATAGATACTACATAAGAGTTGAATGTACTCAGCAACTATCCCTAGTTTCCCTAGAGCTTCCAGTGAGGAGGAGGTATCTACCGAGTCAAAGGGCTGGGCTTAGTCCATAAAGCAGAGTAATAGTGGTATCTCATACTGATTTGTTCTGCTGATGATTTCTTGTAGTGTGTGGATGTGGTCCATAGTGCTGAATCCTGCAAGACTTCTCTGGGCTGGGCAGCTGCCAGGGACATCTGCAGATGTGCAGCTATTTGCGTCATGAACATTTTGTAAATAACAGGAAGGAGGCTGATGGGGCAGTAGTTCTTTAATTCTTGGCACTTGCTACTTCTTCTGCTGCTGCCTTCATGACTTCCATGGTATTGGCTTCCGTTAACTTGTTGAAGTGCTGAAATCCTGTTTCCAGTTACAGCTGGAACTCTTTCCTATTTTCTTCTAATTTTGCAATATTTACCACCTGTTTCCTGCTTGAGTCCAACTTCTTGTGCTCCCTTCTAATGTTAATCTTCATTCTGCACCTTAATATTCTGTGGTCACTTCCCGTGCTGAAGTTGTTTAACACTTCACAGTTATTGACTGTGTAGAGTTTATTTATCAATATGAGGTCTATTTGTTTTTCACTCCAATAGGGACCTCTCCATGTCCACTTCCTTGTAGGATTTTTCTTGAAATATGTGTTTGTTATGTATATATTGGTGCAATCAGTAAACTCTACTAGGTGGTGACCTTGTTCATTTCTCTGGCCTAGTCCATGTTTTCCTGTGACAGCATCATCTGCTTCTTGCTTACCTACATGAGCATTAAATTTGCCCATGATGAAATTATAACAGTGGTCTTCCTTATCATGTTCAGTGCTGAGAATCTGGTAGAAATTGTCAATTTCCTCTTCACTGCTTGCTGCTGTTGGTGCTTAAACTTGGATGATCTGAACAGAGTAATGCTTATTTATCCTGAGAATGAGCTTACATACTCTGTCAGATATACTTTCTGTTTTCTCCACATTATTTTTCGATTTCTTGTTAATCAAGAAGCCAACTCCACCAAGTCTTCCATCCTTTGGTCCCTATGAATAGAATATATGCTCTTACTTGAGCGTAACCAGCTCTTCTGATTTTCTTCTGACTTTACTGAGTCCGATGACATCCCATTTTATCTTCTCTGCTTCATTGAGTAGTTCCAGGAGTCGATCTTCACTCTTCAAGCTGCGGCAGATGTAGGTTGCCAAATTTAGGGTGTTTTTTGTTTTCTTCATGATAGACCTTTGTAATGCCACCACCTCCCAGACATCTAAATGAGTGGTGCTTTTACGTCAGGATAAATTTCCATTACAGAAGCTCATCATGATAAATTGTATTTGCGCCAAGAGGGTAAAAGACAGTGATTCACCAGGCTGTCCCACTGCCAATTGGTGAATGCCACTTTCACTATTTGGCCCGAGATATTGTTGAGCATGGTTAAACCTGAGCTATGCATTGTCTCCAACTTCCGTTTACATCCCTCCGCCCTGATGAGGCTGATGTGGCAGCATGAGGAGGGGATATTTTACTATAAACTATAATAAATATGAAAAGGAAATTCATGAAATGGTAGATGACTGTGTATAATGACAATAATGAAACAATAAATATAATTTGGTTCAGGGATTGTACTATGAAGTTATTTAGATAAATTCATGATATTCACTGTGAGGAAAGGATGTTCACTGAATTGAGTGATTAACAAAACAAATTTTATTTTAGATGCGAAATGAAACTTACCTGTGCTTGAGTAATGTTATCACAGTTAAGCTCCATAAGTTTTCTCAAAAAATTTGGATCTGACATGAGACCTTTAGCTGATTTCCAAGATATATCTTTGATACCCATGATGATTACAACACATTCACCAATTACCTAAATGAAATAGAAATAAATAACAATTAAAAGAATGTGTATTAGATAAAATGTTACTCTCTTGATGACAAGCAAGTAATAAAGATTTAAAACATTTTATTAATTGAAAAATCCAGACATTGATTATACACAGAGTTTGCAAGACTTAATACTAATAGGTGCATTCACTAAATTGCTACAACAGAATAACAGAATTGATTACAATTGAAGGTAAAGAATTTCAAGTATGAGACAATGATCCTCTTTCAGGATCTTAAAACTAAAAAAGGGCAACTATTGAAATGTGAAGATGGAGATATTATTCATACTGTTGCACTAGATAGATGAAGATTTATTATTCCAAATCGAGCATTAAATGTACCTCTTAAAAACAGATTTATTTATCTACAATACAGACAAACCTTTCTACTAAATTATGGCAGTGAAAAAAATGCACATACATACAAGATTAAGACGAAATATTGAAATTTCATGGCTATACTGGATCATGAATACAGTACAATACAATGAATACAATACAGACAAACCTGTCTACTAAATTATGGCAGTGAAAAAAATGCACATACATACAAGATTAAGACGAAATATTGAAATTTCATGGCTATACTGGATCATGGTTAGTCTAGAAAGGAAATTCTGTGTGCAATTTACTGCAGTGATTATAAGATAGAGAATGTATGCTGAGTGGCTGGACATATTAGCATGGCAGTGTTAGAGAAGACAGGAATGCTTCATATAGAGTTGCAACAATGTTCAAATAAATCAAAACATCTTGTGAATGTGAATATTTTTTAACAATTGTCTGCTTTTAATGTTATGCAATTTTGATGAAGATTTTTGAAGTATAGCACAAAGTGATGGTCTTCAGTGAAGTCCATGAAAAGAATCCAATGAGGAGTGTTTTACAGTTTTAATGCTAATTTAATGTTGATAGGGTTATAAATATATAAGAAAGAATAAAAAAATAAATAAGAAGTTGAACTGAGAAGATGAAATGAAGCTACTCAAACCTGAACAGGCTCAGGTGGGGTGGCAAAAGATCGTATTTCAGTTATATCAGATTTTTCAAGATCTTGCAAGGCTTCTCTGGCTGCTTCTAGAGCAGGCAAGGCTTCAGCGAGAGCCTCCTCTGCTTCAGTTTTCTCCACTTTTATAACTTTACTTTGTTCTTTTATCTGGATTCCTTTCTCCGTTGCAATCTCTTTCTTAGCAGTAGCTTCCTGCAAAGAAATGTAAAAAAAAAACATATTTCTCCACTAGCAAAATGCAATCAAATATGATTGATACAAGAATTGCTAAATGTGAAAAAATTTAAGGGATATTATCAAAGATATGGTAAGAGGGAATAAATAATCTGCAGCCATAAGAATAATTTTGTACTCTGATCTAGCATACCAGTTGAATATACATTATAGAGGATAAATGAGGTAAATAACAGATGTAAATATTACCTTTTTGCTCTCAGAAATTTCTAATAAAAGAGATTCACATGCAGCAGTTTTTTCAGAGACAGCAACCTTCTGTACACCCAATTTTTCATTTAGTTCTGATAACTGAACATTTGCTTCAGCTATTTTAGTCAAACCGCTAGATAGCCTCTCACACTGGGCTACAATGAAGTTATCCTAAAAAAGGTAATAATTTAAAGTAAAAATATTTTGGACAAAATAAGTAATATCATAGAGACAGTATGCAAAACATACCTTATCCTCCAAAAGTTTTAAGTAACCATTAATGAAGTCTAAATAATGCTTAGGTGTAACATAATTTGTTCTACGAAATTTTTCCTCAACCTGCTTATTGTAAGAAAATGTTGATTGGTGAACATGTACTACATGAGAAATTATGGTTTTGTGAAGATGCTCAGGTATCTTAGAATTCTGAAATAAATTTTCAAAGAATTTAAATTCTTGAAAGAATATTACATGTTTTAGAGTGGTGACAGGTAAATCTATACATAGAAGAACATAAAAGTAACAAACTTCTGAAAGAAATGCTCGGGCTACTGCAAGAAGAGCTTGTTGAGGCCAGGGCTGATACCAGTCAATCACTGTGTTTCCAACAAGGGCGGGGAAGTTTCTTGCTCTAGTGCGTAGAGTGTCACCAACTGGAGACATTGTCAGCACCACATGAAGATTTGCTGATGCTGCAGAGCAGAAATACTCCCACACAGATTCTCTGATTAAATGCAATACAGAAAAAAATGAACAAACCTTAAAATCTTCAGTATTAAGGTGTGAATAAAAGTTTACAATTGAGATAACATTTTAAATTTAAGATGGCCAGACATAGGAAGATAATCACTTAACATTTTTTGAAATGGATCATATGTTAAAGGAGGTCAATTTAGAGAATGAAATTTAAAAGTTCAATAAAACAATTATCAAGTTATTTTCTTTTCAAGTTGATATTTATTTATACTGAAAACCAAAAGTTTTTAAGCAAATGAGAAGGGGTAGAAAGTGAAAACAATATACTTAAGTAAAATAAGACTGGACTAAATTAGAAGAGAATTCAACGTTCATTGTAATTTAATTAATTTAATGAGCAACTAATGAACAAAATAGTAGCAGAGGTAAAATAGGTATAGGGAAAGTAAGTTTCCTTTATAGTAAATAGATAACAGATGATGTTTCAAAATGCTAGAACATATGTACCATAGATTCTTAACTAGGAAATGGAATGAAACCTTTTCACATTTCACAGTAATACTACTGTTGAGGCTGAACTACGCAGTTCTTAATCCATCACCTGCAAGGACAGCAAGGTTTGATCTGGGACAAAATTCATGAATGCACTATGCATAAAGTTCTGATATATGTTCATCAGCAGTATGGTAAAATTTATGAAACAGACATCATGAGAAATCAGATAGCACATTGCTGCTGTAGGTAATTTTCAGAGTGTAAGAAAGCTGAGAATAAAGAGTGCCATAGATGCTGACTATCCATTGTAGTGGTTATCCTTAAGTAGCAGGTCCAGTATCACATTCTGGAGTGCTGTTACTTAGCAATTGCAAAATTCATTTCCTGCTCTTTGTAGCACTAAAAAAAAAGCAAAATGCACCTGTTCTTGAAGAAATTTTGAGTAAGCTGGTGCTGAGACAACTGGCAACTAAAGAAAATGCAGCTCATGGGATAAGCACCAGTTCTGCAGTGATTACAGCAATGAGTTTCTGCTCTGTATCATCAAAGTTAATGATAGATTGGCTGCAAAATTTACCCTGGGGACTAAGAAGCTGTCAATGGATTGGTGCCATAGAGGATTTCTAAGCTCCAACTTAAAAAAAAGAATTTTCTACTCATTGATTTCCTGACCAAAGGTAAGACAGTGAACACTAGCAATTCCTAACACTGACCAATAATACAAGGAGGGACATTCAGAAAGGACCACATGCTCAGATATGGATTTGTCTTAATTCATGATCATCCTCACCTAATCAGTACAAAATAGTTTTTCTCCAGCAGTTTTGCAGAAGGGTGTTTGAACATCCATCATGAAGTAAAGATCTTACTTCCAGAGGTTAACATGTTTCCCTATAATTAGAGACATTTCTGTGGGTTGAGCATTTTAACAAAAGTAGAGATGGCTGTTAAATATGGATCCTTTCTTAGGTTGTAGACTTCTGTGATACACAGATACAATACTTGATCCAATGGCATGACAAATGTATCAATTACTGTTACATCAGTTAATTACTAAATATGTTTTAATTGGCTAAACAATTACAATAAATTTTACCATGAAATTGCAATTCCTTTTTGTTGACAGACCAAAGGAAACTTACTTTCTGGATGGGCCTCATTAAAAGTTACTTAGTGGTGAGAGTTTCCTCAAATGAAGACAAAAGATGAGAAATAAAATATGTGAAGCAAGCAAATTGTAAATAAAAACAGGAAATCAATTGAATTAGTATGAAAATTAAAACCAAACATTAAATTTTATGAAGTTACGAAAACAGGATTTTCACCTTTATGGGCTAGCTAGTTTCCCAAAATTTAGAACAGAATATGAAAAAATGCATATTCAATGTTCCAAAATTGACAAATTTTATAAAATGATGATTTTGGCATGCAATTTACTGGCAGTAAAGGCCTTCGGAAGGGAAAGGGAAACATGATTTTTTAACAAATATATAAAATTTGAATTTTATATATTATATAAATTTTAAATTTATATACAGTCAATTCCGCTTAATTTGGCCACCGTTTTATTGGGCCACTTATTCGGCCCAAATCTAGAGGAATGGAAACCAAACTATTAATGTAATACATAATTTAATCGCTTAATCAGGACAGTGTTCCACTTAATTGGGACAGTGACATTCACGAGCTTTCAGTTAGTCATCTATCATCGCCCTCAAAGAACTGCAATTAAGTAAGCACAAGTAAGTACACAAGCTATGAACATAGGCATAGGCATCAACTAGATTTATACCCCTTGATTGATACCCCTTGATCCTACAGTGGCATATGGCAGCTACCAGTTAGCAACCTGCTTCCTTTGTGTTTTTAACCTTTGAGAGGTGTAACATGCTTCTGCCTACCTCTCTTTTGTCAATCTTATTTGAAAATTTAACCACTGCCAAGATGCTGAGAAATTATTTTAAACTGGCAAGTAAAATTACTTGCTGGATAAAATTAAAAGCCAGCCTATGTATCCAAGCCATTGCACACTAGCTGAGAAAACTGGTGTACCAAAATCTACCATAGCACATCTCTTGCAACAGGAGAATCAACTGTATGAGGAATGGACATTACAGGAGGGACAAACAGGAACATCTAAAAGAAAACATGATGGAAAGGACCCAGAAGTTGAAGAAGCACTAAATTAGTGGTTTTCTATAGTTAGTGGGCGAGGCGTGAATATCAGTGGCCCAGTGTTGAAGGAAAAGTCAGAGAAGATTGCTATAAAACTGGGGCATAACGAATTTAAAGCAACAGATGGTTAGTTGTCATGGTAGAAATCAAGGTACAATATTAAATTTAAAAAAGTGCTCAGTGAAAATGAAAGTGAAGATAGCATCAGTGCTGAACTATGTCAAAATACTAAAATTCCTACTTTTTAAAAGAATTCTGTGCAGATAACATTTACAACACTGATGAAACAGGCCTCTATTATTGTGCTATTCCAGATGGTTCCTTGTGCTATTAGTACATTGAATCATTTGAATATAAAAGGGCAATGGACTGCATTACTGTGTTATGCTGTGTAACTATGTCTGATTCTGACAAACGAAAACTACTAATTGTAGGAAAAAAGTGCTGAGTGCTGAAAAGAGCCTCGATGCTTTAAGGGGTTAAGAGTGGATGGTTTATCAGTGGAGTACCATGCAAATCAAAGTGCATGGATGACTTCAGGAATTTTGTCGAATTGACTGATGAGTTGGGACATGGAATTACAACTTAAGAGAGGAAATATTTTGTTGTTTTTAGACAATTGTGTGGCTTACTCTGACTTAGATAATCTAAAAAATATAGAGCTGGAATTTCTTCCTCCTAATACCACATCATTACTACAACCATTGCACATGGAAGTGATAAAAAACATTTTATCAAGGAAAATTGGTTAATTATATTCTAGAATTCATCAATGAAAACCTGTTCACAAGTAGGTATCTCAACTGCTACATAGAAAAGTGGAAAGATTTCCCTTTTGCAAGGAATACAGTTTGTCGATGACAGCTGGAGAGCTATAATAACCAGCACCATATAAAACAGCTTTGCTGTTTGGCTGCAAACCTTTGGAGATATTGGAAAATTTGAGTATTCAGGAAAACAAGGACATATTAACAGTTCATGTACTAAATAACAAAGAATTTTCTACAATTGATGACAATTTACTATGTTATAATGAAAATGAAGACTGCAAATACTCAATTGTTGAATTGAAATCGAAAAACAAAAAAAATTGAAGAAAGTGATGATCCACCTGTGCTTGTATCTAACCAAGAGGTAAAGCCATTAATGATTTTACTATGAGTATTAGTTACTTGCATATTGCAAGCTTTATGATAATAGATTTTTCCAATTCTTGTTTTGTGCAGGTTTCACGTCATTTCAGGAAGTCCCTCATGAAAATCATATTCCGACATTTAAGCGCCTTAGCATTGAACCACATAAAAATTGGGATGTAGACTACATCCATAATGAACATACATACATAATGCAGAATTTTCTGCAATAGATGACAATTGACTATGTTACAATGAAAATTAAGACCATGAGGACTCAGTTGTTGATGGAATTAAATTGAAAAACCAAAAAAATTGAAGAAGAAAGTGATGAAAATGATGATCTACCTATGCTTGTATCTAACTGAGAGGCAAAGGCATTTATATTCAGGCTACAGAATTATTTTGTGCAAAAAGGAAATGAAGGGAGCCCTGCATCCATATTGAATATTTGTGCTGATTTTGTAGAAATGCAAACTTTCAAAAACAAGAATGAAATTCCTCAGAGTGAAGGCAGTGAGGCAGGTAGTGATGGCAGTATGACAAGTACCTATTAATTATTATTCACAATTATTTTATTTATTTTCTTTGCATTTCACTTTATTTTCCTGTATTTCATATTTATGTTTGATAATTTATTAAAATGTCAAAAGAAAATGTTTTAATATTTATATTTTATGGAAATTCACCTTATTGGGACAGCCGCTTAATTGGGCCAAATTATCCTAGTCCCAATTAAGCGGTATTGACTGTATTTCCTTAAACATGCCTGCACAACTTTCCTTCGACGAACGCCAAAACACGCAAAGTGATTTTATAATTTCACCCCTTAAAGATGCTAATAACGAATGATTCATCCACACTGCCTAATCAATCCAAAAAGCCTAAAAAGTCAAACCTCCCTTTGAGTTTACCGCTCGCAATATTATCTCGGAATGGCCTTGGTCAAAACAAACCTCGTTAGCCTCATGTCAAGCGATCACTCAATTTTAATACTATCCTTCCCGCCCACTGAAAAAGCGGCTTCGATTATTCAAAACACTCCCCTTACAAATGTTTATATGATATAGGGTCTTGAAGTCTCTCAAACAAGCCGTCTCGGAAGCAATTCAATTATTTTGGCGCCAAAAAACTAAGGAGATTAAGGTTTTCTCTAAATAGAGCGAGTAAGATATCAAGGCTTGAGACAAATAATAGAGTTTTCCTTTATTGGAGCAATGCATCATAAGGAAAATGACACTGTATCTTTAAAGGCTACTTTTAAAAAATAAACCAAAGGATAAAAATATCTCAAATGAGAGAAATCTGATGTTTGTGAGCAGATAACGACTGTTTAAGAAATGAAATGCTACGGGCAACCAACCAGGTAAAACTACAAGCTTTTTTTTCAAAACTTTTTTAAATTTAATTTTTTATAATTTAGAATATCCAATACAACCCAAACGACAGCTGAAAGTACTTAACTAAAGTTCAGTGATACGGTAATTTGGCGAGGAGATTCGCAGAAGCTTAAATCTTTCTACTATGAAAACCTTAAACAAACTTTGGCAACAAAATATCGATAAATGTAATGAAATGATAATAACAAGTTAGGAACTGAACCCTTAAAAAATGCACTACATGGATACTCTAGGTTATAATTATTTATATACGGTTCTTAATTGTCAAAATAATCAAATCACAATCACATCACTAATTACGTAAGTCAAAAACGCTGCGTATGCACATGCACATAAATATTTGTATAAAAATGCTCAGAATTCTTTAGTATTCGTCTATATTCTAATACTATGTCAGCTCAGTTAATTATTTTCTACGATATCAATGATTATGTAAAGGTTTCGGTTTAGAAGATGCAATATTCAGATATTTACAATTATATTTCTTCCTGTACCTGAATTATATTCATCCTGTACCTGAAGATGCTAAGACCTTTAGCATAACCGGTCATATAATAAAAACCGGGTGGAAAAATTACTAAGTTTTCTTTTATTCTGTATTCTCTGGTATATTTCTTCCACACGATTCTATCCCTTTAGGTGGTATAACGTTTAAAACATAAGCAAGTGCTACATTTATAAATGTATAACTGTCGAGAATGCTGATGAGTCCGTTATATTTCGTATCCTAACCTATGATATATCCTACGTGTACCGGGCAAGAGTGCCTTATGATCTCTATAGTCGAGCACAGTAGAGTTTTCCTAGTATTTCTCCACTTTTCTATCTCCTCCTACGTTCCCAATCATCGAAAAACTTTCAAACATAATCTACGTAAAAGTTTGAAAATTGACAACTTCGCAGTTTTTATGGAACGGTTTTTGAGTATCTTAAAATGAGTTCTAGCAAATGAAATGCCAAACTCAGGCGTAAAAGTAGTTTCTTGGCAGTTAAAGGGTATCATTTCACGCCGCCTACGCAGGATTGTCAGTTTCTCCTATTTCTAAACATCAAAAGATCCTGAAGAGTGATACCGATGAAATGTTCTCTGTATATGAATCTAAAACTTTGGCAATTCATTTAAAGGATTCGTAAATATGCTTCTCCATATGAATAACAAACTCGAAAGTAGTTTTACTAATTATCCAGCAGACTTTTCGAAAACTTTGAGCCTAATAATTTATATGAGTACGTATGTGTAATTTTTGGAGCTTTCCTTCGACGGAACTTTTTCGTAATTTTAGGACTTCGCTCTTAAAAATGGGTTTCTTTCCCATTTTAGTCACTCTTCCATCGATTTTTCATATTTCTCTGAAGAAATTTTGACAAGATATAGTAAATACATTTCTGATGATTTTGAAACGATATATGAGTCCTTATGTAAATATTCGAAGCGACTAATCCTTCTTATGTATACTTATTGTATACAAGAGTTAATAATAACGTTACTTAGGTAGAAAGTATGAGTATAGGAAGTAACAACTAAGGAATAGTAAACAGAATAGCTCCAGAGAATAAGGCATTCTATCGGAAAATAATCTTGACAGCCGCTAATTTGAGATCGGACTTATGTTTAACTTTCAAATAAACTTGAATATGGGTCATTCTCTCTGAATCTCTGTTAAAATTGGCAGCATAGTCGACGGCGTTGCTTGTCGGGGTTGGATAATACAGGGTGATTCAAAAGTCTTGTAATGATGACGGAAAATCAGAAGTTTTTTATTTTTCAACAAAGATACATGAAACAAAGAAGAAGATGTTACTAAATGCATCAAGTTTTATTTGTTATCGCTACAAATGTTCATTGTGACAAGCACGGCACACACAGTTCCTCAATGAACATCTACCACAACGTTGGGTCGGTCGTTGTAGTACTACAGATCTGACGCTTCACTACTGGCCTTCCCGTTCTCCATACTTAAATGCGTGCGATTTCTTTTTGTGGGGGTTTATTAAGGACGCAGTTTATGTCCCTCCCTTGCCTATTGATCTTCAAGAATTAAAAGAACGCATGAACTACATTGAAAATGGTTACTGGTGACATGCTACACAATGTCTGGGATGAATTCTCCTATCGTGCAGATGTGTGCCGTGCTTCAAATGGAGGTCACATCGAACATTTGCAGCAACAATAAATAAAACTTGATTTATTTAGTAACATATTCATCTTTGTTTCATGTAGCTATTTTGTAAAATAAAAAAGTTCTGATTTTCCGTAATCATAGCAAGACTTTTGAATCATCCTGCATAAATATTTTAGGCATATATTATTACAAGTACTCCTCAATACCACCCTGACCTTGCATGTATATTTCGTTATCTCTTTGAAATATCATATGACGAAAGGTTATATGTAAGAAGAGACTTGATGGTCCCAATAAAGCCCTCTCTCTCTCGCCCGAATAAAGTCGCATTATGATTATTATTTCCATAGAAAACTTTCTCTGCCGTCATTTCACAAGTTTCCACAAGCCCAAACCAAAGCGGAATATCCATTTAATGTGCACACCCCATTTCTTTCATTTCCATTTCTCAGTGTAATTTTTCCGCGTATGGAGATTCTTGAGATTCCTACAGATTTGCTATCTTTATATGGAGCCGGTTTCGTCTCGGCTGCATCATCATGAGTATCTTATGAAGAAGGAGTTATCATGCGAACCCGCTCTATGATTGCGGAAATATTCTTGGATAAAACAAGTTTCCTTCACGCCAACATTCGCTAATTATCCAGATGTTACGTACTCCTCGGATTTCTACACACATGCAGGAGAAGCCGAGACATAATAACTTCATGATTAATTTATTACTCACTTTTAAGTTATCTGAGGTCAGTTATAATGATGAAATAAATATCCGAAATTCATTCACAAACTATCACGGCTAATCTGTTTGATAGATTTATTTACAGATAAAATAATCTCATGAACAATCCATTAATATGTTCATACTAAAGATATTATCTTTGGAAGATGGGAGCTCTAACACAACATAGTCTACAAGCAGGCTAAAATTTCAAAGGAAATAGAAAAATTTTAATGTATATAAAAACGTTTGAGACAGATTTATTCGAAAGGAGATCACCGTTTCCTGAAAACGAATAAGAGTTTCCCTGGCGACCTTGACCTCGAAAGAGGTTACAATACTTTCAACAGTTAACATCGAAGAAGAATCCATAATCGGAGCGAAAAAATGTAAGCGGGCTTCTGCTNTTCAAATAAGGGCATATTTGTCATTGAAATCAAGGAAAATTTCTATAAATATTAAAAAGTAGTGATACTTAATATTATCATTTACCACTAGGTATTTAGTAAGATACTCATTATTTACTTGTTTACTGAATAACCAGCTTCCTTTGCAAGTGGCCTTATCCTATTTATAGCTTCGTCTTTCTCTTCCTCTGAGAAAAGAGCAGGGATGCAACCGATTGCTAAAATGTTATTAATCTAGAAAAAACAGAATAATATGGAAAATCAGTCATCATAAATCATCAGTCATCATAAATAAGGAGAAAAATTTCATTGATTTATTTTACAATATATGTATGTACCTATCAAGAATTTTGAATATTCCATGAAAATAATTTATAATTTTACCTAAAAATGACACATTCCTTCCTCTTAAATAATTCTTCCTTCATAAGAATTTTCGGAAAAATAAATTATGACTCTGTGAGAATTATTTAAATGACTTATCAAAATAACTTACTGCTTCTAGAAATCCTTCTTCAGCTATATGAGATTCAGTAAAGAGAAAAACAGTTGGCCTGCTTTCTAGGGCAACTTGATTATACAAGGTTTTCATTTCTTCTTTGAATAATGCTTCTCCATATCCTTTGCTGAGTGTGATTTCAAATATTTCACAACCTACAAGGAAATTTCTATGTAATTATTTTATGATAAGACATGAAACAAGGCATTAGTTACATATTAGACCAAAAGACTGAAAGAAAAACCTACCTGCTGTGAATGCAGCTAAACGAGTCAGAGACTGCTTTCCATTACCTCCGACTCCAACAAGAAGGGCATGGCCTTTATACATTCTCAAAGTTCGGTGAACTCGTGTTAAGTGTTCCAATGCATCCTCAAATAGAACCAGCTTTAGGGGTGAGTGCTTATCATTGTATTCTTGTAGTATCTTCATTAAGAGAATGTTAAAAAAATATATTGAGATCATTTGACATGCTTACAATAAGATTCTTCTAAGCTACTGTCTTAATGAGATATAATATAACATGGGAGGATACAATTAATCAAATGGAGGAATAATGAGTAACATTATAACAAGGTTTAGCAAGGTAGGTACCTCCGATATTATATCATTTTGTTGAAAATAATGGACTTTAAGTGGAATTAACTGTACATTTTTTTCAGGAAAATAAGAACCCAAAAGCTTTAAATGATATTTATGTCCAATGGGGAAGATAATAATGATGGGGCTCCTGGATAGCTAAGTGGATAGCGTGTTTGCATTTAGTGAAAGCAGTTTCAGGTTTGAATCGTAGTGGGAGCCAATATGTGTGAAATTACCTCAGCTGTCTGTCACTTTTAGCAATACCACTAGAAATAATGGCTTAAATTATAAGTAAATAACTAACTAAAAGAGATTTTCCATAAGTTAACAGGGAAAATTAATTAATAATGGCAATGAAAGGCTGATGAAAGAATACTAAATGGTAAGATCAAAGTATTTTTGTAAAGTCAATCAATTATGATGAGAAAAAGTATGAAATTTATTACATAAAATTATTGTTTTGAGCCGTTTTGGAGGAACATACGAGGGTCATCCGGAAAGTAGTACCCGTTAGTGCCGCATGAAGTGCTGACGACGCGAGTAGCCGCTGGACAAGGTCAGATAGCTTCAGTGGCTTGTCTGCCTTCTCTGAGCCAAGTTGCGTGACGCTAGCATTGCCTGTGTTGTTTCTGTGATTGTTTACAATGTTTAAAAAAATTGAGAACGCCGCCAGTTGTGAAGTGAGGGCAGTGATTAAATTCCTCAATGCAAGAAACGTTCGCCCATGTGATATTCATCGCCAATTAAAGGAGGTGTATGGAGACAATGTAATGGACGAGTCGTCTGTTCGGCGGTGGTGTCGCAAG
>KZ308231.1:538828-580466 GCA_000376725.2 Ladona fulva | reverse complement strand
TTTAAAGCTATTCCATACCACAAAATATTTTGCAAAAGTTTAAGAATTTATTTTAATTTTTTGATAAGAAATAGTACTCCTAATTTGCTTATGGAGATAGGTGAAAAATGTCTTCATGTCACTTTATCCAGAGGCAGAATATCATATATTTTTTCTTAATGTTGTTATTCAACATATTTTAGTTCATTGTTATCACAAGATTAAAACATGAGTTTTTTAATTATCAAAAATTACATCACTTACATAATGATTCGAGTCCAGATTTCTCAAATATTCTTGGATTGTTGCCGTTTTATAAGTGCCGCTAACTCCGACTAATAAAATAGGCTTTCCACTCTAGATAATAGAGAATTTATTTGTGATAAGCAAGAAATGGAGATTATCACAGATGTTACCCTATCTATATTTTTATAGCTGGGTACAAAGTTAATACAGACATATACATCAGCTGGAACTTGATTAAAATGTAACAGAGCTATTTTTTAAGAATGACTTAAAATATACAGCAATAAAATGTCATCTATTGGTATTCCAATATTCGAGTCTTGCCAAGTTATACTGCTGCAGCAATAGAGTAGTCCATGATGCCAGTAGCTTAAAACTGGGTATTGAACATTAGAAAATATCTCAACATCCTGAGTGGTTCATGGCTTTCTATGGAGAAACCTTGACAAATAGGTTATGAACCCTAAGCAAACCAGTGCTACTATACCCATTAAGGTAGCTATGTCTCTTCAGCCATTGAACAGACAAATCAACAATGAGAAGACATTCTCCAAAGCAAATTTTTTTCCCCTAAGACAGGGGAGAAAATTGCATGAAGAGTAAGGACTTAAAGATTAATAATAGCCTACATAGAAAATAAAAGTGCAGCAGAAGATTATACTTAGTGTGAAAAAAAGCATACACTAGAGCAGGAATAATTAATCAAGAATTTAAGAACAAGAGTAGAATAATTAAAGAAAAAATAAGTAAAATAAAAGGAATAACTGAGGGAGAAAATAATTCCTATTAGTAAACATACCAAAATATAATGAAATGAAAATATACATGAACTATTCCTAAAGGTAAAGGAAAACCATTAAAAATCACAATGCTATCTTACAGGGAGATTTTTGTGCATGAATAAGAAGAGAATTCCAGCAGGGGAGATGGTCCATGGCATGGCATCCTTAAGTGGGATATGGTTTAGCTAGGAGGCATTTATAGTAGGTGCTACATGGTCAATGAATCTGCTTTCATGCTGCCTAATTAGCTTCTCTAGACCAATTTGACCAGCTACCTATTTATTTAGGTAACTTCCCAATACTTCAGTCTTATAATACAGAACTTATTGAGCTCTCTGAAAGAAATAATTTTACTACAGGGAATGCATGAGTCAGGGAAAAGAAAACTAGGTATCACAATCACCATGTTTTAATAGACCATTACCAGAGTTAAATAATATTAAATTAATAATAATATAGTAGTAATGGTCTATTAAAACATTCCCTTTCCTGGTGCAGCTATGTTGACAATATTCTCTGCATTTTGGGAGGGGATACTGTCCAACTAAAAGATTTCATTCAATACCTGAACTCCTTCGACCCTTCAACCAATTTTGCAGCAGAATTAGAGAGTAACAGTTCTTTAAACTTCCTTGATGCCTTGTTTTAACTTTTACAGAGAATATCTGCTAATGATTTTCTTTAGAAGCCCACCTACAAGGACCACATGACACCCAATAGTTTTTTTATATCGCCATTCTCAAAAAACGCAGCATTCCACTTGCTTATTCATAGGCTATTAGGAATCCACCTCACACCTGAGAACTTTAATAAAGAGCTTCAAGTAATTGAACAAATAGCTATAAAAAATATTATCAGTACTCTTCTTATTGAAAGTATATTACATAGAAAAAGGTTTAGCTCCAACAAAAATCACCCCAGCACTGGTCAATATTGAGGGAAAAAAAGTATCCTGGAAGAAATTACCATTTCTAGGATATCATACAGGATAGCCAACTCCCCAAAGATATCAGAACGGTTTTCTGTTCACCCTTTAACCTAAGCAAATTGCTTCGCAGTTCCAAAGAGAAAAACAAGATGCAAGTGGGCATCTATGGTGATTGCCCTGCAAAATATGTTAGAAGGACTGGAAGAAAACTAAACATTATAGCCACCGAACATCAATGGGACTTCAACCTCAAGAGGGGAAAATCCATTTCCAGCTTCACCGAACACCTCCTAGAGAATAAGCACAAAAGTGACTTCAGGCTAATACTCCTTCATTGCTAAGAACACAGTCAAAGACTAGGCTCGGAGGAAGTAGAAATCCTTTGCAATTCACAAAATGCTTAGTAAAATTTTTACGTAATCTAACTTTGAAGTTATTTTTACTAATTACTGATACATAATACCAGGAAAAGAAAATAAAAAATGTAAATTAAATCTTAATATTTTTTATGTTATATAATACATTCTTATAGAAGTATTTACATTTACATGAATAGACAATGACAGAATAAGGGTAGATATAATAACAATTTGAAATTGTGAAGATAGAAGTAAGAAACAGAATAAATGACATATCTTGTAGTAGTTTAAGTTTGTTAAAAGGATGGGAACTGAAAGAGGAGCTGAAAAGACTATGGACTATGATGTCTGGGACAATACCCAGGAGGTCCAGAAAATGAAAGGCAGAATAATGGAAGATAAAGCAGTGGATTATGAAGACTTTGATATGGAAATAAGGAATGACAGAATGCTGCAGATTACAAAGCATGCCTCAATCTGAGAAGGATGACAAGAGAAGTCATTAGATTTTTAAAGCTGTTGTATAGGGCTATACTGGTTAAAAGCTAGAATACTGAGGAATACATCATAATTATTTTATTTAATTACTTTTATGTTTCTTGAGTTTTAAAACAGCAAATATTTTTTCACAAAACCAATGGAGTTTTTATTATAACACTAATAATAATTACTGTACAGTAATATTTTAATTATTATATTACTATAATAATTACTATAGGAAAATTTTTCTCAAAGCAAATAACATGACCATCAAGATTACAATGACTACAAGAAATAGGTAAAATGATTAACTAAAACAAACCTCATGCATTGACCTTAAAAACCAAGTAGTTCTTAATGTCTCCACAGTAGGTACCAGAATCTCATTAAACTTCTTTTGTCTGTCATGTACATAAGGAGGAACAGACCATTCCCAAGCCTCCCAGTATGAAGATTCAGGTGATTGGTATTTCCATATGTAGTCAAACAGACATGCCTTTGAAGTGGGGATGAATCCTGAAATAAAATTGCAGCAATTAGAAGTTGGGATTTCATTCTTGTTATTACATTTAAATTACAAACTGAAATTATGTGAAGAACTAAACTTTATTTACCGATCTATCTTAAAACTACAGTATCTAAACAGAGAAATTACATATTTTCCTCATATACATGAAATTACTGATTTATCATAATAAAAATATTTACCAATATCTTCTCTCCTAAAGTATCTATGGAACAAATAAATTATGAAGTTAAGATTTCAAGAAATGAAAATTAAATTTTGTTTTTATTTACACCCAATAAATATTTATTATTTATTTACTGACTTATGAAAAAGAACAAAAGAAGCTACGACTAGGTGAAAATTTCAGTTCCTAAAACCTTTTTCTAATAAGATTCAGTTGTTAATGACCTAGCTCCCATTGAAGATGTAATCTAATTTTAAGAAGTAATAGTTTATTATATGACTAATAATATCAATATTTTACATCAAAATTCAGTAGGATTAGCTTGTAAACCATACAAGCAAAATAGCCCACTTGAAAAGAAATATACCTGCATGGGCTTTGTTCTCAACAGAGTCATCATAATTTAAATAATTTGTAGTCTTCTTTAAAACTTCATCTAATTTAGCTCTGTCATCTGCATACAACAATGCACCTACAGACCAGGTGATTGCCATGAGAATATAACACTCCATTATTTCTTTAGTAAGTTGATTTTTTGAATATTCAGAAGAAAAAAGAGAATCAAGTACACAGCAAAGCTGAGAAATCTGGAATATATATAAAAATTTCACCTTACAATGAGTATAATTCATAGCTCAGAAATATATCATCCTATATACCAAATACATGCATAATATAATCACAAATTTTAAAATTTCAACAAAGAGAGTTTAAAAGAATGGAGTTGGACTAAAACTCTGAAAACAGATGGAGTTTATAAGTGTAATTTTTAGTGTTTATTTATGCTTCATGAATAATTCACTCAAAATGATCATATCTTTAGATTAGTAGTTGAAATGTATTTATGATACAGTATAGCAGAGGGTAAAGATTTTATTTTATAGGGAAAAGGTTAGAAAGAACAAAATTCCATTTTATTTTATCTAAAAGATATGATCTAAGATTAAAACTAAAAATGTTCTTACCACATTTAGATCTGTTTGTGATATGGCCATTTTAGGGGAGGATTTACTAGGACCATGTGGCCCAATTTGTAAGAAACTAAGAGTTGGCCCAAGTAAATGATCAAATATTTCTGTGATAAAACTTTGCTGTTCTATTTCTGGCCACTTTTTGATCCATCTCTCAAGGAATGGCTTATAACCTAAGTCCTCAGGATCCACATATACCATTCCAGCTCGAGAAACAGTAGCTGGAGAGGCATATTTCAAATCACCAACCTATATAACAGACATAAAATAAAATGATAGAGAAATATTATATTTTTAAAGGAGTAGCAGGCATAACTAATTCAAAAAAATTTGCAAAATATTTGTATAAAGATTAATTCATCGATATTCAAGCTTTAATAAATGGAGACTGTAGTACACTTCGTGGACTTATGTGCATTTTAAATGCAACATACTATGCTAGCAACCGCTTTTGAATCTTGTGGTGAATTTGAGGAAAAAAGTGTTATTAAAACACACAAAGTCTTAAAGACCAACTAAAGAATGAGCAGCATTCATAATGAAACACATCCAATCATCAACTCATAATTAAGAATTACCAATTATTAGCAGATATGCATTAGGTGTGAACACAAAGATGACCAAGATCAAATAAATCAAATTGGTTCCAAAAATTGATCAAATAAGGTCTTTTTGCCGAAGCTGACAAAGCTGCCTGACACATTTCAGTTCTGAAATATTTGTACAAAATGTGAGTGTTAAAACATTTGAAGCTACAACACAGTCTTTCAGGGGTGCAGGTAGGTAGTAGAAAAAGGTAAAGGTTGCTATGCACAATTGCTGAGAGTAGAGGGCTCAATGCTGTATCGCACCTTTGCACTCGAAGCACTGCACTGAAAAGACTTAAAAGTACATAACAACTCAGGGTCACATGATCAGTGGAAGGGGAATTTGTATAAAGTTTAAACACTTAGGATTTTACCAATGGCAATACAGGTTACAATATCTGCATCCACAAGGAAAATCAATCCATGAACCGATTATATTCATACACAGTATGGTATATAAAAGAAGCACCTTCCTTGCTTGGGGCTCAACAGGGTCCTCAGCTGAGGTATTACCTTCCAAGTACATGCTGAAGGGCATTTACCAGCAAGTTTCAAAATAGGCGTCTTTAAAAGGGGTGATGTTATGTTACCTAAAATTTACCATGAGACATAAGAAAACTGTAATAGTAACTGCAGTAGTTTGTTGTCAAAATGCCAGAAACATTATGCCACTACAGAATTACTCTGTCCAATCCTGTGGAATTTTTTGAGAGGAGATAATGATATCCCATTTAATACAGTGAATTTAAACTGTCAACTATACTCAGTATAGTTTTATTTTCTGAAAGAAGTTATCACAATATTCATTATTCCATGAAATACTGCAGCACAAACTCTAATGCCAAGAGGTATATTTGTGTATTTATTTTCAGTTGAACAAGCTATTTCCTCAGATGCTATTCTTTGTACATTATGAGAATTAACTCAGCCTGGTTTTTCTTCTACTGATAGCATAATTACTCATAAAACCTACTTATTATTAATATAAAATTTACACCAAGAGACACTATTGGTCCAGTCATAGAATCAAGCAAATAAGAGCCATATTAAAAACTTAATTCCAATCCTTTTATTTGTAAGGTAACTTGTAGAGAATTGATTAATGACCTACTTTATTCAAATTCCTCTTAGCCAAAGAGTCTGGTGACTACTCACAATGTTATTTGATAATATTCCAAATTTAACATTTTCCTTTCTTTTAACAAGTCAAAGCATCTTTCCATAAGTTCTTTCCTCATTTTCAGTATATTGTGTCAAGAAAATATATCAGCCAATCAATTCCTCCATTAATATAAACTGCTTAACTTGACTCACTCCTTTTATGTATTAATACTCAACTATTATATTAATTACAATATACCACTACTCTTATATGTTGTTCATCGCTATCTTTGACTAATAAAAGTTATGAAATATCCAATAGAAAACCTACTTAGAAAATAATGGCCTTTGTGTATATTATACTGAATGTTATACACAGTAAACATATTATTTCAAATCAACATCTGATGACAGTTTTCAAATTTGATTATCTTATGATCCACTAATATCTTTTCATGATTGGTGATATTGATGTGCCTACATCATTAACATCTTGAGCACCCAAATCCTACCTTCCTCTAGATATGTAGCTTAAATACTTAATCATACCTACTCTTCCATTAAATTATTTTCCATTCAAACGTATCTATACTTCACACATTTTGTTTGCACAATTTGTTTTACTTTTCGAACTTCAATGGTAGTCTTACAGGTAACATATTATATATTGCTTATAAGTTTTCTATTCCTTAAAAAGCAATTCAATAACAGATTTAAATTTAGCTGAAAATTATGAGTTAGGTACAGAAAGCATTAGACATAAGTATCTGAATTCGGAAAAAAGAATGCTAATACATTGCCTTCACAAGGACATGGTCTACAAAATATCCCTTTGTTTATTTATTTTTTGACTTTGACCATTTATTTTTTGTAGGGGTGAGCAAATTGTAACTTTTGAAAGAATACATAGGGAAATATATTGATATAACAGTTACAACAATAACAATAATTTTTATTCCACCCTTCCAAAATAAAATCTTAACAAAAATAAGCAAGATTTTTCATAGATTCAAGCCTTTACGTGCAGTCACCTTTGATTGTTTTGGGGTTGCCTAAATTTACATCTGCAAGCAGCCAATTACAATAATGTTATGTTTTAACATTTTAGCGCAAATATGTACACAAAAAACGAGCGCTTTTTTTACAGAATTGCTTCTTAATTCTCATTTGAAAATAGCAACTCTTTTACTATTCTTTAAGAAATCAGGTTCCGAACTTTCATTAGCAAGGTTTACTGGGAGGAAAGTTTATACTTTGATGTATATCAGTAATTGTTTCTTAAACATATTTCAGTGGAGACCTAAGGGGTGTTATATTGGGTTGTCACCTTTTCAAAGGTGAATTCATTGTGCATTCATTCGAATTTCTCAGAATTGTTGCATATAAAGTTTGGTGTGACGGAACGATATTTGAAGTTTTTGTCTCAGATGTGGTTAATTTTTCTTTGCTATCACGTAAATGCACGCTATGCATTTTAATTGTTNATATATATTATAACTGGTGATAGTACTTTTTCCTGGAACATGGGATAATTGTTTGAAGAACAACTCTCGAAACAAAATTATGGAGTGATATTAAAACATATATCAAGACAGGATGAGCCTCATTCAATAACATTTAATTAATGTTCATGAATAAGGGAAATTTATTGAAATAAACAGTTTACAGTTCTTATTTATTTTCTATTGAAGACGGGTGACTATAGGGCTTCATAATGTGCCTTAGCTTAAAGGTTATAAGGTTATAAAATATCAAATATACCATGTAATACAGGTATGTTCTAAAAATTTCATAATAAACCATTCACATTGCATTAAATTCATGATAGGTATAATAAAAAGCTTCCAAAAGAAGTAAATTTTCCTCTAAATGAGAGAATAAAATTTATTTTCTAAACAAAGATGCTAACACAGGTTTATTCCACCCTTTCAATCCATACAACTAGTTTTTAGAGATAAATTATTTATAAAATCTGAATCTTTATTAAAATAATATTTAAGTAATACCTATAAATATATACATTTTAATAACATCATTAGGGTAACACCAACCAATGACACAGGACCCATTAACTGTACATCAGAGAACCTTTCTTAGCATAGCCCAGAGAGCAAAATTTGCACAACAAAATTGAAGGACAACAGTAGATATTACTATGCAGAGCCACACCATCCTATGGGTGCAAAGGGTGTACCACACCCGGGTGGCATCATCTAAAGGGCAGCAACAGAAGCATAGCTAACCATTATTATTATTATTATAGCAATAAAATTATTTCTTGTTTTCTGTGTGATACACATGACTTATGTAGGAAAGATTATAATGTGAAATGAAAAATTGGCACATGTTTAAAGGAATGAACTATGGATAACTCTAGATAAGATTGAAATATTTGTTCAGTAGATTTAATTGAAGAATCAGAATCAATAAAAGACCTTCTGGTACAAAGGATAAATCCTCTTCAGGTTTTGGAATATATATTTACTAGAGATTTGATCAGAGTCTATCCTAATTTGCAAATAACTGTATGTGTTTTATTGACACTTTTGGAGACTGCTGCTAAGATAACAATAAACAAAAGTAACATGAACCATTAACTCATGATACCCATTCACTGTGTCAGGATATGGAATATGCATAATTAATTGTTACCCATGTTTTGTGACCAATGTAAGCTGGGTCTATAAAATAAAATAGTGGTTTTTCAAAGCTTTAGAAAATGATTTTTACCTGAAATTCAGGAAATACATGGTTTTGGTATTCAATTTTATGGGTGGCAAATTATGTTTGTATCTGGCTCTATCGCTATATGAGTCTATATGAGCTTCTGGTAGAATGTTTCAAAGCAGAAACTTACAATTTTAATGATTATTGATGAGTCTAGAGTATTAAAAGCATTTAGCAAGAATTTTTAGAAATTTAAAGATGGACTCTCATTTGGTTGATTGGTTTACATTCTCCTGAATTTGCATTACTTCCTCCACATGTAGGACGCAAGATGCATACTTGCAGTTTTGTGAGTTTTGCTGTGGATAGAGTGTGGAAGTATGCCTACAGATATTGGGAGAAATCATGAATACTTGAAAACATGATGAAAACTTTTGAGACTGTATGTACATGCAGGAAATGGAGGAGGTAGAAGGAAGGAAGGTGGATGGAAGAAGTTCTGACATAAGGAACTGAAACATAGACAGAGTGGGCAGGAATTAACAGTAATTTTTATGGGAGTCAGTTGGTGTTATGGGAAAGATTAAAAAAAAGGAGCTTGTTGAAGTTGATATGAGAGTCCTCTGCTCTTCTCAAAACTACATCAATCTCTAAAACATGATTCATGGTTCAAAAGATTTAATTGCAGCATACATTCGATTATCCAGGCTAATGATGGGGAGAGGATGCATGAACAAACAGAAAACATAGAATTCATTTATAAATCTATATAATTGCTTAATTAGGATTTTTTATCAGCACTAAATTTATTCAGAGAACATTTGTGAGCTCCAAAATCATAGCTCTTAGTATCCTACAAGCTAGTATTCATAAAATGTATATGAATCATCTGGTCTTTATTCTTCTACAGTTCAACTATTATTAATTTAATTGTAATTCGATTTTTAATTGATTTTTCTCTTTCATATAAAATGTTGAGAATTTCACTTCCTTTCCATAACTAACATATAATCAATAAAAATAAATACAACAGCTACAATACTAAATAAATAAAATTATCAAACAACAAACAACATTTTGCAAACAATTTCAGAGGACTTTAATTTAAAAGAAAAAAAGGATAATAATACTAAAATTTTGTTTACCTTAGGGTTCAACATGGAGATTTTTGTTGGTCTCCCTAAATTATTATGGGTTTTCACGAGCATACTTATGATAACAGACTTTCCTCCTCCTGTGGGTCCCACAACCATTGTGGAGTGACGAGTATTCATTGTTTCAAACAACTGAATAACTTTATCAACCTTCAAATATATGGTTATTCAACCATTAGTATCTTCAACTCAATAATTTACATTTAGTTTTTAAAGACATTTTCATACTTAAATTAATATAATTTTTGAATTGAAGAAGCAATCAATATGTATTAGACAAAATAAATTTATAAGGTGTTCATCAACATATGGTAAAATAAATTACTTCAGTTATTGTAAATGTCTCACCTGTTCCTTAACAACAGTATGCCCTTCTCTTTTCAATGATTCCTCTACTTGCATCCTGAATTCTGAATGCAGTACTTTAGGGCAATTTAACCCTGGAAACAGATCATAAATGAGGCCCAGGAACAATGGAACATCTTCAAAAACAAATTTTGGAAGATTCATATCCCTACAAATGTAAAACAAACAAATTACACATAAATTGCAACACTAAAGCATAACAGCTATTGTTGAACTGATTGTGAGTCCTTAACTTATACCTATTCTTCAAAGGTCACAATCCAAGTCAAGCAGTTATGTTGTAAAGGTTGTTCTCAATAAATTGAATTTAGATTAACATAATCTACATTTAACAGTGCAAGTTTCTCTTAAAATAGAATTGGATATTTATTGATGGGTATGGCCCTTAACAAAAATTTTGAAGTTCTATTTTGGACCTAAGAATAATATTACTTAGAAAATAATACTCATAAATATAAATTCATTTATTTGGCTGATGGATAATAACTTGTTTATATTTATAGTTAAATTGTTACACTTATACCAATAATAAATTCTATATAAATAACCATTAAGCATTTCACAGTCTTCCAGATTTTATAACTAAAAATAATTTCAGAGCATCAGTTTACATCATGTAATTTACATTAAGAATGGAACTAACATAATGCCCAATGTCATTAATAAATATTAAAGTTAATAGGAGACCCAGGCAAAAGCCCTGTTGCATGCCAGAGAATACACTGAAAATTCTAAAGGTGAGAGATTCAATTTTTAACAACCTGAGAACGACCAGTAACATAATTTTTGAACCAATCAAGCAATTCACCTTCAATTTTAATTGCTCTTAGTTCTCTTTTTGAATGTGGCAGGGTTTTCCAAGTACTTTACATTAGAATCATGTTTAAGAGAAAAATGATCATTTGAATTTAGAGGTCCTTTAATATATTTCACTAATTTTTCATTCTGCATATAATTATATAATTTCTGAGGGAGAATTCATGATATACAACATATCTTCTTGAAATTTGCTGAGCAAGTTTAAATTGTCCTTAAGTATAGGTTGAATACTTTAGAGCTCAAATTGATTCCTGTAATATTACTTTAAAGTTAGTAATTATGCCTTAATAATTATATAACTAATATAAGTAAACTGATTAGCATAAAATCAGGCAAATAGACAACCTCGGGCAAAAAATATTAAATTAATAAAAGAAATGTTACAGTTAATATTTAAGAATAATATATACTTCCAGTATTAAAAAAAGAAAATTTAAAGATATTTTTCTATCCACAGATGTTAAAAAGAAAGGCATAGCTGGCATTTACCTTAAAGCTTGTATCAGCACAACCTCTTCAGTCACATCAGGAGATCCTCTTTTGAGCTCTCCAGCCATTACTAAAACAGATTTTAATGCCCTAAGGCCAAAATCATAATGGTGCTGCTTGGATAACTGTTCTTTAGCCATTTTATATAGAACTGTCATCTTCTTTGCTAAGACCTGAAAATTGCATAAGATAATAATTGATAAGATGGTTATCATATAAAATAAAAAGATTCTTACTGATCTAGTATACATTACTATCTTAAGACACCATATTTCTATGAATACCACATTTTAAAATACTTCCATCTAAGCAATGAAATAATCAATCATGTACAACAAACATAAACCTTGGCGTGCCTGAATTCTTCCTTCCTTTCTGCATTTCATCATTTGCCGAGTTTTCTCACTGAACTTTCTATCCTTTGGTCTCTTCGGTGAGCTTGCCACTTCTTATGCTACTGTCCTCACAACCTCCATAACTTTGACTTCCAGTTCTTCTTTCAGTGCTGAAAACCTATTTCTTAATCCCAGTAGGAACTGCTTCTGATTTTCTTCTAATTTTGTAATACTTACCTGGCATTTCCTGCACAAGACCAACTTTTTGTGATCTATTTGGAGGTTAATCTTCATTCTGCACCTTACTATTCTGTGGTCACTTCCTGTGCTGAAGTTGTTTAACACTTCACAGTTATTGACTGTGTAGAGTTTATTTATCAATATGAGGTCTATTTGTTTTTCACTCCAATAGGGACCTCTCCATGTCCACTTCCTTGTAGGATTTTTCTTGAAATATGTGTTTGTTATGTATATATTGGTGCAATCAGTAAACTCTACTAGGTGGTGACCTTGTTCATTTCTCTGGCCTAGTCCATGTTTTCCTGTGACAGCATCATCTGCTTCTTGCTTACCTACATGAGCATTAAATTTGCCCATGATGAAATTATAATAGTGGTCTTCCTTATCATGTTCAGTGCTGAGAATCTGGTAGAAATTGTCAATTTCCTCTTCACTGCTTGCTGCTGTTGGTGCTTAAACTTGGATGATCTGAACAGAGTCATACTTATTTATCCTGAGAATGAGCTTACATACTCTGTCAGATATACTTTCTGTTTTCTCCACATTATTTTTCCATTTCTTGTTAATCAAGAAGCCAACTCCTCCAAGTCTTCCATCCTTTGGTCCCTAATAATAGAATATATGCTTTTCCTTGAGCATTACCAGTTCTTCTGAATTTTTCTTACTTCACTGAGTCTAATGACATACCACTTTATCTTCTCTACTTCATTCAGTAGTTCCAGGTGTCGATCTTCACTCTTCAAGCTGTGATGGTTGTAGGATGCAAAGTGTAGGGTGCTAGTTCTTTTCCTCATGATGGACCCTGTAATGCCACCACCTCCTGGACACCTGAATGGGTGGTGCTTTTACTTCCGGATAATAATTGCATCAGCCCATCAACAATAATTACTACCAGGTGTGTACCAAATGTATATTAAGTCATTCTAAACAACTCAATTTGCTACATATTAATTTATTTACTTAGCTTTATTGATAAATGCCACATAGACAGACCCAAATGTAATCATATATGTACATGTGTGTAAAATAGATATAATGATATTAAAAACAAAATTTTATGATTTTATCACAGTTAAAAGATAAATTTCAAAACAAAAAGCAGTAAAAAATCTTAGATTTTCAGTCACAATAGAAACTAGAACTTACCTTTGCACTTAAAAATCCTTCTGAAAATAACATTATTTGACAGATCAATTCAAGGTCTGGTACAACACAAACAACAGGACGAAACAGTGCTTTCAATGATTCTGGTAGCTCAGTCCGCCCTGCATAACCTGGGTTCATTGTGATGAAAATGCCAACTTTATCATCCAGTTTGATTTCCTGGCCCTCAAACTGCAAAAGATATATTTTTAGGTATAAAAAGAAGCATTAAATACAAATTGAAGAGAAAATTTTTGAGAACAGTGGTGTTTGCATATTACCAAGAAAGCTTTAAGTTTGTGCATCAGAGCACTGCATATGGTTCGCATTTGAGTAGAGACTACTGATAAGACAGACACATCAATTCGATTAAATTCATCAAAGCAGCCCCACGCACCACACTGTGATAAGCCAGCTAAGATTTTCCCCATTGATTTATAGTCCATTCCTTCACCACAATTGGTTACAATACAAAGTAATCCTAATGCCTTGGCCAAATCTTTAGTTGTTTCAGTTTTTCCAGTTCCAGCAGGTCCTAGAAATGATAGCATAGAGAATTGGTGTTAAAGAAATTAATTTTAATTCATTTAAGGCTTAAAAAATTTAGAAAATTTCTATGTACATTAATAAACTAATAGTTTGAAGTTCAATAGAACCATAGTTAATATGTAGAGTTAATGGGCTATTCTTTTAACTAACAACCTAGCTTGCTGGATTTTTGACTCTACAGGTGGCCTTTGCATCTGAAAATGTTAAAATCTGCATATGTACCCTATTTAATGCTTCTAGTAAGGAACATGGAGAGCATGCACAGTTCACTGTTTTGTCTAGCATTTTGCAAGTACATTACTATTGAAAAAATTGAGATTTGAATTGGCAAGACCTAGAATAAATGTTACTGATTTGTTCATATAATTTACCAGACTATGTGGTAGTGAAAACAAAGAACTTGCATTCTCTAAAATATTTGAAGAACCCAAGGAATAAATAAAAGAGAAATAGTAAGATGTAATTTGATAGAATTGAGCTATCATCTCTTGCAGCTTAGCTCAATTTTCATGTTTGATAAGACAGTTAAACTGGATAGACCAATTGTTTGGATAGAAGTGGATCTGGATTCTTGTCTTGTTCACTTTCATTCATTCTTTGGGGTTTTAAAGCACATTCCTTGTCATGAAACAATAATCCTTGATCCTTTTCCCTGCTATTTGAGAAGTTTTTCCAAAGTTTTAAACTTCTTTATTACAATAGTTCCTATCCTAATAATGATGAGAACAGCTTTGTAATTTTCCACAATATTTATTGGCACTACCGGTTTCACTTCCGAGGAAGCATCATCAGGTGATGATGCTTCCTCGGAAGACCTGATTCAAAATGTAGCATGTTTTGGGCCTTTTTGGATCAAACCCATCATAGCTAGTACAGATGTCTTAGTTACTCCTTAGCAAGATGGACAGTGTCTTCTTGAAAAAAAAATTGTGTAATTGTTACTCAAATTGCAAGGCTAAATCGTATCTGGAAGTAGCTCAAAATAATCTGAGTTTCCTGTACATTCCTTATGGGTAAATATTTAATCCACCGTGGTGTCAAACCAAGGATCAGTTTAGGAGTTGTTAGTCTTGGATATTAAATACAGGCACAAATACTATTCATATGCCAAATTTTACACACACACAGTACATAAGACTATACTATACCTGCAGGTGCTCCTCCCAAGTGCATAGATAATGCTTGAGTTATAGTTAAAAAAATTCTGTCAGTCAGTGGTGTGATAACCAGCCGGCCATTCAAACCCATATACTCATACCCATATTTAAAATTTCCTAAAAAGGAATTAATTACAATTCAATATAAGTATGAAAGAAAATAAACTTTTGAAAACAAATAGAAAATTAATGAAAAGTAAGCTTACTAATTACCAGTGCATTGCTGTACTTCAAGATTATCAATATTCTTCACCCAGTAAGACCTCAACTGACTTTCCCATTCAAACTCCTTGGAGTTAATTACACTATAAAAAATTTCAGAAACAACACAGAATTAATCATACACTAGCAGAGTTATTATATTATTAAGATAAAATGAATAACAAACTGTCATTTTAGTCATAATATTTCATTACATTAAATCATTCTGAAAAATTCTTTCTACAAAGAGTAGCATAGAAATCATTGCTGATTCATGAAAATATTCTGATTATGCTTGAGCAGTTTCGAAAAATATTTCCAAATGATTCAGTACCTTGAAAGATAGATATGAGGGTTCGCCAAAAAGTAATGCCACAAAAAGAAATGCAATTCCAAATTATAGGTTTGAATTCTTTGACCTTTCACATGTGCACATGCATAGTTTCAGTTTTCTTCTGCTGATAGCATAGCTGTAGGAAATTTCCAAAAAAAAAGGCTTACAGTGATACACATTACAGAAAATGTGTGGTGATTGAATTTCTGTGCTTGGAGAAAGGAACAGTAGGGAATATTCACAAATGTTTGTGCAAAGTCTATGGAACACCTGCAGTTAATAGGAGTACAGTTGATTGCTGGATATGGAGAGTGAGTGAATCAGAAGGTGGTTGAAAGTGAAAACCTGGGTCGATAACCAGAGCGAGAACTGGTACCAACAGGACATATATGCCATAGTGAATCACTGAAGGAAGGCAATAGAGCTTAAAGGATATTATAAAAAAAATAGATGAGTAGCTAAAATATCATTCTTTAATATGTGTAAATTTCATTTTTGTAGAATGTATAGTTTTTGAGAAAAAAAATGTGAAGCATTACTTTCTGACCAACCCTCATACATTAGAACTAGAAAAATTTTAAGAAAAAAATTTCCTCACCTGTCCTGGACAAGATTTCCAATTATATCACGAGCATGAACATCAATGATGAGGACTGTGTTGAACTTCTTGCGATCATTTTTAGGTAAATTGGACCGTATTTGTATAACTAATTCATTGAGTTGGTCGTTTAGTTGTGACAAATAATCTTTCATAGAATTCATATTTCCTTCACTAATTCTACGATAAAATATAATTATTAGAATCAAACAATCCAATGAATAGCTTAAATTTTATACTATTACAGTTATTTATTTTCTATCATAGTTGATGCAAAAATATATGTAAAGACATTACAGTTTAAAAGGCTAAATAAATTATGTGAAAACATTGAAGATTTTTTAATTTTAAATACAAATAAAGGAAGTGTGATAAGATGTCAAGGAGTTTTCTCCTTCAAAGATTCTTAAAATATCATAAATGCCTGTTGCCCTTTAGGTCTCCTAAGACTATAACAAACCTTAACTTTTCCAGCGTATAAACACATCCTAATATTCTCTCTTTTTAGTAAAATACCCTCCTATATGCTTTACTTCTCTATCTTAGTATTTTTCTTCTTTCATATTTTCATTCATAACCCAAGAATGGTTTCCCACTTCAACTTTCCATTTACAGAATTACTTAAAATACTTTCATAAATTTCTCATCTACATTTTTCCAGGTCAAACTTACTTCCTTACCACTGCATTGTCCATACAGTCACCTATCATTTACTTTTTGGATTTCAATCATCTCTCTAGAGTGCTGGAGAGCCTAGAAAATGCCTTGTAGCTCCTAGACTTGATGAAGGGACTATCCTGAGGTCCACCTTTCTTGTAGCATAGAGTAAGATTACTGTAAGCTTGTAGTAGGGAGGGGGCAATGGGGGGCATGGTAATGAGTTTGATAAAGATAATGAATAAATAACAGAAGAGATTTGAAGACATTAATTGACTTAGAAAAGCATTTGTTACTGTTAATGAGGAACTGCTCAACAGAAATATGAATAAAAAAGGGGGAGATTGGAAGGAAAGAGGAATAATTTTTCATTTCTACCAAAATCACACAACAAAAATAAATATTAATGAGATCGCAAGACCTAAGATGCAACCTTCCCAAACAATTCTCTGTCCTTGTAAGAATTTAAATGAAAATTTGGCCAAATTCAATTATATAGCTTCTTTCATTTCTCTCTTTCCATCTCTATTTTTTCAACTCTTTATCTTTATATTCCATCCCTTAGTGTTCTCCAAATCCTAGCATGGGAATTAACATGTTTCTATTCCATTAACCTTTTCATAGATAATTAATTGATGAAATTGTGGTAGTGCTTTTTAAGAAGGTGCCTCAACAGCTAAGATAGTTTTGCACCTTTTATAAATGCCTGTCTCTATAAGCAATCAAGCCCAGGGTCACTTTCACCAAAGGCAAATGTGTTACCCACTTGGCTATCCAGCATACAAGTATAGATCAAATAAGTCAATTGGAATATTAATCATACATGATAAAAAAATTATTAGCAAAGATTGTGTAAGTCAACTACTCATTAGAGTACAGACCAAGTTGGCCAAGAAGTCTGAGGTAACTGACTTGATGCCCAGATGGGAGGGTGTGTTCAAACCCCAGATCTGAGAGCCTTTCTTTATCATTTAATGTTTGTGTAAACTAAGAGAGATAGAGTATAAAATATACAGTGATAGTAGTAGTATTATTAAAAGTGCTTCGACAGTTAAGGTCATTTCACACATATGAGCTCCCACCAGGAATTAAACACAGGACTGCTTTCGTCAAAGTCAGAAGCGTTACCCACTTGGCTATCCAGGAGCCCAAATGTACAGTAATCATACCAAAATAAGTCTATTATCACCTTTTGAAAACATTTTCTACTTCAGCTGTCCACCAAACTTGATTGGCAGCAAGGCATACCATCCCTTGGTAATCAAGCATCCATTCAATTCTGTCATTTTAAAGAAACTTTGTGTAATAAATATTATTTCAGAAAGAAGTTTTATTAAATCAAATTTTAAAATTTGCAATCAAATTGAAAGATTTTAAATCTTTAAAAATTTTATAGCCTTTGTTAATAAAAATAGCTTTCATTCATCTTCAATTATGATTAGCAAACAAGTCTGTTAATTAACTCTTTTTCATAAATATCAACATATAATATCATAATCTAATAAAAACTACAAAAAGACCTCAAATACCTTGATTTAGTCATCTTTCCATAGAAAAATATAGCTTTCTTTGTTATAAATCTATTTGCAGCATGCATGGCATCTAATACCAAATTCATCCAATCTTCTACTCTAGAAGTTGTCACAACAGGATTTATAAATTCCATCACTTCACCTTCACAAGAGATCATAGCAGCTGCTTGCAAACCATCTGAATTTGCATCAACAAATCTCAACTTGGCAATGTTATCAAACATCTAGAAAAACAAAAGGACACAGGGAAATGTTTAGTGCCCAGAAGAAATAGTACTTAAAAGAGGATTAATGGACACTCTCTGCATTTTTAGGGGTATCACAATAAAAAATTGTTTAGGCACCAACCACTTAGTGGCAGTAGGCAAAACTGTTATCACCTAAACAATTTTTTGAGGTCAAACTCCAAAAAATTACAAAAAAGTCATGAAAAGCAGATAATTGCTGCAGAAGCTTACAAAGGAACAAAGAATAATTTAATCTCTACCTCTTGAGATGCAATAAAACATTTTATTTGCCTTTCATTTTGACTACTTATCATCTCAGACATTAAATAAATTAAATTAAGCAAAATTAAGTTTATAAATAATTGAACTAGAGCTTGGTCATAATTAATGATAAGGTTTTCATTTACATACACTATAATAACTTGTCCAAGAAATTTAAGTGTTAGGATGAATTATAGTCTTTATGAAATAAATTTAGTACTTCGGCAATTAGAATTATTATATTGATTCAGATATTAAATACAGGCACAAATACTATTCATATGCATCATTAACCAAAATATGATTTTTCTCTTCAATACTGCACAAACATAAGAATAACTTCCTGGAAGAGGGTCAGGGTACATTTCTGAAACTACCAATTTCTTCATTTAAAGTTAATGGAATTAATTTTATGGATGTTATGGATTAATGTTAATTAATATTTCATAATTAATAAAATCTAACAAGAGTATTTAGATTTACTAATTAAATTTGTAAACAATAATTTGGAATAAATTGGAATAAATAATAAAATTAATAATGACATTAAAATATTCATGAATTACACTGATATAAAATAAATAATCAATTTAAATTTAGGATTAACTCTTATACATCTTTCTAAATAACTATCATAAAACCAAGAAGTTGAATACAACATTAAAAAGATTTCATACCTTCACCATATGCTCTTGGACACACTCTGCTTCTTTGCTTCCCAGAATTAACAAAAGTTCATCATCTGAAACAAAGTAAAACCGAGAGAATACATTCCTTTTTGAGTCTAAGTATTCATTTAGAGACTTCTGAAGTCCTTCCAGAGCTGAGATGAGGGATTGTAGCTCTGCAAGCCGCCCTTGAACTAAGCAACAATCTTTTACATTTTTCCTTTTCGATGTGTCCAACATGATCTGAAAGAAGGTAAATCATATCGCCTTGGCCTCAGAAATCAGAGAAAAACTTGCAAGTCAGCAATCTATGGCTTAAATCCATATTCATGATAGTGCAAACTATTTTCCAAAAATATTTTAAATTAGGCAGGCTTTGAACACTATGAACAAAGTAAAATTTCTGGGTACATGTTGGAGAGTAATAAAGGTAGCACAATGCAAGCTTTTAAAGACATTAAAAAAGATATAACTACACCATTAATCCTCCAGAAGTACTGCTATTATATAAATCAATTTTTCCTTCAAAATTTGTCAAAAAATCTCTTAATTTTCTTATACCATAATTTTGGATACCAATCAAAACAACAGAAGTTGTTTTCAGGCAACAAAAGTCCTCATTATACTCTTAGTCTACTAATTTCTTACTAAGAATTTGCATAAAAAGCATTGCTGCTCAATCTGAGAATTGATGCTACAATTTATCTAAGCAAATTGATCACCAATTTAACACCTTAAAAAGTATATTTCAGCAGACCTTACAATAGTAGTTATTGTTAAAACAAAAGCCCAGGGTTGTCATGATAATAATCGTGGGTAATGACTGCAAAAATCAGAGAGCAGTCATCAAGCTGTATCTTTATCCCCATGAAACTCTATCACAGTCTGTTGCTTCTTTATCACCAAAATTATTTGTCGCTCTCTTGTACCTTGTCATTATGTGTTAAGGTTTATATTAATTGCAAAGAAATGGAACTAAGATTGTGAAAGGTATACTGTACCTTGCGATATGCTATATCAATTTCATCAAATGTCAAAGCTTCATTTGGCATCTGCTGTCTTATATCTCCACCAATAAAAACTCCCTCCAGATAAAGCCATTTTGCTTGTGTTACACACCAGTGGTAAAGTGTTTCACTAATGAGTTTCAGATTTTTCTCCCATTTTTGCACTGTATTTAGGAAATGCCCAACAAATCTGGAAATGTTGCAAATAGTTTAATACTAAATAAACCATCCAAGTTGCTAGTCTACTTAAATCAGTTGTTAAAATGAATTTATACATCAATGATTAATTTTCTGAGTGCTTTGAAAAATATTTTCCGGGGACACAATTATGATGAGTTTTTAAGTCAGTACTTTTAAAATATATTTAGATTCTCCACCAATGGTACTGCGTATTAAATTCTAAAATGTATAAAGCAATTGTTAATGTTAAAGACCCTCAATATTTTTTCCATTTAAAAAATTAGATCCAAATTTATGTACTCACTGAGATGATGCCATACTTTGGAGGGCCATAGAATCATCTTCTAAAACAGGATTTATTTCATCAATACCTCCTAAAATGTAACCTCTGTCAAATTCAGCCTTTTCATGCTTAAGTAACTGGAACTCTAATGAATTCCAAACCTGAAAGAATATGAAAAAATATAATGAAAATAAATATTAAATAAAGGACTGAGTTTTGATTGAATAAAAACGACTCATTATTACCTCACAGATTTTCATTAATCCCTTTTCAATGCCAAGCTCCTTTACAGCAGTTGAAATAATAGATTCTGCAATATCTTGATACTTATGAAGCTCCATTGCAAAAATATTCTCCAAAGTCAACTCATTAAATGACAAAGGGAATGTGATTCCTTAAAAGTATTTCAAGCATACCCAAGCTTAGCTCGAGAATTAATATTTAGTAGAAATAAAATTAACTAGAGAAATATAAATTTAAAACAAATTAAAGAAACCATTCAGAACAAAACTTTCAAAATTAAATGCTCCCTGAAATTATTATTTTTTTGCATAATTTTTTTAATTCTGAACCTAGAATTATGCTTAAGTTATTCTTGATGCAACATTGTAAGATCCTTGCACCTGAATAGAAAATACTAAACCTCCCAAAATGCTAGAATAGAATATGCTTAAACTTACTTATTTGAAAAGTCAATAGACATTAATTTAATCATTTTACTGAATTATATAAAACAAAAGTAAATCATTGAAGTTTTTGTGATCAATGAGAATCAATTACTTTAAAGTTATGTGAAGGCTTTGATCATGTGTAAAGAAAATTCAAGAATCCAATAAGTCCCTTAAAAACTCAGCTTATATTCATTTCATGCATGAAAAATCCACTTCACAGGTGGCTGTTAAGACAAACAATATCTGATGTATGCAAAAGGGAAACATTCTAAATAAAATTCACTGCTTATTTTCTTTAGTAGAACTCAAGGGCATTTGAGAAGACTGTGAACCGATGGACACTTAATTATAAAATTTTAATTTAAATGGTATATCATTGCATTGCAGTACTTTTTGCATAAACACATTTTTACCTTTTTTAAGGTTGAATTGAAACTTGAACTTGTTTTTTTCCATTATTGGTAAAAGATACAGACAGGAAAACATGTACAAGAAGTTTAGCTAAGGTTGAATATTTAACAAGCAAAAGACAAAGAAAAAAGTTTCAGCTATTCATATTATCTATATGCAAACTACAGGTTACCTGTACAAAATGTTTTGTCAAGGAAAACACTGGAGCACAAATACATTTAGTTATTTCTCTTTATCATTTCATATGAATAAGAGAAAACTAATGACTCATAAAAGTTTTCGGTTTACAAATGAGAAGAAGAGGTATATCAAGAGGAAGAGAAGACATATTTTTGCAGGTTTATGAGGTTTGATTCCAAATAGGAACATTAAAACAAAATATTCATAAATTCATATTTATATCTAAATAAAAATATTCATACATCTTGGTGCTTATGAAGCTCCATTGCAAAAATTCAGTAATTATTGACTTCACAGTCAATAATGTAGAACCATCTATGTTTCTGCATATAGAGAAAATACCAATGAAACATCTTGTGAGGTGGGGTATTTTATTTATAGCAAATACAAAATTGGCACGGTGTTTATTACAGGAAAAGCTTAATTGAAAGGCTTAAGATAAATAAAATCATCTAAGAAAAGGATGATTACAAGGGAGTCATCAATAAGAAAAGATTTTGCACAATCTTTCAAACAACTGCAAAATCTTTCAAAAACACCAAGGATCAATGGATCCCTAAAATCTTTATTTTAGGGCTACCTTTTGTCATTGGATTCTACCATGCAGCCATTATACCCTTGATTCTAGTCATCTTAGAAAAATTTCTATCATAATAAATATCTTTTCTGGTGGATATAATTTCAAAACTTCCTAGCAATTACTTTCTTAATTATCAAGAAATAATTTCAGGCTATTTCAAAGAAATATAATCTCTTATTTTCTGTTTTTAATTATATTTTATAACTATTTTAATTCAAATTTATTTCACTGCTGGAGATATTTTATACATAAATAAAACATGAACTACCCAAATATTAGTGGTAAAAGTTTCATCTGCTAAATCCAACCAAAAATTCCCAACTCTTCATCATTAAGGTTGTTTTCTCATATATTTGAGAAGATTTAAAATTACATAAGTTATACAAACCTGTTCTTTTCATTAGGTCTTGCCAGTGACGTTCACAAAGTGCATCATTTTTCAAATCTACAATAAGAGGAATAGAACGCTTGAAATTATAGATTATTTCTTTTAAAACAGTAGCAATAGGCTGATTTTGTATTTCTTTAGGTAAGCGATGAATGTCCTTCACAAAAATGTCCATTCCATCAAGAATAGTCCTTGGATCCAATTCATTCCACAGGATCTTTCCCCATAATTGACGTGCCATCTTCATAAGCAAAGAAATTACATTTTTGTCATTTAAATGACAAATAAGTGAAATTGCACTCAAAGTTTCTTTCAAGATAACAAACTTACAGAGGACACAAACCTTAAATCTTTTATAGTTGTCATAGATTATTTCCATTTGGCTTAAATCCTTTCCTATTTTCCAGAAGAAGCTAAAGTCCTCTCTTTTCAACCCAAATGATGACTGGGTTTGAATCAATATTTTGACTCTCTCATTCATTTGAAGATATTCTTCATGAAAAGTCTTTTGGGAGCAATGAAAAAGGGAAATCGTGCAGTCATTATAATTAACACTATTTTCTGATGCAGTTATAATCTATAATACATTAAAGAGTAAGAACTGATTCAGTAAAAAATCATTTCAGACCAGGATAAAAAGAATGAAGGATTTCAATTTTATGATTTCATCAGATAGCTTTTCATTGACTTGTCCTAGCAATGTTTTGCTACCAAGCTAATCTTATAAAGCTCTAATACTTGACAAAACACAATAAAATTGAAATATTTTAATAGAAATGAAAATGATAATTTGAAATTTCTCTAAGCAAGCTTAAGTTTTTAAAGAAGTTATGACCACTGAGCACATACATTTTGTACATATTATTTTCCTCAAATTAAACAATGAAATCAGTTGAATTAAGGCTGATTTGGGTTAAGAATATCCAAAATTGTTAAAAGTATTAGCTTGATAATAAAAGCATAAAATCAGATTCTACTGTGAATCAATTTAGCTGCCTGTTTATTAAATGTTTGTTTTTCAGTGTTTTCACTATTTCACTAATGAGGCTTTATTTGTATGAAACTATAAAATTTTGGATAGAAGAAATCTAGCAATGAAATTATAATCCTGAGAATATATTTGGTATCTTAAAATGCTCCTCTCCTGCTCATACCACCACAGATCATTGTCTCTTCAAGGCAGAGGGATTTTAACAGAGGTTGGAGGCAAAGTGTACCACAGGTTTTTACTGTGTTAAGAAGGCTTCAACAATATCTCCAGCCAAAATAGCAAAAATAGCATTCATGATCATTCATTCATTTACCTAGGCTAGCTAGGTAAATTATTCTCATTTTCCCCCAAATTTGATTAAAATTTCATGTTGAGTTTAACTGAGCCTATAATCATCATCTCCCATTTGGATGCATGGAAGATGGTGATATAACAGAGTTTTATCATACAGAATATACAAACTGACACCCATTACCACCATACATTTCATGGCTAACAAGTGTCAAATTTTGAATAGCAGAGATCATCTCCTGGAGCTGAAGTGAAACAGAGGAGATGAAATGGTATGTAATTAGACCCTGTGAATTCAGAAGAACAGAAAGAGGGCCACCTATTGTTTCAGGGCAACAACAGTTGAAAGACTTGGAGGCAATGGATTCCTGTTCAATGATAAATGGGAAGATTACATAGAGAGAATAGAAAGCATGTATGGTAGAATAAACAGGCTCATACTCAGGTTAAATGACTGTTAATCTGTTGATATTATACAAATTAACTCACCAACAGAGGGAAGCATTAAAGTGGAAACTTTAAACTTCTACCAGACTCTCAGCAATGAGCATGATAAGAAATCCCACTACTAAAAAGTACTACAAGTGATTTTTATGCTTGTGTAGGTCAGTAGAAGCAGTTTACACTAGCTAGGCTAGAGATATGAACAATGTCCCTTCCAAGTAGATTTCACAGAATGCACCACTATCTCTCTTGTAAAAACATACTTCAAGAAGAATCTTAATAAGAAGTAGATGTAGAAAGGAGCCAGTGAATTAAAAAATGGAACAGACAGACAAACAAATAATGCAATAAGTGGGAAGTTTAGAGGAATTTAAGCCCTGGAAATGATTATATGATGCAGAGTCTAAGACGTAGAATGAAGATTAACCTTCAAATGAAATAAGAAAATTTTCTAACCCTAAGGAATAGATTCTCAACAGTTCAAAAGGAAAGAACTGGATTCCAAAGCCATGGAAGTAGTGAGGGCAGATGAAGAGACAGAAAATTGAAGGACAGAAAGTGAGAAAACTTAGAAAATAATGAATTGCTAAAAAGAACTGAAGAATTTAGACATACTCAAAGATGTCATCATATACCTGTAGCTTTGCATGTTTAACATTAAGACAATTGAGGAAGAACTCAGGAATTTTAACAATAAAAGTTATGCTAGAGGCTATAGAAATCAACAAGTACAAGGTCATACACCACCTAGAAACATGGAAGAAGCAGATTTTAGCCAAACAAAGATCATGGCACAACAACTTGCAAGAAACTAACGATATAGAAGACAGTAGGACAGTAAATATTGAAGAAGAAAACTGATAGGAAAGCAAAAACATGAAAGGACCTCCTATTCTCCTAGACAAGGTATGGTATGCTAAATGCTTGCAAAATAACACCTGCAATTTGGTGAACTTTTCAATAAATGTACAAAAAAAATTTAAATAAAGCTTCTAAAACCTTAAGGAGCTCCATCCCAAGGTCTAAATCAGTTCCCACGGTTCCGGGCCCACTTTCAATAACTTTCTGTGCAAAAGCTTTTGCATCTTCAATAAAAACTTTTATTTCCTTGTATGCAATCTTCATGAACTTTCTTTTTCTACCATGAAGACGTTTTAGTCTGAAAGATGCTGCCAGATGTAATAGTTTCCATTCTTTCATCAGTTTTTCATAGTCACAGATACCTTCCATTGGTACCTGGTAAATAATATAAGTTATCAAAAGTTAGTCAAATAGTGCAGTTAATACTTATGCTAGAGTTTTAGTTAAAATATAACTATATTTAAAACCAACTTTAAATGACTGATATCAATAACTAAAAAGTTAAATTGTTAGCATAGTATATTTTTGCATAATATTCTAATTATATTCAAACTTTTCATTGAGTATAATTTATCAAAACAGTAACTGCATATACTCAGACATAAGGTGTTTCACTATGAAAGAATTCTGTGTAAGGATCTGATATCATGAATAACCCAACAACAGAAAACTTATATGAGCATAAATCTGACCTCAACCAGTACCTTGTAATAAGCTCTTGATAGATATATTTTGATCAACCTCTTACAATATTGTATTGGTAACACAACATTGCAATAGAATTATTATTAAATCTATGAATTAGAAAGTTAATTGTGCTTGGTGATGGGAAATGCTATAACTTTGCTGTTATAAAAAAGGGAAGAAAAGTGAGATAAAATGTAAAAATTATAAAGCTAGAAGTAAATGAATGACATTTAGAGAGTACAGTGTAGTGTTTTGCCAAACAGATGATACACAGATCAAGTACTTATTCTCCAACAAGTAATTGTAAATAATATGAAAGTGAGCAAGAATTGTGGCCTTGTTGATTTGGAAAATACAAGAATAGGTGAACAGAAGTGAATTATGGAAGGTTCTGGGAGAATATAGGACAACAGCTGGTTAGTTCAACAAAAGTAATGTAAGATAGATGTAAAGGTTGAGTGAAAGTAAATTGTGAACAGAGTGAATATTTTAGATCAAACTATAAAAAAAGGATTAGTGATGTCTCCTAGGTATTATATTATTTACTAGCATACTTTAAGATGTGAGAGAAGCTCAAGAGAATCTTATTGGTTCAAAATTTGGGAAGCTTAATGAGTTGATGCTGTTGTATATTGATGATGCATAACCATAAGCATCAAAAAATAAAGCATCACCATACAAAAGCTGACTGAATAATGAGAATGAGATGCTGAAAATTAGAGATATATGAGCCTTTGAGAATAAAAGGGTAAATGTAAGCGTAAGAAAGTATAAAAAAGTATTGTCAATGTCAGGCAAATACCATACTGCTTAAGGGAAGATTGTGATTGCCAGATATGCATGCATGATATAGTAATTACAATATGCAAATTACATTCCATATTTCTTCCGGCAAGGTTTTGCACTTAAGAGCTAAAATAAAATTGAATAGCAGATGTTTATGCTATCTTTCAGAGCAAGATTCTCATCCAAGTAATTACTAATGCTTACCTGGATACCATGATGACGAATGATTTCATAACCAGTGTATATTTCATGGCAAATTATATCTGCTTTAATTGTCATATTTTTTATACTTTTAACCGTTGACATTACATTTATTAGATCTTCACGATTGGTTACAGGGAGCCAAAGTGATTCCTCCAATTCCTAAAAGGTAACAATAAACTTATTTGTACTAACCAATAAATTTAGTCAAAATTAGAAATAAATTTTCATTTATTTAAAATTTTTACATAAATTACAAAGAATACGTAGTTAAAGTAATTCAGGAAATATCAATTGAAGAGTAAGATAAAGGTGATTAAGCATAATGTAAGAGTAAAGTAGTTAACTATGTTTCATAGTGTTGTGGTTTATTTAACTATTTTAAGCCAATTGGATTTATTTCCTCTATTAATGAAATGAAAACAATTCACAGGTAATTCACTTATCTTTAATTTTTAGATAAGAGCTGATGTATGTTATGAATATCTACTATGGTAAAATAATGTAATGCTACCCTGGTTATAATGCATACAATTATATGGTTATTAAGATGCAAAAATGAATGAAACAACGAAAAGAAACAACATGTACCATCAATAGAGATTTAAAAGTTAAAATTCAATAATATGATACTCATTAAATAATCATACCAGAAAAATGGAAGGAATATGACTAATAATACCAATTTGACATGCAAATCTACAAATAAATATTTGCTCTTTTTCTTTCAAAGAGTCACAGAATCATTTCAATTATGAGAAAAGTTGAAATTAGAGTTTGAAATTTTATAAATCCAGGTAGCAATCATAGTTCAATTCACCTGGATGAAACTAAGATAATGTACTTGATTTCCAAGTCTGACAGGATGTTATATAAAAGTTAATTTTAATGAATAATCAAGAGCTAATATTAATCCTAATCAATTTGAGAACAATAGCATGTTTTCTTACAAAAATATTCCACATGACATCACATTTACTAAAACTATATTGAGGACAGAATTTCAGTACCTGTATTAAATATTTTCTTTAAACATATAAAATACACCAAATATAAAATAAAATAACATTAGATGTGTATAATTATACAACAATAAATGTGGTTCTACCAATGTTTGCACCATGTTGATACAATGAATAAAATTAATTTACAAGTATATACAATAACTCATTTAGAACACAATTAACATATTGTTACCCATAACTTACTTGGATTTCCTTCCTGAAAATCGTTGCTTTATTTTTGTTTTCGTAGATAAGTCGAGCAGCCAAAGATATTTTCCATTGAGCACAATGCATTTTTATGGCCTCAATAATTGGGAAATAATTTAACCTAAAATCAATAATAGAGAAAGAAACAAAAAGAAAAAAATAAAATACAGCAATTCTTATTTAATCATTAATTGAGTTTTAAGTTTTATTGAGGGCCTAAACCATAAGATTTGTGTATAAAAAGTATAACTTTCATCATTTACAACAGAAAGTCATATTTTTGTTACCAAGAAATGTTGATAAATTATAGGGTTCCTTTTCCAATGTAAACCTTAAGATTAAGCTAGTAGCCTTATTCTTGAATACGTATACTTTGAAAATGCAAAGGTGATTGAAAGAAGAATGAGAACATTTACATTTTTACCAAAAATTGGAAGTCTTTAATTTTTTATCTATTTTAAGATAAATAATCCCTAAAGAGAGATGGATTTCTTGCAAAAAATCCACAGTTAGCTCATTTCATTCTAATATCTCCTGCTGTCAAGAGGAATACGTTTTCCATCACAGATATGGAATTGGAAGGCCTACTAGCAAGGGATGGTTAAATATGGAGGTTGGGTACCAAGCAGCTTTTATAATCATGGGGAACTCTAATATGTTGTAAGATAAGAAAATGACTGGTCTGTTTCTTTATCTTGAGAAATAGAATGAAGAGCGATGAGTGTGAAAGAGAACAAAGATGAGATTTCATACCTGCACATAAGAAGGAAAGCAAGACTGAATAACTCATAAATGCTGAAAGTATAACGCAGGGATTTGCATATGAGTATGTTTTAACCTTGGTGCATGCACACAAAATTACCCAGGTTGTTATGTACCTGGGGTTCTATTTACCCATTTACCATTCTTTTACAATTTTAAATACTTGTAATTTTATATTCTTACTTCAGACAGATTATTTCAATAAATGAACATCAAACTGGAGAGGCAGAGACATGCCCAAATCAAGTGATATGTTGTGCTATGTCTAAATGAGGGTAAAGAGGGATTTTCAGGGGTTGCTGCACAAAACAAGCTGGTACTTTTATATTGAAAGGGTGAAATTCTAGAGATACTTTAGTACGCAATTGATTCTTTTCTCTGATATTATGGAGAGAGAAACTGAATAGTTGTATTCCAGGGCAAGTTGTTTTCATTCACAATAACATGATGAGAGAGCAAGATACTTGATTAAACCACCTAGAATTTTGATACTATAGAGTACCTTCTTTTTGTTCTATGAATTTTTTGTACCATGACTATTTCATACATAATTTTATATTATTAATCAATATTTTAGCTCTATAGTGATAATAAGTTAGACATTAAAGTTTAGTAATATAAGTGCTGAATAAAGATCTACAAACCTACAATTTATTCAACCTGTCCTGTGGATAAATGCAGCAAAAGTCGCATATCTGGTCATATGAAGGTAAGCATGACACTAACAGCATGATGACTCCAGAGAAAGGAGTGGAAAATCAAAGAAACAACTTGGTTGCAAAACCAAGAAGCCTTCATTTGAGAAATTCATTGGGGAAGCACTAAATCATTGATAATGCTAACAGCCTTTTGGAATGCAATTCAGAATAGACCACTCTTATAAATGATTAGATTTGCATGGAAAGTAAATTCATTAACATTTAATGCTTTCTGGCATGACATATAGCAAAAATTTCTCAACAAAAAAGGATTTCCATATATTGAGAATGAAACCAATGAAATTGTACAAATTGCAAAATTTATTGGCAATAAAGCATTTCCAGATAAGAAGAAGTCAAAGAAATATTTTTAAGCATCTTCTCTACTCAAGATCTTGTAGCAACATCCAACAGTGAAAAAAATTATAGTGAAGAAGGACATAAAGTTTCTTTAACTTAAAAGAAGCTGAATGAGTTATTAAAAAGGCACAGGATGTTTGATTTCAGAATTAAGAAAAAAAGAGGATGCTTTAAATAAATATTGAAAAAATCTGTACTCCTTACAGCAAGAATTGCATCAGGTCATTGTCCCAAGCAAAATTTACCAGCTTTTTAAAAATATAATCTTATCATTGGAACCTCTTGGAAATCTAATACAATCTTCTCCATGCTATGGTCAAGGGTTAGGAACAAAGGAGGTGGTGGAAAGGGGGACCATCAATCTGGAGTAAAGGCAGTTCCATCCTGCCTAGTGAACTGCACTAATAAAAAAGCAATTGATATGCTCCATGATTACCTTGAGTACTGAAATCGTATGAACCTAGGTACCTGGAAAGTATTTGGATTCAAAGATAAAGGGTGCCCCTAGGACTTACAGAGAAGCATTTTTCTCTTTCTTAGTAAATTATACCTCTAATGAAAACAGTTATTATCTATGTAAATTTAATATTTTTCCTCCAATATGACTGACTAAATTTATAATTCAAGTTCTTAAGTTGTAAATATATCTTTCATGCATGGTATAATGAAAAATGTATTTTTCATCTCTTACCATGTCACCATAGTAAGGGAATTTCCAACATTCTACAAACGGATTTTTGGCAAGATATTAACCCCCCTTAAGGAGAAAAATATTTAAGATGTGTAGTTTTGATAATTCTTACCTTCCTTCATCTGAAATTTTAATATAGTTTAATTGCTACATTTTTATGAAAAATTGTTCCCTTAAGTTTATATACATAACCCTAAGTATTTATAAATATCAAATCCTTAATTAAGAATAAGTAGATTATTAGTTATGAATATAAAATAGCAAATGATTCATCCTTTTACATAGAATAAATAATCTAAAACAAATTAAAGAGGGCATTGAAAGCAGTAAGATTTTCAAGCATGTAGTACAAATAAGAATATGTATGATATGCCAGGATTCCTTTCACATCCTCAGAGTGAAAGCCAATAGTACATATATNTTTAAAACTAAAAAATGTCTTGAATGTTCCTGAATTACTCACATCTAAACCCTCAAATAATCCTGACTGAACTTAGGAATAAGTATTTAAAGATTATTCCTTCTCTTTCACTACAAAGAGATCAAACAGGAATCTTACTACCTAAAGAATAAGTAAATGACAAGTATTCAAGAGAAGACTGACATGAGTTGCACCACTTGAAAAAAAAAACCAGAGTAATGCTTGATAACCATGGTTAGAGATAAATTTATAATAGAATATATTTAAAACATGCCTAAAATTTTGTTTTTTTAATATACATAAAATTACAGACAAACATCTTCATAGTCCTTCAGTTCTTCCACTCTAATCAATAAATCTGAGAAATATTTAAATTTTTCCTCATAGTGATTTACTTTTGGTTTATCTGCCACAAATTTGTCACATATATAGTCCTTATCAAATGACCATAATTTTTCATATTGCTCCCAGCTTATTGTAAATAAAACATGAATGATAAAAGAATTTAAGAGGAGATATAGAATCTCTCCTTCGAATAAAATCACCAAACTACAAAAAAGTTTACATGCATTCATACCTTTCCAATGTTTTTGTTACATCATTTGTTAGTTTGTAAGCAGCTTCTTGAATCTTAGTGACAGCATCATTAACTAACTGAATACGAATTATTTCATCATAAAATGAAAATTGTATTTCATTTCCTGTTGTTGAGTACTGAGTCGGGCACATTATACAAGTGCCATCCATCCATCGTGCAAACTTTTTCAGTCTAAGAGTGCAATTTAAATTAGGAAAGCTTTTATAAATGCAATAATTTCTTCAATGTAGCACCTTAATTTTATTATTTTTTTTAGAATTGAAACATTCTTTCAATAATAAAAGGATGTATTCTTTAACTGACACATTGAAACTTATTAATAGGATTACACATGCATGACTATTTAAAACTGTTATAATGATTATCCTCTCTTTTGACTGATCCATGATTACTCTAAGGATTCATAAATAAAGCCCAAAATAAAATAGATTACTCAGAAATCTCATTCCATCCTTCATGGTGTTCTTAAATCAACTAGGTTCATGAAGTAAGATAGTCAAGGTATGTGATAATAGTAGATTGAGCTCTTAAAGCCAATAATAAAGACAAAATGGCAACTTACTGTTCCAGAAAATTTTCTACACAATTCAAAATAAAGTTGCACATCTCTGGTGGAGAAGGATCAATCCTAGCTTTTGGAATAGATAAAATAACATCTAGTTGAAAACAAATTTGACTCCCTCTAAAGCTATTGTTTAATGCTTCTAGATTTTTTAGAGTAAAGTATGACAATGCCATGAAAATTTTCTTCTCCCAGGCTCTGTAATGATCAATCATAGCAGGACAACAACCAGTAGACTTTCCAAGGACAATTTTTTCAACTATAATCAATGTTGCTCCCAATGAGAAATAAATCTGTAACATTTTATTGATCTTTCTCTCACAAACCTTTTCCAAATTAGCAAAATATTCCTGAAAAACAAATATCAATAAACAGAATTTACATAAAAAAGAGGTATTTTGAATTGCATACGAGACAAGAATTTACTCACATTTATTCCTTTTATCTCTCCTTCAGCAAAGTCAGGCTTAAAAACGTTGTAACAATCCAAGGATGCAATATGACTTTGAAGAGATTCCTCTAATTGTTTGATTAAATTATTTGTAAGGGAAAGGCCTTCAAGAGTATTGTAGCATTCTTTTTCAAAATCTTCATTACCAAGTGAATACCAAGAATACTGATTCAGACCTCTGAGTAGACATTTTTCCACTTTAAGTACATGCCCCCTAAGTAATTCTATTTTCTAAAACAATAAAAGCAACTGATCAATTACAACTTCCTTACATTTAATTGTCAGATTATTATGAAATTTGAATAATTTATTGATATGATCCACACTTAATCATTATAATTATTTGCCAGAAGCAAAATATCTGAAACAGATATTCAACATGACTACTTAGACTCCTTCATAAAATTGTAAGGATAAAATTATAATTTCAATAAGTATAAGTTTTGTACTTAGGATGAAAGTAGGCGACACGAAATACAAACCACTGCATTTGACTCTTGCACCATATTCAAGAGATGTACAATCACTTAAAACAACACAAAATTCGCTTCTCGGATAAAGACAAGGATAAGCAGCTCTAAATGAAATAATAGCCAATATTTACTTAACATATAACATGAGAAATATGACAAATATATATATTATGTGAGCAAATTAGAAAAATCAAGTTCACCTCAAAATATGGATTCAACACAGTAAAATGGATTGTACCAACAAATAGTTTTACTAATTAGAGTCTTGTAGGCTTTTGATAAAGTTTGTGTGCACAAACACAGCATCTTTGAGATGCAGTTCTGTCACAGAAATTGCAGGTGTAATTGCACATGTTCGTCGGGACACGTTCCTTATCGTCAAGTGCTTCCCTGCTGTGTCCAAGTGAGTGATGACAAAAGGTCATGTGAGCAGTGGAAAGGGATATCAGGACAAATTTGAACTCTGTCTGCACAGCCAATTAACATGGTGTATTTCAATATCGACATCCACAAACAGAATAAGTCCATTCACCGAAGATATTCATAAACGTTTCAATATATAAGTCTGGGATATGCTTTCAGGGATTTGTAACCATGCTGTCCAAGATTTGCCATAATATTAAATCACTTTTGAGATAAAATTAATATGGCACACTGACAAGATGCAAAGGTAAATTCCACCCTTGAGAAAAAATATATTCAACCCCTAATCTGCATCTGGTCAGCTATCAGTCTACATTTCAAGCCTGAGGTAAGTACATAGAGCACTTATTTTTGTCCAATTTACCTTTGGTAGGATGTTAATTTTGAATTGAACCTAACAGAAATATTAAGAGGTACTTTTAATTTCTTTTTATAAATTTCATTTGGTTTCAAAAATATTTAATTAGAAGAAAACAATGCTCATAAATGAATCTTGAGATAGACTGGAAAATTGAGAAATTAAAGGTTATTAAAAAAATAATGTAGTAAGAATATATAAGAGGGTAATGATCCATGGATATTGGTGTAAAAAGAGGTGCTCATTTCTAAATTTACTGCAGCAATTGCTTATGTGTAGGGGCACCACTTAAAAAACTTTACCATAACAAACTGATGTGAAAAGTTTATTTTGTATGTTTTAATTGTCAACTGAAAATTTTACTCACACTTTCAGTTTTTATATTTTCCATTAATTCTACATATTTTGAAATTATATCTTTAATCCTTGAATGACGAACAATCAGCATATCACTTTGTTGAACCAGCCTTAAAACAGGTTCTGGAATTTTAAGACCCATTTTTTGGATAGAATCTGCCTCTGAAGACACCTCAAATATCTGAAAATGATAAATTAATCACATGATTTTAGATATTACAGGAGTTTTCATTTCTCACACTTAATGGTTTTTATAGTTTCATGTAGCACGTATATCCCACCCATTAGGGGAGAGATGCTAGGATATCCTACAAGGCTACATAAACACAGAATGATCTCTTTTTATGCATTAAAATTCATATTAAAGCTCGTCTACATTTGTTATTTACATACATTTGTTGTCTACATACAATGAATTCCTATAATTTGGCTGAAACTGCCTACTTCAAATTTATAAAGTTGTTTTTCAACATTTAAACAAACATTTAGCAAAGATTGTATGAAAATTGTGGTTAGTTGAGTTATTCTTTTGGAGGAGTTAGTACTCATCTGGAAACTACATTTTTAAGGAAAATTGATCTATGAAATCAATTTACACTAAAAATGATATAAATTTACCTTTAAAATTATAGAGTGAGAAAAATCAAGTAATAATATGAATTCAAGTTTAAAACTAAAAAATGTCTTGAATGTTCCTGAATTACTCACATCTAAACCCTCAAATAATCCTGACTGAACTTAGGAATAAGTATTTAAAGATTATTCCTTCTCTTTCACTACAAAGAGATCAAACAGGAATCTTACTACCTAAAGAATAAGTAAATGACAAGTATTCAAGAGAAGACTGACATGAGTTACACCACTTGAAAAAAAAAAACCAGAAGTAATGCTTGATAACCATGGTTAGAGATAAATTTATAATAGAATATATTTAAAACATGCCTAAAATTTTGTTTTTTTAATATACATAAAATTACAGACAAAACACAGAAGTAATTAAAGAGCGATAGCTAATTTTCTTCTTAAATTATTCAACTGATGAAAGTGATGGAGTCTTAAAGTTATTCATTTAGAGTAGTAGTAACTTTTTAAAGTATTTTGACAGCTGAGGTCATTTTACACATAAGGACCCACACTGAGAATTAAAGCCAGAACATCTTTCACCAAAGGTAAATGTGCCATCCACTTGGCTACCCAGGAGCCTTCTCACAAATAGAAAATAAACAGGGACTTTCAAAAAGAGCATCTTGAAAGGTGCACACAATTTCAGGAGCAGATTATTGGATGAAAATGAGACTTTGGATCACTCAGAACATAAGTCCCTGATTTTCCAAAACTATACATACATAGAAATAAGTAAAAGAGACATACTAAGTATGAGAAAAATATGCAGCACCTATAGGAGAGTTTTTAAGAAATTGTTGGAGAATATTTCAGTCTCCAAACATGTCAATGAAGCAATAGGAATTATTTTGCTAAAGAAACCTGAAATGAGATTGAAAAGTTACTTATAGAATATCATGTTTTGATAATGAAGATAGACATTCAAGGAAAAAACCAATGACAAGAATTAAAAAACTTTGCTAACTTAAAACATAATTAACGTAACTTTGCTAATATATCATAAAAAAAACTTAAATATTAATTAAACTTTATTTATTTTTTTTGGAATATGAGACATTATTTTGTAGATGATTTGTATCTGTTTGTCATCATAACATAAATATTGAAGCATGGTCACAGAGATTGTGATAATCAAATAAGTGTCCTGCCCAAGCTCTAAATCTCCGTCATACCTTTTCACTTATATCAACCACTAATTTGAGTCCTTCCTCTGCCATAGAAGGGGAATACAAAGAAACTGTTTTTGGAGATTGTTTTTTGTTAACTTTCTGAGAAACTTGTCGAGTTCCTTCCATTGGTTCTTTTCCTGGTATGGCCATTTGTTTGCCAAATTTGGCTTTAGCTTTAATAGATTTTTTTCTATTTAAAAATGTAGAATCAACAGTGTTATTTAAGTTTTTAATCTTTGAAAGAGGACAATGTTTGCCAGGTTTGGCAGTTTGCATCATAGAATTTGCTATATAATTGCCATCTAAAGGAAAAATGAGAAAAATATCATGTTTAAACAAATATTTGAAAATTAAACTATAGCTGTACAATATAGTGGCCACACTCTAAGTATGCTCATGACCATTTCCCAATTTCCATGTATGATGAGTCCTTCCTTAGATTGCAGAAATAAGGGAGTGGATAGAACAAAGGGGATTAGTGGGACCAACTTTCTTGATTTTGCCAGAGAGATCCCAGCCAGTGAAACTATTCCAGCTGGTCCGACTTCCTCTCATCTACCCCTGAAACTTTCATCTATCCCAAACTTCTTCACATTTGGGTGTATCCTTAGAGCATGACCACTATACTTAAAGATATTTTACTCACAGGCAAACTTTAATAAATAATTTAAAACCTGTACATTATTCAGGAGTGTTATTGAACATATAATTAAGATAATCTAATGTGATACTATTATTCAATGCACACACAGATAACATTTTCATTGATAGAGATAGTTTATCAAAGACAATTAAATTATTCATTCAAAGTAAAATTACCAGCTGTCTTTTTCCAGTCAACCATTTTCAAAAGCATTTTAGGAGAAATCTCTTCAATTGCTACCAAACTTTCATTTGTCCACTTTTCAAGCAAACCATCTTCAAAATCTTTCATTTGAAGAGCCAATTTTTTGTACATAGATTCTACCTATGGAAAAAGGAGAGGTTTAAGTGAAGCACATGTAACAAATTTTTGAAAGAAGAACACAAATTTTGAGATTTTTTTGCTTTATCATTTATTATAGATACAATCAATTACAGCTCTTTAAAACGATTTCCAACATCTTGTATGATCTAATTAGCCATGATAGAAATATTTTGAATTAATTTATTTAATTTTTCAGCATTTATAAAACATCTGAAGAAATATTTTTATACAATAGGTATAAGCTTGTTGATTGAAAACCTTAATCCTCTAGTGATATTTAATGAATCACTTTACTTCCTCGTATGATATATTGCAGCTTTGATATTTTATATATATGGAGTATCAACCTACATACCCTGCTTCTGTAATGCTTCCTATCCTTCATTTACAGTGACATCAATAACATTATGAAAGTAATTAAATTTGAGTACCATCCAAATATTTTAGCTGAAGTATAAAGTTAGTAAAATTCGTTGATAAAGGAAATCCACACAGACATAGCCATTAAGGAAAACTTGCACTGGTAAATATAAATTAATTATCTTAAGAGATAACATTAACTCCAATCAAGGTAGTAAATTTCTTAATACATAACACTGATTGAGCCTTCTCTTAAATTAAATGATCTTCCACAAACTCTGTTTGTATCCCTTCATTTCAGGGTAAAAAAGTGTACATACAAAAGGAAGAAAGGAATTAACATCATTATTACTTACCTCTTCCATTAAAATTGATTCCCTCATTTCAGGAACTGCCAAAAAACGAAGTAATGGGCTTTTTATTTTGGCAAAAAGTGACCTAACCCAAAATAATGCTCCTGAAACAGGTGGCTGATTACGAAGGATAGGAGGTTGTGATTTATTTTTCTATAGTTTAAGAGAAAAAGAGGAAAACTTTGAAAACTTTCTGTTTATTTAATAATTATTAATACTACACATGAATACAAATAGAAAAACAATACAGAATTAAAAGAGATTAAAATCATTAAAAAATTTGAAAGTATAATTTATCTACAGAATTTATGACATACATATAACATTGTCCTTCCTCATTACATAATTTAATAGATTATAATCCATAATTTAAGGAAGACTTTGGGTAGAATATCCAGTGATGGAATTCGAAAATTTTAGATACAGGTTCTTATGCCTAAGGAGTATACAACCTAGCTCTGACTTACGTAAATTCTCCTTTATCATTCTAATATTACACTAAAACATTATATTCTAGTCGTAGAAAGCAGATTGTAGTGAATCTGCATATTTTTTTCTCCAATCCGCACCGTCCTATGGCTGCATCGCACCTGGGCAGCGAACTCTAAAGGCTGGCAACAGAAGTGTAGCCAGCCATTATTATTATTGCAACAACACTATTTTTTGTTCTGTCTGACCTACACTTCTGAAAACCTATCTAGGATAGGATTATAATGTGAAATGAAAAATTGGCAAACATTTAGAGGAAAGATATATGGATTACTCAAGATGGGAAAGGAATATTAATCCAGTGGATTTAATCGAATAATTGGAATTAATTAAAGGTTTTCTAGAACCAAGAATAAACCTTCTTCAGGTTTTTGAATATGTCTTTACTAGAGACTTGGTATGAGTTTTCCTAGTTTGCAGATAGATTTGGGTATTTTATTGAAACTTCCGATGACTTTCGCTGCAGGGGAACAATCTTTCTCAAAACTCAAATCTAACAAGAAACATTCACATTCATTAATGAGCCAAGGGAGGCTAAACAATTTGGCTCTTACCAGCACAGAGAATAAAATTTGTGAAGGACTGGTTTTTATGATCTTTAACAAGAATACATGGTTGAGATCTCATGACATCCATTTTTAAGTTAAATAATATTCTGTATTTCTTATTTGCCTCCATTCGCTTAATATGTGAATATTTATGTTGCAATACAATTTTTATTAAAAATGTTCATACTTAGTTGTGAAAAATAGATTTCATAGAAGTCATTTTAAGTTTTTGTGTATCATTGTCATTATCACTGCTCATTGCAATGATAATGATACTCCAAAGTAATGTGAACTATTAAAGATAATTTACAATGCCAGCATAGGAAATATGCATCATCAACTGTTGCTGATTCTTCGTGACCAATGTCAGTTGGGAAATTAAGTCTTAAAAAACTGGTTATTCAAATAATTTTTCCTGTACATTAGGAAACGTATGGTTTTGGTATTCAATTTTAAGGGATGGCAAATTATGTTTGCACCCAAGCGGTAGGTAGGCTGGGCACAGCTCTGATTGTTCTACTACTAGTATATCAGAAAGATTTAGGAATCTGTTAGACAAACTTAGAAAATTCTAAGAAGCAGTTTGCACAAACCAGTTCAAACCAGCTTAATCCCAACACTGAGGACAACCCAAAGGATTTTAACGGAGTAACTTTTTCATGGGGAAAAATTTGTAGAGAGTAATACACATGAAAAAGGTCTGCTAAAGATTATTTATTGAAATGAATCAGTAAATTGAAAATATTATTTTATAATACTTACCAAAAAGGATAATTCCACCATAGATATTTCTCGAATAAAGCAGCTCAATATTGCCTCATATTTAGTAGCTATTACATTTTGTATATACTTCCTAGTTTTTATTTTTTTTAAATGAAGTAACATTTCAAACCCCTCTTCAGAAGATCTGTAAAAGTAAGAAAAAAATAGCAACTCATGCCAGTGAAGATCTGATAAAAGGTAACTATTGCATTCTATTTTATTTGTTCTCTGATGATAATTCAATGTATGTAGCATACCTACACTAAAAATTTTAATAATTCTGAGTTGTAATTATGATTTAAAGTTTGAAAAGTAGGATTCAGTTCAATAAAACATCACAAAAGACAGTACAAAATATAGAATTCTGTTTCCAATAAAAGTTATGAAAATTAAGTAATGAGTATTCTTTGAAAAGGAAACAATAAGATCTTCATTCCTGAAACAAATTGCCATATTTTACAACCAAGATGATACTTTTAGAATATCCCCGCATGTTTTACCAACAATAATGGTAGATTGGAGAAATTTGGGATTCAGTCATAGCATGCCAATCATGCTTAAGCAAGATGCTTCAATTGCATTTATTCCTCCATGCAATGGATATTGGAAGTTTCTATGCACTTAAATGGCAAAAAATCTGAAAATTTGCTGTAATTATGTTTCAAACACTTCTGGACATAACTGTTATTCCAAATATATATGCTTAAGGAACCTTGTTCATAGGTATTTATTTCTTCCATTAACTTTGCCTAACCAGAGAGTGAATTCATTACCCACGTTCTGGAATCAGCCAGTATATACACAATAAAAAATAAAAATTTGACCTTAATGAATTAAAGACATCATCTATGAAAGACTCTGCTACTTCTTCCACAGACAAAACTTGCTGCTGTAAGTTCTCCATGAGAGTCTGCCAATTATCTTTGTAAGTTATTTCAAATACTTCAAAGTCAGCCTCTTCTATTGGTTGTACCAATTGATTAACCTTTTCCATCAACATATCTACTTTTGCAGGATCCATCATGAGCACTTTCATCTCTGGACCCAGTATGTTAATGAAATCTTGAAGAACCTAAATTTCATATTGAAGCAAATATCAAAGAAAATACATTTATTAATCATACATTTTAAGTTTTAGGGATAAACAGAATTGTTTTTATTTACAATTTCAGAGAGTTTTGGTCAACATTATTATCAACTTTATTAAAAGTATATCACATTTCATGCCTAATAATAATAGCCATTGATCTTGTGTTACTATCTCAATAGAATTAATTGTAATCATATAAGAAGGGATTAAAGGAGAAAAACGATGGATGTGGGATAAAATTGAAAATGAGGAAACAAGGACTCCGCTAAAATCATTAAGAGAATAGATAATGAGAGCTTATGAAGCATATAATAATAAATTAACCCTAAAATATTGATCAAGATAACAATATTTAAATATTAACAGTTAAAAAAATTATTTACCATAATCTTGAATTACTATTTCTTGAAAAAAAATGGTGATTACTA
>KZ308231.1:518775-537976 GCA_000376725.2 Ladona fulva | reverse complement strand
AAAACCTAACGAAAATCCCAAAGGAATAACAAGTGTGAAAAATAGCGACACGACTAGGACTCGAACCCAGGTCTCCCACTTTCCGGGCAGGTATTCTAACCACTGAACTACCGTGCCACGTCTCTCTCACACTGTTAAGGGAATGCTTTGTGAGCAAGACTGGCGTTCTTATCCCTACAAAGTAGGCAGCCATGCACTTCATTCATAAGTACAGCAAACTCCTTTACTATTCAAATTTAAAAATTTGTTCATGAAACTTTAATATGTAATGAGAATGATGTGTTTCGTGATCCTACACTGAAATTGCATTCTCGTTGTATCAAGCAGATTTTATAACCTTTAAGTATACTGTTCTAATACAATTGAAAAAGATAGATAGAGGAACACAGGAAATTCTAAGAACAGGTTCACACAAACCAATGCACCTGAATCCCACCACTGACTTTATCCCTATTGGTCTGAGAGTTTAAGATTCTTATGTGCATGTTTAAAACAGTTGGAATTTTGAATTTCTGCCTAATGATGACTTAGTGAAACAAATCACATTATTTACATTTACACACATCACAAAGATTTTGACTAAAACTTAAGCAAAGTTGTTTTACCCCTTCATCGATAAAGTGTCAACAGATTCCTCAATTGGTCTTGTTTTCAGTAACTGTTAATTAATATTTTATTGATACAATTAGATTACCTTCTGTTTAAAAAGTAGTTAATACGTATTAAATGAATTTTTCTTGCATGAAAATTAGGTTAAAATGCAGAGCACATCTTTTTAGGAAGATATAGATGTTGCATGGTATTTATTATAGTATATCAATAATACTGCCTTGAAAAGCTTACTGTGTCTTATGTGCAGGTGCATTTTATATGCAGATATGCAGTAAGATAATATATTAAAATAGAAATATTATAGACATAATTTACCTCACATATAAATGATAGATCACTGCAAACTTTGGTCATATACTCTGATTTTCCAAAAAGTAGAACTCTGTTAAATTCCCAACGCTTGGTGTTCCCAGAAATTTCAATTTTTTGACGAGTGGTAAAATAAGCATGTTTCCATGCTTTTAATAAGCTGACAGACTCACTGGTTGACTTAAGTATAACAGGCAGGGGATATCTGTTGAAAAAATTTCAACCAAGTTTAAAGAGAACCATTTTCTATTTAAAGGAATTTACATTTTCCTCTCATACTTGAATAATTTTGTTGGTTCCAACTTTTCAGATACTTTGTTACAAATCATCCTTGCAACTCTTTCCATCAAAGATACCATGTTCTCTTCATTACCAAAATATACATTTAAGACCCAAATTATCCGTAAGGAATTCATTAGCTCATGAATTGTTTCCTTCATTGCTCCTAATGATTCACTTTCAGTAAGAATCTGAAAATTTAGGAAAATTTCCTTAAATAAATGCAAATTTAACCAATAAGCACTTAAAAAGTGCCATAGACATAACATGCTACAGAATAAGCTAATGCTGTGGAATACTTCCTATATATGACACGTACCTTGAAATTTCTCAACACAGTTGAAAGAGATTCTACATTTTTGTGGGCTTCACAATGATAAGTATAAAGTAATTTTATATTTTTATCAAACATCTGAAAAATTCCTATGTTAATTGATGGCAACACTTTAAGTATTCTCTTCATATCACCACCTTCAAATTTATAAACTAAAGTAGAGAATTCAGAGTCTCTCATTTCCCAATAATTGTACAAATCAATTGGCCCATCTCCTTGCAGAGGCTGTGAAATAAATTCAGTTCTTACTTCACTGAGACAAATTAGTTAAGTCATGAATAGAAACAGCATGTGGTTTATTATTTTTATTTCAGATGAATTTTGTGTTATTCTACGCTTAACAGATAACAGTATGTATATCAATACCATAAAACCCATTTAAGATGCCTCTCAGAGGACTGAGTGAAAGCTGCATTATAAGAGGGATGGTGTTTTAATTTATCAATTCTTGCTTAGTTGAAAACAAAAGGGGAGAGTTTTTTGGCTCCTTAATTTTTACAGATACAGATAATGTTAACAATTTTTGGTCTATCAAGTGAATGACTAATTAAGTATGTACAACAGGCTGCAATGCATATAGGGATGGAAAACATCTGTCAAATAAAAGGTCAGTAGAGTGTCTAATGTGGTATTTTTACCATTTAATTTGCAGGGAAGGGACAGAGACTTTGAAAAAACCATATATTTAGCAAGATATTGTTGAGGGGGAGCATTTAAACAGGTTTCATTTAAGTTCCTTTATAATTGTGCCTATAAGGAAACAAGTTTTTATTCATTTTAGCATTCATGATGATCCATATCTTTTATGTGACTGGAACTTGAAGTAGTGAGTATAGTTGGACTGATCAGCACAATAGCTCTACTGATAAGAGCACCAGAAAGTAGATTTTTGGGTTTATGTCCCAGACACATTCAACTATCTACTTACGAGGGCTGTATGATAAGTACTTGTTTAACTCTTTCGATGGGAAGACGTGTAAGGAAATCAAGGTGAAGTTGCATGCTATTTATAATAACCATGCACTTTCGATGAATACCATCAGATATTGGTTTAATGAATTCAAGCATGGCTGAACATCCGTTTTTGACGGAGAGCGCCCAGGCCGTCCGATTGAGGTGACTAAGGAGGATATGGTTAACAAAGTCCATTATGTCATGCTAGCAGATTGCCATGTGAAGATCAGTGAGATTGCTGACATTGTAAACATCTCAAATGAATGCATAAAAATTATCCTACAGGAAAAAATTGGGCATGAGAAAGCTATCGGCGAGATGGGTGCCGTGTTTGCTCACAGTGGAGCAAAAATGGAATCGCATGACAACTTCGGAGCACTGTTTGGACATGTTTAAGTGCAATACGAAAGAGTTTTTACTTCGTTTTGTGGCTGTTGACAAAACATGAATCCATGCCAGAAATGAAAGAACAGTCAAAACAGTGGATTTCGCAAGGTGACCCTGCTCCAAAGAATGAAAAAACAGTTCCATCGGCAGGAAAAGTCATGGCCACCGTTTTTTGGGATTCACAAGGCATAACCTTCACCGACTAATTAGAGAAGGGAAGGGCAATCATGGAGCAGTAATATGCTGAAAAAACGGTCCCATTAGGCAAAGAAAAAAGTGCTCTTCCATCATAACAACACAGCAGCTCACTCATCTGCAATGGCCACAGCAAAACTGGTCGAATTATGGCACGAATTGCTACCTTATCGATCCTATTCTCCAGATTTGGCCACATGCAATATCTTTTTGTTTGCAAACATGAAAAAATGGCTTGGGGGAAAGAGATTCACGTCAAACAAGGAAGTCATTGCCACAACAGAGGCCTATTTTGCAGAGTTCGACAAAACGTATTTTTTGGATGGCTTGAAAAAGTTAGAATATCACTGGACTAAATGTATTGAGTTGAAAGGAGACTATATTGAGAAATAAATTTAAAAGAAGTTAAAAAAATGTGTTTTCTTGCCTAACACAGGTACTTATTATACAACCCTCGTATGTATATTAGAGAAGCACATATACATTTTCTCAGATGGTTATGTTTTAAAATGCATACTATCTGATAAGGATTAAGTAACTTGTTGTAAACTTTACAATCTTAAACCCCTTACTGCAATAAAAAAAGTCAATAAATGATATTGCATTTCTCATAGATATTTTAAGAGGGACTGTTGATATCTAGTATTTGCTCAGCTTGATAAATTGAAATATTCAAATTTGTTGAACCTGCTATACCCCTCCTTTTTGTGATTCTTTGGAAGGATTGAAGGAAAGGAAGGTGTCTTATTAAGTTGAAAACCTAAGTAAATCCCAAAGGAATAACAAGTGTGAAAAAGTTTTTCACACTTGTTATTCCTTTGGGATTCTTTGGAAGGTTAGATGTGAGAAAGCTTGAGCCCCTATCATGAATAATAAATGCAACCAATGAAGTGTTGATGCTTGCAGAAGACTGATATTTTCAATAACCCCTTTCTCTTCAGAGCAGAGAATTTTTTATGCTCATACAATATATAATAATTGTAATTTTTTTCACTTTATTTAATATATTTTGTTTTTATATTAGAATTTTCTTAGTGTTTTTTTTTACACTGCTTTAATTGGGGGTTACCTGTAAGCATTTAATAAAGTATTGCTATTATATACCTTGGGTTTTCAGGTCTATGCTTCATTGAGCACAGTTCATTCTCATTCCTTTCCAAGCTTGAAATAAATAAAGATTTCAGAACCATTCACATGTTTAGCTCATATTTAAACACGTAAAAAATTATATTCAATGTATAAGGCATTTCACTAATGAAATTGAGGCAAAGATACTGTTCAAAAGAGAAATTTAATTTTTGAAATTTTTATATTCTTTCTGATAAATGTATTTTTCAAAACATTTGATTTGAACATACTAATTGTTCTATGGTTGATTTCAAAGATGACCCAGGTATATAAAAATTAAATTCCATCAGAAAAATTAGAAGATAATTTGATGATACTTTTCTTCATTATACATTACCTTACTTATTTGGCTATTAATGAACTGAGAGATAAAATTATCCCACGTTCTTATACATTGCTCTAAATTCTGAATCAAGATTTTATCAGTTAATAATTCTGATATAGTGACATCTTCTTCTGAAGGTAATCTAGGTATTTCAGGAAATTGATCACTGCTATCTGTGTATAATATAGTCTTAATTCTGGAATGAGCATAAAGTAAGGAAAAGTAAATAATAGTTTCAGCAGTTAGAATGGAGTTCAACTAAAACCAAGAAATGTACATTAAATACTCTAACCAGTTTGTCATTTAATGAGAGTAAAAATGCGTAACAAGCACAAACAAAAATATTATTTTGAAGGAGATAATTTATTTTAAGAATGAGATTTTGTATTCCAAAATAAATAGTGGAATCTAAAAGCTTTAAAAAGATAAAATTAACTTGTATATGACCACTTTGGTTCGGCTTTGGCCAGCCTATATGTATATATTGAAAATTGCAATCACAAAGTCACCATTGATTAATTCCAACTATGCATTGAGTAGTAATAATTAGCTTGGATAAGTGAAATTGTATAACAGAGTTGTTCATGAATGTACTTAAAGAGGCAGGGTAAAAACCACTCTAAAATAAAAATGTTAGTGAAAACTTAATATCTTCTTTAAGGAAATTGATCATTTTTATAGATTTAAAAAACTTTTTTGTAACAAAGTTCATTAGTTTAAAGACTAAAGGACATACCTTCCCCACTAGAAAAACCTCATGATTCACCATAAAACAACTCTGAAGGTACGAGAGGAATAAAATGACTTGCAATATACTATTCAAAGGAATCCTAACTGAGAATCAATCCTGTGAAATATTGAAGACCAAAGAATAAAGTCCAATATATGAAATATGACTTACTTATTCACTTCAGAAGTTAGATATTTAATGTTACACATTAGATCCTCCTTAATGCTAAATATTTGTTTAACGGAAGTAGGCAGAACATCTATCCAAGTTGGTGTTTCCTCATCTTTGTTTTCATCTTTTTCAGTTATCTTTACTGGTAATTTATTTTCTATACATTCCTCTTCCATGCTAACCTATAATAAAGAAAACCTAATACAAAGAATAAAATAATGGATAGTAATTTACATACAGCTACAATGCTCTTGTGATCCTGTTCTCCTTTCTCTGGGATTCTTCTTTTATCCTCATTATCAAGCAATACTAAATGCCAATTTCTGAAAATTTAAACTAATGTACTTTGTCCTGGAAATAGAAATTAAATTTTGATATAAAAAATCTAGAATTAACCTATACCTGAGAGAGATAGTAGTATGATCACCACCATCAATGATTAATAGAATATCATATGATGAGAGTCTGACTGATGATTGAAATGAATGCAGAAACTGAAAAGAAAGCACATAGTGACTTTAAGGTGATAAAGGCAAAGATATTTTAATATATTCTTTCATTTACCATAGAGAGCTTGAGAGAGAGATCTGCAACCAATATATCAAGTAAGAAAAAAACACTTGAAATGTATTCATTTCTTCTTAAAGATTAAAAAGAATATGAACAATGGAATCGCATGACAACTTCGGAGCACTGTTTGGACATGTTTAAGTGCAATACGAAAGAGTTTTTACTTCGTTTTGTGGCTGTTGACAAAACATGAATCCATGCCAGAAATGAAAGAACAGTCAAAACAGTGGATTTCGCAAGGTGACCCTGCTCCAAAGAATGAAAAANTTAAATTAATTTTATTTCATTATCTTCATGTCAGAGAAGAATTTAGCAGCAAAATAATGAAAATCTTACAAATACTTACATTTTCTTTGTACTTTTTTATAACTCGAAAGCTGGTTTTTTCAGATTTGCGGATGGCAGAAGTTAACTTATAAATATTCTGAAACCACATGTCTGTATCTCCACCACCTTTGACATCAACTGAAATATTAGATTGGGAGCCTAAACCCTTTTCTAAACTTCTATAATTATTGGAGTTTACATTAAGCTCCGCCGCTAATTTTTGGGAACAATTCCCATATGGATCCTCAAACTGATGTAAAACCAAAGGTGTTATGACCTAATGGCAAATAAAAAAACTCATAGTAGAACAGTAAACCTTTTGCAGGACATAGCTAAATATTTCTGAGGATATAAGAGTTATTGTTTTACTTTGAATGATTATGACATTGATGACATTATGAACAATTCTTCTTCAGTTTTGACTTTAAGATTAATAATATAGTAATATTTTACATTATTTATATAATATGCATAGCAATACATTTTTTTATTTCCATACAAGCCTCACAGGTATAAGTTTTTTATGAGTACCTTTTCTAAGATGCATCCAATGTTATCTATAACAGGATTATTAGCACTGTAATTTCCAACAGAAAGGTACAGCGGCATTTTGCAGGCTGCTTCTTCATATGTTTCAAATGATGGGATAGCTTCATATGTATTTCTGAGGAAATATACAGAGAGCCTAGGAATATTTCCCTGAAAAGTTTCATCCTTTTCCTTTAAGCCACCATAGCGACCATATAATACTGGCACTTGAATCAGTTCCATCTCCATTTTCTGCAGCAATTAAAATCAATTCAAAGAAAATAATGTGTCCCAAATGTTTTCTTATAATATTAAGAATGTATAAAATTTTCTTAAAGCATCACAATCCTTGCATGTGTCTAAAACTGTGCAAGTACTGACCTGTTATATAACATGTTGTACCAAAATCCTGTTCTTGACAATTACTTTTTAAAGTGCTACCTGCTAGTGCAATTGCTTTTAAGTGCAGCTAAGTTCATTTTACATGCATTTCCATCCAACACCCATTCCCAGTAGGAATTGAATCTCAGACCACTTTCATCTAAGGCAAATGTGCAATCCACTAGGCTATCCAGGAGCCACTTGGCAAATAGTGCAATTGTTAGTTAACTATTATATCAATCTATAATAAGAAATTTACCTTTACATAAGTTTGCTTTGGAGGCTCTGGGCTGCTCTCCGTTTCTGTTTCTGGGATGTTTTCAACAGCTAAATGAATAAGGTGGAGACAAAAATTCACTTCTTTTCACAATTCTTTATCCCAAAGCATGAAGATATTCTAAATAAATTTACTTAAGATATATTTGCTATTGACTGGTAGTAGAAGTTATTGAAAATAGATTTGAAAGAAATTGTGGTCTAAAGTTTAATGGTCAAAAAATAATAGAAATACTAAATACTTTTAGAATATAGAATGTAATATTTAATGATAATAAGCTAGCAAAAGGAATGTCAGTGTAACTTCTATCCTCTTAAAGGTTGATTTATATAAAATTTTGCTGCTGAACACAAACATTATGTTTATTTGCCCTAATATTAGTCAAATCAATATCATGGTTCTTCTTAAAAACATAAAATCCAAATTGTAAGAGGGAATTTTTGAATAGCAGATGATAATTTCTAAATTTCCCTCAGATATGTCTTTATCACCTGTTTCAGGACTTATCCTCCCCTTGCTGCCTTTCTTCTTTTTGGGACTACCTTTACGTTTTTTCCCTTTTTTCTTCTTATCTGGACTGCTACCGGCTGATCCACTTCTTCCTGTTTTTGCTTTACCAGAAGCTACCCTCTTGCGTTTAACTTCCTTCTTGGTTCCATTTGGAGACGATGCCTGAGAATCAGTCATATCTTCCACCATAGTATCTGGGAGATCCTCTGATACTGCCATGTTTTATAGTATTAAACCGTTAAAATGCCATTTTTAATCGCTTAATCCATGCGCCTTTTATCCAAATAGTAATTTAATCGCATTACCTTCTTCGAGAACCAGGATTTCTTTTTCCACCATTCTACTTAAGTAGTCTTTATAAATTAGGAGACACCCTTTCTCGGGCTCGAAAGGTGCATTTTCAGCGTTATCTAAAAAATTCTTCACTATTTTACCGAAAATCCCTTTTCTTGCATCCAATAAATCCTCGAAAAGTTTATCGTTTTCGAGTTCGAAATAAATCCGAACTCTTTCTTTAATCCAGTCTAACCTATGATCAGTCATTTTTGAAACTAAAGATACTGTTTCAACTTGAATAGATTATGGAGATGACTTAGGGATTTATAGTTGTTAGGGATTAAATGTAAACAACATGGTTTCCTGTTGGATTTATAGTTGTTAGGGATTAAATGTAAACAACATCAGTACACTCTGTTTTTTACTGATGACACTTATTTGACACACCGACAAAACAAACAGAGAAAGAACTCCAGTAATTAATACCTAATAAATGCTTGTACCTCGAATTCCATGAGCCTTAACTTTCATAATTAGAGCGATCACATACTCTGTGATTAAGAGATGATAGAAATCAAATCTCAGGGAAGTAATAATTTATACCGGTCTAAAAGCAAAACATTAAATCTCTTGATCGGAAATGAAAATAAATACTTGTTTGTCAATTAGAGCTTATTTTTAAATCATCACCACCATTACAAAATGGTAACATGGTAATGCTAAACTACAACTAACATTCACTTAATTCAAATTATCTTTGCAATCAATTGCAAATTTGCCGAAGTCATACAGAGATATCTCACTGAGGAAAAAATAAACTTAATTGAAGTGTGTAAACATACTTGTAATCACCCATTTGAGGATATCATTAAGACATCACGAGGGTGCACAAACCCGCGGACCTATTCGGAACATTATAGAATTTTCTCCAGCCCGTAGGGGATTTTTAAATAGCTTTCATCAATGCTCATTCGTCACATTAGGCCGTCAAAGAAGTAACTAATAAAGGTATTATACGGCCCGCAGAAGTAACAATGCATAAAATACTGCACACAACCCAAAAAGTTTGCGTACGCTCGACTGTAAATTGTCCTTAGCAATCCCTCTTATTTAAACACTCGTTTTCTTTGGCACCTCAAGCAGAGTTCTTTGAAGGAATGTTTCGTTCTTTGAAGGAATAAATATTCGTGTGTGAACATTTTTTTACAGTAGTATCAAAATTATGATGAGTGTTTATATTTACCCAGCACTCATCTATAATTGAAAATTTAGAAGTACACCCAATAGTATGTATGTACGTATTGGTAATTTTTTATTCAATGTCCCAAAGTACTTACATAGAAAGATGGTTGCTTCTATAAATGGAGAAGAGTCTGAAGAAAAACTGAAAGTTCATTCTTATTACTTAAACTTACCTTACAAATTGCTTATTAAGAAAGTATGTAAATAAAGATTATTCCATTCTGTTTCGCTGACATTATTTCTCTTGGGACTGCTAGCAGATAATAATTTACACAACACATTGTTACTCTTAAGCCATTTTGACAAGTTAACTCCAGTATGTCTGAGTAATTCTGACTCGATCACAGCATCAAATGTTAGGAACTTACTTTGCGAAATTCGAGAGCTAAACTGACTCATCAAGCAAGACATTGACTAACAATGAATAAAATAAAAAATGCCAACAGAAAATTTCTCTAGTCTTCAGGATAGGAGCAGCCACAAACACTATCCTTTCAAGTCTTCAAAGATCAAGGCAACCTAATAGAATACAGAAGACGGCATAAAAACATCAATAATTACATTATACATAAAGATACTATGAGGAAAACTAGAGGCTGTATAAATACTGAATGCTTGTAAAGAAGTCTCTCATAGTAGGATAAACTGAAAATCTGAAGATCCAAGAAAGTCTGTATAAGATTAGAGAAGGAGAAGTGAGGTGCAAAGCTTTAGCAGAAAAATGATAAGAATATGCTAACTTTATTTACTGGAAATATGAGAAGGAAGAATGGTGTTGTGAGTAAAAGAAAGAATTTTGGTCCTAGGTTAGCAAAGTGGGCAATATTTGCTATTATAAGTCATCCTGGAATTAGTTCCTGATGGAGGAGGTCTTGATATTAACTTACCACTGTGAGACAATTAGAGAGTAATGAATAGTGGACCCAGAGCAGGATCAATGTATGAAACAGAGGAAATCAAGTATATTAGGAAGATAAGTGAGTGGGAGAATTAGAGAACAAATTATTGCGGAGGTTAGACACAGAGAGGGAAAGAACTAAAAAAAAGAAATGGAGAAAGATTATGGTTTGTAGATTAGAAGAATACTTCAAATTGAGTGTTATGAAGAAAATACTGACGAAATGTGTCATTAGTAATAGAAATGAGAGAATAACAAACTGCAATAGAGATCGATTTTCATTTGGACAAGAAATAAAATATTAATGGAGTTGAAATTGTAGACTTCTTAACTTCTGAGTTGAGAAAGACTAAATGAAATACTGGGCATGCCACTGAATACAGATAAAGGAAAAAAATCAGTTTTGCAATGTTATTTTTTAGATGATGAAATTTAATATGCTTGAAATGTAGGTTTACACTGACAAGGAGAGACTACGTAAGTTCCACTGATTTGAACAAATATTTTTTCATGTTTGAGGAAATTAGTTAATTTTCTTTTCTTTTTATCAAATAAGAGCAAAAGAATAACATATCCAGTTGGACTCAAACCCCAGCCCTCAGTGTAGAAGGCTAGCATTCTAACCTCTACACCAAACCATTCTGTTGTGGGCTTAACTGGCTGAAAATGTCAAAAATGAAAATTGAGTATCACTAAAAATACTAAGGTCCATTTAGATGAACCCGATTTCACTTTCCTTTAATTTCAACTCCTCTACTATGAAAAACAGTATTTGATTCAAAGTGATGGAGCAACTCTAGTGATCTATCTTTGTGAATGACACAAGGCAGAAGTAGATATAAAATAAACTGAAAGAAAAGGTGATAACCTGATTACATTACCTTCTTTTGAAAGGGAAAAAGCTGCTGTGAATAGAAAGATGCAAACATCAGGGTTAGGGCTAAATACAGCTGGTAACTGGAAGAGTGAAACAAATAGGATAGGAACCAGATAGGGATGACAAAGATAGCTTTAGAAAGATGGTCAGAATGTTGAAAAGTTAAATGTATTAGGATTTAAAATATGGATATCAAAATTATTCACAATTTAGAAGAATTTGATGAACAATTTTATTTAGATAATTTTCATATAAAGATATGAGGAATAACAGGTCTGAAAAATAACTTGAATGAAACAAAAAAGTGGGAGACCTGGGTTTGAGCCCCAGTGATGTTGCTATTTTTCACACCTGTCATTCCTTGGTATTCAGCTGCATGGCTCTTCTGTGGTTAGTAATTTATCTTTCCTAATCCTTGTGATAGGGGGGTTAACCTCATAAGATTGCTTTTGTGAGTTGTGCTTGTCTCTGTGAGAACCATCTAGCAAAAGTTTGTGCAACTAATTGCGGAGGCTGCTCACCTTACCCACAAAAGCATTCCCATACAGTGTGGAAGAGAGGTGGCAAGGTAGTTCAGTGGTTAGAATACCTACACAGAAAGTGGGAGACTTGGGCTTTAGTCCTAGTCATTTTGCCATCTTTCACACCTGTTATTCCATGGGATTCAGCCACAGGGCTCTTTAGTGCTTAGTAATTTACCTTTCATTAATCCTAAAGATATTTTTGATAATGAGAATGAAAAGAGAAACAATAGTTAAGAAAAAATATCATAGAACATTATATTAAATAAAAGATGCCATGAATAGTAGAAAAATTATAGTACATTGCTGAAGAACAGAGGAAAGTGATATGGGTACAAATGAGGGAAGAGAATTTGATGATAAAGCTTTTTGGAGGAAAAGTAAAAGGAAAATCAAAGAGAGGAATGAGAAAGATGATTTGAGGAGAAGACTGAGAGATTTGGAGAAATAAAGGAACTTGAAGTACCAAATAACTTATAATAACACAAAGGACAATAATATAATCACCAATATTTTATTTTATTAAAACAATATGTTTCATCTACCAAATCAAATCAGTGATATGCAGCAACACATACAAAAAAAGGCCACAATAGTGTACCATCATGATTCCAACTGAAACATGTAGTGAAATAAGCATGATTTGCAAGATTATTTAATGAAAAAAGAAACAGTAATGCTTATTTTATGGAAATAACTCATTTAATTGTGGAAGAATTGAAATATAATACTGAATAATCATACTCAAAAATATAATTGATCATTGGCATACAAAAGGTATTGGACCATAGTTTAAATTGTCATTTAGTAATTCAAATTTGGAATTAATTAAAGTTTTGGTATTTTCTTGCATTGGCAAGAATTAATTCCAAAAGAAAGATACTATGTCCAACAGTCACACAACCAAATTCTAATTTTTGGAGTTTTTCTAGTTAAATTCCTGAATAAATAAACTCTTTAAAGCCTTACCATCAATTTATAATGAAATTCACTGAGGAGGCCATTACTTTGCCTTCTTGACATCATGATGAATTTTTGAAATAAAACCTTGGTTTTTGAACAACAAAAACTTTTACTTATCCACAATATATGAATCGGCAACTAGTTTTGGCTACTAATAGCCATCTTCAAGCCCTATTAGTAGCCGAAACTAGTCGCCGATTCATATATTGTGGATTAGTAAAAGTTTTCTTTTTTGTTGTTATAAAACCTTGGTTTTATTTCAACAATTCATCAATTTATAATGACGTTTCATGGTGAGGTAGAAATCAATTATAAGCAAGAATATGACATTTCTCAACTTATTGTCACAGTCATACTTGTATGCAGCTGGTAAATTGAGGAAATATGATGTTTATTTTATCCAGTTTACTCAGAAAAACTTTTTTGGAAATACCCCTCTGGAAAATTGGCACCACAAATTCCATTCAAACCTATCAATGGTAACATGAATCGATATATTTTGAATAATTAATATGTTTAATGATTTGTAAAGGCACATCAAGGCTCAAATCACACTGTTAAAACAAAAATGAAGTATTTGGAACATCTAAAGTTTCTCATATGAGTATCTACTAAGGAGTTTTTCAACTGTCTATTGCACTAAAAAGTAAAGTAGAAACTAATAGAATTTTTCACCACAACTTTATTAAAATAGACATTTATTCATACATCCAACATATATGATACAAAAGAATTAGAGTATTGCAACAATTAATAAATACCCAATTGGCAATAATATTTTTGTTAGAGGAATGCAGTTGTTATCAGATTGTAATAACCTGGGTATCTATTTATGAACTGATTCCTTTTATTTTTATTTCCGCCCATAAAAGTTAAAACTTACAGATTACGTTCCAGTTAGTAAGGATCTTAGGACATTACTATCTACCCTATTCGAAGTCTCACCAAGGAAATAGTCTGTACATAATTAGCTCCTGAAAATGGAGACAACAGGGCTAAAGAAATAAGATGATTTCTAAACACGATGGCAGGAATCACAACTAAACTCTCCTCCAGTCTTGGTGGCATGATTATCCAAAATATTATTTGATGGAAGATCCCAATCGTTGCTGCACATTACTCGATCAACTAGTGAATTTTTAACACTTCATAAAGAACTAAATGCTAACTTCCTCGCAAAGGAAATTGGGCTCGTGGATCATATTTAAAAAAATAACATCTCAACACATAAGTTGTGATTTAAATGAAATAAATAGGAGTAAAACACAAATGCAAAAAATGTCTTCGTGATATATACAGAGTTGAAAATTAAATCAATAACACCAACGACAGACGGAGAATTCTTCGTTTCCCTCATACCTACGGAGATGGTTTGAATTTTAGAAATAAAACTTTGCACATGGATTGTAGCAGCACAATTTGTCAAAATACTTACAAAACGAATATGCACATTGAGCAGAAGCATTTTCCACATCTTTTACACGAAGAACTGCAGCAATCACAGAGTACTTTCTCACAAAAATTGCAGTCTCGGTCGACTAAACTTCTTCTATTACAAGCGCCACATAATGTCTGGTTAACCTGTTGCTATAAGGGGAAATAAACACTTAATGAAAAACACATATTGCTTAAACGTAAACTAAATAAGTTACATATCACTCTATACCTTCATACATCCTCGAGTTTGAAGTTGACATTTATTGTCCAAGAACATTTGCTTATACTGAATACATTCAGGTACTTCTGGACATCTAGGAGATGTACTACATGTATCGAAAGTCTCCTTCTTTTGTGAGCCTTTAAATAATTTTTCCAACGTTTTCGCTGAAACGAAAATTTCATCATTCCCAAACGCATTCGCAACTGTAAACATTTGGTCAGAAATAAATACTTACCATAAATAGTTTGCATATTTTCATCCCTGTTAACACCCAAGTTTACTTCCTTTTCTCCTACATGACATTTGAACTGTGGGTGCATGTCATTACAAGAAAGGGCTCTTTTCCTTATCATTGTAACAGTTCAAACAGCTAACCACAACTAACAGTGATTATATTCAACGAAGAAGTCACGTTAATAACAAACTGTGTGGCCAAAATAAACGCTGAAGGACATGAAAATTACTTGTCTCGTCTTCTCAGGTCATTCGGAATAGTATCGTTTCGTAGCCTTGACAGTATTTACGAAATATTTAAATATATATCCAATCAAAGAACGAATGAAAGAAATTATTCAACACAAACCTTTCAACTCACACGAAATGTCCTTTATCATTGACAAATATACGATAAAAATTCACAACAGCAGAATTTAGCGGCTGATTCCTATTATGTCGCCAAAGACATAGCTAATAATTACGGTAAATATTTGATAGTGGTTTTAGCTTTCTTGTCTCAATTTCTTCAGTACCCCTGAATTCGGTAGGAGACAATCTGTTCATATATAGTTCGTGGTGTTATTTATTTTCATAACGTGCATCTTCATTTTCCACGAAACCGGAACATGGCGGTTAATTTCCCGTCAAAACATTGAGTATCCAATAACGAAGGGCTTCACTTAAATGAAAATAAATCTTCTATCGTACAATCTATTTCGAATTCGCTATCAGATAATGTCACATTCACGAAAGACTTTGACACAACAAAAACAAATCTTTCTGCATCATCGAATCAACAGTTCATAAGATCATATGTTTAGCATCGCAAACTACGTTAGTTCTCCATTCATACATATTCATTGCAAAAATTTCATGGCATGAAATAATTACCAGTTTTTCTTTCAAATATTATATTGATTCCGAATAAATAATGCCGCGCAACTGATAATCCGCCAGAAAATTTTCAACCTAAACACGCGCATCCGCGCAATTTCGGTTCCTCGATCTATCGACGCAATTGGTGACAATCGATACCATCGATACCCCCACCAGATAGAGTGAAAAGGCGCGAGTGTCGCACGTTTTCGTGAGTCTAGTTTGGGATTGTCTAGTTATTGTAGCATCAAATTCGTTTTTAGTATCTTCCACTAAGAATTCATAATCATGGCTGAAGATTTACCTTATCGTGCAGAGTATGCAAAAAGTGGGCGTGCTTCTTGTAAATCTTGCAAGGGATCCATTGCCAAAGATTCCTTGCGTTTAGCTGTGATGGTGCAGGTAAGGATAATCTTATTATAATATTATTAACTTTTTGATACTATCTAATTGCTCTATGCGTTACCTCAAGTTTTTCTTGCGATATGTTCATTGTGATATGTTAAATACTTTTAACGTGCCCCACACGACACCGGTTCAGTAATTCATAGTCCGCATTGCCACTTTAGCAGGCATAACTGTTAAAAGACGTGAAGTATGCAATTATGAGAATGTTATCTAAGGTACCCAAATCAGTACACAATTTTCGCAGTTATAAGTTTGTATTGGCAAGCTTTTCTATTTAATGATATCTTGAAGGGAGAAAAATTTAAAGTACCCTTTCTCGACATGCAGCGCCGAGGCGTATTATATTGAATGAGATGCATTAACCGTCCATGAATGAGTCCATCCGTCCATTATGAACATGAAATTAACCAAGTTGCACATTGCGATTTATATCATTTGGAAATAATGACTTATGCTAGTTTTATTTCGGAATTGTTTACGTATGGTGCCTCACTGTGATTAACGTGTGCATGTATGTGGTGTCAACGCATTTTAAAATGTCATTTAAGTTGAAGAATTTAGCAACTGTGATCAGATATGCAGCAGAATTTACGATTTTGTTCGAATCATTCATTTTGGTTATTATTTTTGGATTCATAACGGTAAACCATAATTTCGTAGGAATTTCATTAGTTGTACGTTATTAAGGAATTGCATGCAGCATGTAAGAAATCCGTATCCAAGCTAAGAAAACTCGCCTTATATCGGTTCGTAAGTTTCATTTTGCCGTCATTATTTTGTACTTAAGCTGGGTGGAATTGTTTAGTAGAGTATTATCATTATTATCGTTTTCGTGTAGATCAAAGTCATTGGAGCAATAACCAGAATTATAAAATTCTCTAGAGATATAGTTATTACCTACTTTTGTGTTGGAGTTTTACCCGAAATTTTCTAATTTTTCTTCAAGGCTAGACAAATTATTTCATTATAAGGCGACATACTGAAGATGGTGTCCTTGATACCGAAATACGTATTAGACAGGGTGAGGCAGTTCAGCTGCTAATTGTTACGGTTCAGAGGAGTTCGTCATTGTCCAATTGTCAGTCTGTCGACAGACATTGTTGGTTTTTGTTATTATTTTTGTTTCCCACCATTTTACTGAAAGTATCATTAAAGAATAGACTAATAATTAACTGTTTTGATGTACTCTTCCTCAGTCCACATCAACCCAGGTTCTTAGCTCGGAGTCAGTTATTTTCCTTAAAGTTGTAGTAATCCATTTACCAGTAACTGCAAATAATGCTTTAAACGTTTAAAATCTTAGAGGAATTCTTTTTTATGAAATGCTTTACACTATTTTATTGATTCATGTACACCTTGTTCCACATAAATATTACCTCCTTGGACGCAACCTGCACAACTAGGGTGAAGGATGAAGAGAGAGTCTAAAGTTTTCTCCGCATTCTATTGGCTGTTGGAGGTAACTGAGAGAAACTTTGTTGGCGTCTCTTTAAATCGTTGTGAAAAGTGTCGAAGGCTTTTATATCATTGTTATTAACATAAAATCTTTCTAAAATTTAGTGTTACTTTTTACTATGTTAGCAGTATGATTCTAAAAACATTAAATGTCGGATTTCCACAATAAGGCCTGAATCATACGACTAATTCACTTTTCTCGGGACTTAACTGGTAAAATTGTTTTTGCTGCCTCAATTATCCTCTAATAAAAATGACATAATTGTAGAATTGTAAATAACTATTTAATTACGTTTTATGCTCTTCATATCCATAGGACAAACTTATCCATTAGAAATTATGTATTGTTGCTTTTAAAATGTAAAATTATTAATAGGAAGCTCACTACTGTAAATTAAGTTAAAGGTTGAACAAAAACTTACCAATAGATGGAGAAGATAAATAATAATATGGAATAAGAAGCCAATCAGCTGTATTTCACCTCATTATTTTTGAGGAAAATGCTGCCGAGAAGGGGAATTGAAATGACATTAAAAAACTGCAAAACGTACTTAATTTACTTTTCTAAAGTTAAGATGAAAGATGTTATCTGGACAAATACACTGAAAAAGAATCATTCAAGCTAAACATGTAGAAGAACTCTCAAAATTAAAAAACACAACCTATCACTAGGTAGTAAATAAATTACAATTAAATAAATCAAATAATTAAAGTAAATATGAAAATTTTAAATCCCACCAAATCAATAGAAACAATTTCCAAGGAGAAACAGCCACGAAAAAAGTCTGATGGAACTGGGACTCGAAACCGGGTCTCCCAATTGCCGGTTGGTTGCTCTATCCATTTAGCTATTCCACCAGAACATTTCTCCATGCCGTTTGGGAGACTTTGTAGGTATCATTAGTTCATCCACTCAGCAGCATCGTTCACAGCCATGGCCTCTCAGAGGCACCGACCATACCAAGTGGTGTAAGGAGAAGCCCCCTTAAGGATAACAAACAAGGAAAAGGGTTTAGGTGACTTAGCGCAATAAGTCGTGCATCTAGGAAAATTTCCAAGGAGAAATGGACATGAAAGTCTCCCAAACGGCATGGAGAAATGTTCTGGTAGGATAGCTCAATGGATAGAGCAACCGACCGGCAATTGGGAGACCCGGGTTCAAGTCCCGGTTCCGTCAGACTTTTTTCATGTCTGTTTCTCCTTGGGAATTTTCCTAGATGCACGGCTTATCGTGCCAAGTCATCTTATCCATTTCCTTGTAAAGTAATAAACTTTCAATTTTCAGAAATAATACAATAATTCAGTGAAAAAACGAAGTTAAGCGTAAAAATCATGCAAAAACATGAACAACATACCAGAGATACAGAAATCTATAAAGAAATTCGAAGCAGGACTAAGCCATCGGGTAAAACTTTGTGTTTTTATTTGATAATCAATTCCTCTTTTCATGCGTTTCGTTTCTCTGTCCTGGAAATCGATTTCAAGTTTCTGGTACTCGTCTCCATTCTCAATCCTCCCCGTTTTCTTATGTCCCCGATTGTCAATCCCCTTCCTCCTTGTAATCCCATCCTCCCAGATGCTTACTCGGCAGTCGGGGACGTGTATCCAAAACCTACTCTCCTCGGAATTCTCTTTAACTTCCTCAACACGTGTCTCTTAAAGGCCATTCTCCTTATCACGCATTTCTTCTAGGTAATCCTCTTTTCTTTAACTACTCTCCACGTGTCCATATAATCTCATGTTTCCATTTCTTTTGCTCCTTTACTCTCATTGTATCATTCTTTGCATCGAA
>KZ308231.1:489904-504474 GCA_000376725.2 Ladona fulva | reverse complement strand
TGTATAAACGATAGTCTTAATCATCAATTATGAAAGGATGGGAATGTGATAAATATGAGCTAGGTTATGATTTCGTAAAATAAGAAAAGGTAGTAAAGATATTTTTATGTCCATACTACTTTGACTGATCTGACAATGAGGGTGAAATTAAAAATGCGATGCAGGAGTTTCTTCTATAGTCTCTCTTTTTAAAATTCATTCTTTTGTCAAAGGATCTGTGACAGCGGTATATAAAAGACTTTTTTATGATTATGTATTAACTCTGCCTCATACCTATTGAAGACACACTGATACCAACATAGGTGAAATAAATAGAAAACTCATAATCCACAGTTCACCTTTAAGAGCAACACTTTCATTTCAAGAGTCAGCCACAACAACAATACAAACCACTTTAGATTGTAACTTGTCCTGTTATGGAGGTAGACTTCAATCAAGAATCTTTCTAAGATAATATAGAATGGTTAAATAATTATAAGTAATCAGGGCTACTACAGTACAGTAGCTCTTAAATCCTTGCTTACTGTTTTAATCCAACTCTAACTATAAATTCCTCTCTTTTCCCATACATGTATATCATCCGGGCGTGATGATAGACAGAATATGCCATAATGGGTGTTGCCTTCAATATATTTTTATAGCTTTTTTTTCTTAATTTGTGAAAATAACAGCTATTTTCTAAATCTAATTCTTCTCAAGAAACTTTTATCAAAATATCAGCAACTACATTTTATCAATAAAAATATTTATCAAAACAGTTCTTATTAATAAACCTTACCTCTTATTTGTGTGTAATCTTATTTGAATGTTGTACTTTTGCAGAAAATCTTACAAATATAAGCCCAGGAAACGAATAATTAAAATCCATGCACCTGCTACCTCATCCAATGGTGTTGGCTCCAAGAGCATGTAAGTTTCTTGTTCAANGATGAGAGTGAGAGGGATCAACCAAAACAGCTGATGCTTCGACTTGTCTGATTTTTTTTTAGTTCTTCAAGAAAGAATTTTTGTTTGTGATATGCTTTAATTTTCTCTTTGAAATTCCTTCATAAGTATAATGCCATTTAAATCTTAGCTATCAACATATCTTTACCTGTCTTTGTTTCCTGTTTTTATGAATGAATGCTTAGAGTTAATACTTCATATAATGTATTGTTTTGTATTTGAGCCTTGCATATGTTAAATTTTTACTGAAAAATTTTATCGCTAATTCCCAAGGTACTGGGTGTTCCGATCATGGGGTCGTATAGGAACAACTGTGGGGAATAACAAACTTGAGAGATGTGATACAAAGGCAGAAGCAGTGGAGAAATTTGAAGAGCAGTATGAAGACAAGACTGGAAATTGTTGGAAGGACAGGAAGAATTTTGTGAAAGTACCTGGAAAATATTACCCATTAGATATAGACTATGGACAGGCAAGTTAATTTTTTTCCTTTGATTATTTGTATCAAGTTGTGGTTATATAAATCTTTGTTGAGCATTACTCAAATTCCACTCCTGAAAAAATTTTTGGAAGATTTTACTGTTAAAATATATATCAAGTTTATCCAATATACTGGCTCATACTTATAAATTGAAAAGGTAAGGTTCATGTAGTTTGATTATATTTGGTGATATTTGTGATAACTTATTATAAGTTTTGTTTGTTCATTTAGTATGAATTATTTTTAGCTTTTCTCTCCCTGAAATGAACAAATAAATACAGACCAGTCCCTTCCCCACATGAATTTTCTTAGCTTTTTGATCAACTTATACTATGAAGTTATCGACAATTTCAGCAAAAATCATTGTCTGCTTCCCAGCATGATTAGAACAATTTGCTGTTCATTTCTTAAAATTTGGAGTAGGAAAAACCTGGAAGAAAGGATTGTAAGGAAACTATTCTCATCAGCTTATTAAAATGTATTACTCTTCTGCTTTTATTCTTTCAGAGGAAGTTGAGAAAATGAGTAAGCACATATTGCAAGCTCAGGAATGTGATATTCAAGTGGTACCAGAAGATTTTCTGGAAGAAGTCAGAGGACATCCGGATGTGAGGGACCTAATAGTTAAAAAATGCATTTGTGACTGGGGCTCAAATGTAAGTATTAGTAAAAAATATATATCAAGCAATACTTGGTGGAACATCTCCACAATTCTTAATAAATAAGTAGTGTTATTTGTAGAACGCTGATGCAGAATTCTTGTTTTAGTGATTTAGAATGTTTTTGTTGCTATCTATACTGCAGACTAGAACCAGGCTTCCGGATCCTGTGGAAGAGCATAAAAAATCTATGATGAGTGCTAGTAAGTATATTTCCCTTCTCACAGATTTTTCCTTACTTTAAATATAGTCAACTCTGATAAGGAATTGCTATAAAATGTAGCTGTTCTTACATCGTGTCTTGAAAGTTGAAGTTTTGTTTGTAACACATCCCTGTCTGAGGAAATATAGCAATACAAACCCCTTTATTTTGGTTGGAATATAAAGCTAAGTTATACTGGCTAAATTTTTACATGATTTAATCCTATAGCCTCATTTCAGGTCATGATTCTTAGCTTAGAGTTAACTTGATGACTGTGACAATTGTTTGTCAAAATCCCTCTAAAATTTCAATTCAGCTAAGTTCTATGGCAAGAAAGTCCTATAAAAATATTCGTAGATTAGTTTATTTATCAGTGGATTTCATTCTTACGCTGAAAGAGTTGCTTATTCTTTCCACTAACTAATTTTCAAATTATTTTTGTTTTCGGTAGGTATGTTTACAAAAAGCAAGCCTAGTTCTGTGCGTCTGAAAGTTAAAGGTGGTGCAGCTGTAAACCCGGACTCTGGGTTGGAGGATAAAGCACATGTGCTCACTGTCAAAGGAGATGTCCTTGATGCAGTACTTGGTTTTACTGATCTCAAGATGGGCAAAAACTCTTACTACAAGTTGCAGGCCCTGGAAAGTGATAAAGGAAACATGTAAGTGATAACATAATATTTATGTTGTTTAACTTTCTTAAACCTGCAGAGTGTTTAAGTCTTGCAGATGGTTTTTTTGTGATTTAATTCACAAACTATTTGTATGATGTAATGATATCTTTATATTTGGAACTTCCAGTTATAGTAATTAATTATTCATATTAATAATAAGAATCAGTCTTACCCTCATTTTCTTCATCACGATCTTTTGTAGCAAATTAAACAATCAGGATAAAATATATATTGATTGTTTTATCATAGTCTTTGTATGAATGTTAACTCATGCTTGAAGCTTTTATACTGGCAGTAGTATTAATTTAAAAAAAGAGGCTCTCAGGTATGACTTGATGGAATTTCATTATAGTGTGATATAAAATTCTTTAGTAAATCCTTTTATAATTTGCCCTTTCTCTTGTTTTAAAATTAAGGTCCTTTTTTCCTATTAAATTAATATGTGGGCTCCCAGATGTCCAAGTGGACAACGCATTTGACTTCACTGAAAGTGGGTCTGGGTTAGATTCCTGGTGGGGGCCTATGTGCGAAATGACCGTAGCTGTCAAAGAACTTTTAACAATACCACTACTACTACTACTAAGTTAATGTAGTTCATATGGATTTTCCGTTGAGGTTTCATAATAAGATGTAAATTTTTGTTTGCAGATTGGTTTTGTTTACTGTTTTATTGCTTCCAAAGGAGGTTGAAATATTTGGATGTTAACCCAATGGTTCATCTACTTTTCACCTCCTAAGATCATTCTTGCCTTTTTAAGACTGCAGCTTTTTTGAGGAACCAACTGCAGCCAGATACGGGGCACACATGAAATAAATTATCATTTTCTTGATATTAGCAATAAATGGTTGCTTTATCAATGTTACAGGGAGTTGTTTTATTAGGAAAAACTAATGAATCTCAATCGTGTTTGCCCTAAGAATTTTGGATATTTATTGAATTTGGTTTGCTGTAAAGATTTTATTTTACCCTGCAAAGAATCTATGGTTGTTTACCACTTGTGATTATTCATTTAGTATGTCATTCAAACAAACATGTTTTACTCATTGTTTCAAGGTTGAAATTGAATGACTGAAGACTTATCTCACTTAACAATCACCTATTTAATGAAAATGTTGTTTTTCTAACATTTATTTAATTTTGTTGATGACCTACCTCTTTGTATATGTATTGTAAGTTGGCTGTAAAATTAAACAACTGAATACATGCAAACTTACTATTCAATAATTAACTAAGAATATTTGTTAAATTTTTGTTTTTCAATTTATGCTCTCATTTGCTATTTGGGTTGGTAAAACCTTCTTAATGCATTGAAAAGCTGAATGGAAAGGTATTTATCATTAAAGGAACTCTAAGTTCCTTTGAATTTAAAGATTTCTCATTTTTATTGCAAAATTAATGGTGATGAGAGTGAGAGGGATCAACCAAAACAGCTGATGCTTCGACTTGTCTGATTTTTTTTTAGTTCTTCAAGAAAGAATTTTTGTTTGTGATATGCTTTAATTTTCTCTTTGAAATTCCTTCATAAGTATAATGCCATTTAAATCTTAGCTATCAACATATCTTTACCTGTCTTTGTTTCCTGTTTTTATGAATGAATGCTTAGAGTTAATACTTCATATAATGTATTGTTTTGTATTTGAGCCTTGCATATGTTAAATTTTTACTGAAAAATTTTATCGCTAATTCCCAAGGTACTGGGTGTTCCGATCATGGGGTCGTATAGGAACAACTGTGGGGAATAACAAACTTGAGAGATGTGATACAAAGGCAGAAGCAGTGGAGAAATTTGAAGAGCAGTATGAAGACAAGACTGGAAATTGTTGGAAGGACAGGAAGAATTTTGTGAAAGTACCTGGAAAATATTACCCATTAGATATAGACTATGGACAGGCAAGTTTATTTTTTTCCTTTGATTATTTGTATCAAGTTGTGGTTATATAAATCTTTGTTGAGCATTACTCAAATTCCACTCCTGAAAAAATTTTTGGAAGATTTTACTGTTAAAATATATATCAAGTATATCCAATATACTGGCTCATACTTATAAATTGAAAAGGTAAGGTTCATGTAGTTTGATTATATTTGGTGATATTTGTGATAACTTATTATAAGTTTTGTTTGTTCATTTAGTATGAATTATTTTTAGCTTTTCTCTCCCTGAAATGAACAAATAAATACAGACCAGTCCCTTCCCCACATGAATTTTCTTAGCTTTTTGATCAACTTATACTATGAAGTTATCGACAATTTCAGCAAAAATCATTGTCTGCTTCCCAGCATGATTTTTGAAGTCCTCAACATTTGTTGCATTTATGCACATTAGTTGTATCTGCTGGCTCTTAATGGTCATTAAATTTGAATGTTTTTACTGCATTCATTTTTAAGGAGGGATGTTATTAAGTCTTTATTCTTCTGTTCGTGGGCTTCAACCTGTATTCTGGCAGTGTATTCCCTGTCTTGGTGAATGTATTCTGTAAATTGCAAAATTGCAATGTTCTTTTCTGAACATTAATGCCAGCCTTTTACAATAGATTCTCTTAGAAACTTCTATTATGTACTAATTTGGGTACATTCCAGTACGTACGAAATTATTCATTATACTATAATGTTGAGTGCTTCATATTTCAAGGGTTTGGTGTAGCAGTAGTCTTAATAGTCTCAATCTTGCCAATAATAAAGCCATGTTCTATATATTTTGGTCCCATGGAGAAATTTTGAAATCTCTATGAAGGAACATTGCCTCTCTTTTAATACTTGTTCCTTCAGTTCACACTTTGCCAGAAACCTCATCCTCACCAACCATTATTTATAGCCTTCAAATAAAATTTCCTAACCAGAAATTTCAGATTAAATTACTGTATTAGCCTGGACATAATGTGACCCTGAATGTAGTGTGAATAAGTTGCTTATGGGGCACAGTACTTCTTTGAAGCATGATCATACTTTGTGCTTTCTGCCTCTTGAGCCAAAGTATTTTTAGACACATATAATAACCATTTAAGTTTCCTTTGTTTACTTGAGATTTGAAAGAAGCCTTTTAGTTAAAATGAAATTATTCAAATTTGTTATCCATCATTGATAAAGGGTAAAATTGTGGTACCCATAGGGGATATATAGATTGTAGGACAGCACCTGCATAAAAGACAATTCCAGCAAGACCATTTACATATGAAGTTGCACCAATTGATTCTCTATTTATTTAGAATTAACTCCTCTGGATGTTTTTAAAACCATAGTTTTGCAATACACTCCAATAGTTTTAAAGCTAGAAGTCAGTTTTACTGCAAATGCAACTTTCAAAGTTACGTATTGGAATGGAAAAAATCTTGCCGTATTTGCTCAAATATTAGTATAATTAAAAATCCTACTGTTTCTAAAAAGTGTTAACATCATCATTGTTAACAAATCCATCTTCATTCCCATTACCCTGAATATTTTCTCCTCCATCATAGCTTTTATACCTGCATAACCTAACCCTTTGTTCCATAACACCCATTTTTTCCACTCTGTAATATATTGTTGTTACTTTAGATGTGACCGTAACCTAGGCTGTATAACTTCAGTGCTTAATTATATCTATTTGTACCTTATATCACTCATTGGTAATTTATTGTATTTTATTGTAATGCCATTGTTATTGTAATTAATTTTCTGCTTCCTTCCTACCACTACTCCTTACCACTTCCTGTTGTTTCATGTATAAGTGTAACTTGGTCAAATGTCCCTCTGCTTTATAATGACTATAACTAGTCAAAACTATTTATTTCTTGTGGAAAGTTATTCTTGCAGAATAGTTTTATTCTTTATCTGTAATTCTTGACAATATTGTTGCAATATTATGCCCCCTCCATGAAAGGTATTCTGTACAGGGAAACATTAAGTGGTAACTTCAGCTCAACATGTTAAAACTTGACAAAAATATTCTATAATAGCAATATTAATAATGCACTGTACATCTAATTGCAGGCCCTGCTTGGTTTTGAAAATACTCATTTCCCTGTTTTTTTATTCTTTAACTATACACTGCCTGTAGAAAAAGAATGTTGCCTTTCCCTTTGAACAAATCATTTATTAACAAGCAAAACATCAAAAAGATGATGTACGTATCAATTATGGTATAAATTGGCTGCTCTTAATGAGATGGAAATTTCCTTTTAGGAGGATGAGTCAAAGAAGATGAAGTTGGTTGTTAGTAAAGAATGTTCTCTTCCTGAACCAATACAGAAGTTAATATCACTTATATTTGATGTGGAAAATATGAAGAAAACTATGTTAGAATTTGAGGTAAGTAAATTGTAACCTATTGTTATCATGAGTTAGAAGAAATTTGCAGGTTTGGTTGAAATGTATACATTTAGGTGTGGGTATGATTTGTTTTGTGTTAATGTTATTTCTTGAATCAATAAAAATTTCACTTATTTCCCAGTTGGATTTGGTAAAGATGCCTCTTGGGAAGCTTAGCCAAAAGCAGATTCATCAAGCATATTCAATCCTGACAGATCTACAGAAAATAATCACTGCCAAAGGAATTGATGGCAATTACTTAGATGCAAGCAATCGATTCTACACTTTGATTCCTCATGATTTTGGGATGGAAAATCCTCCGTTGCTCAGCTCAGAAGAACTGATCAAGGTAATTGAAGTCAGAAGACGTTGTGATCATTGTCTTATTCATACTTGGTATTTATTTAATTCTCTGTTTCAAATCAGAGCAAGTTGGATATGCTGGAAAGCTTGATGGAAATTGAGATAGCGTATAATTTGATGAAGTCTGATGGAGATGATTCCAAACATCCAATAGAACATCACTATGAGAAGTTGAGAACTGACTTGGAGGTGATTGATAAAAGTTCAGATATCTTCAAGACGTTGCTAACATATGTCAGAAATACTCATGCTGAAACCCATGATCAGTATGAGTTGGATATTATTGAAGTGAGTGGTTGATTTGAACTTTTGGCCTTAACTAAAAGTCGCCTTCCTGTTTTAAAAAAAATGTTATTTATGTGGGGTTCTGTATTGTAGGCATTCCAAGTTAGCAGACATGGAGAAGGAAAGAGGTACAAACCCTTCAAAAAGCTTCACAATCGCAAGCTATTGTGGCATGGTTCACGTCTCACTAATTATGCAGGAATTCTGTCTCAGGTGGGTGTTTTAATCAAGGATGATTGTCTGAAACTGTTCCTTAATGGAAATTATTGTTTTTGATATTAATTCTTGTGAGCTGCTTTGTATATGATTATGTATTCAATCGTTAGCTTGTGAATTACTGCTTAGTTGTTTTTCATAATGGGCTTTCGTTGAATTACATTTGATAGGAATGATTAGCTACAGAATTTTTACTGTGGGACAGGCCTCCTTTTGCATGGTTTCTACATACGTATTTTCCCTACTGTATTATTGCAGAATACTGCGAGTGTGATCAAATAGGCACCTATGGGAGAATTTGATGTTCAGTTATTAACTTGCTTCCATTCAAGGGGAAAATGCAGAGGATCACCATGTTAAACTTGTCACATGATGAGATAATTTTCCCCCTTATACCAGGGCAATAGCTTCATTCTCATAGAGGTGGTGTGAGCTTGGTAAATAATTTCTCTGATCATCTTTCTATTAGAAAGAGGGATTGTAGCCTAATTGGAGGCTTTGTTGCATAAAGAAAAAGTGTTTGTCAATTGAAGTTATGAAATGCTAGACAACTGGGTCTGAAGGTATCTGACCTGACAGGGTTAGAGAGACTGAGTATAATTGATACACTGTATGTATTGATGTTCATTTGACATATGTGGCCTTGCAGTATAGCTACGCAAGGGATATAGCTGCTGTCAAAAAAATGTCTTTCTATCAATAAATGCAGATATTTCTTATGAAATACATAAAAGAATTGTGCTGTAATGGAGTATTTCATCTGCAGAATTCCACAATTCAGTATTGCATCCATTAAGTCTTATAAGATACTTAAGTCATTATAGGCAATTTTCAGACACTAAATTCTACCTGTATACTCATAAATGAGATAAACTTAGAGAATGAGTTGTAGAGAAATGAGCTTTAAAGTATATCAGATATGTAGCCATGCAATGGTATGGTTTCTGTGTTTGGAAGATGAATTTTGTTGTATAATGAAGAAGCTGGCTTACTATTAGCCAGTTACAGTTGGTATAGAGATTAGTTGAGTTATTTGTAGGTTTGTTGGTATGTTTGATGGATCGATCAGTTAACTACAGTAAGACTGTGCATAACATGGGGATATGTTCCAAAAAGTTTGAGTGCCAAGCGAAACAGTGTTAAACAAGGTTGTCTTAGTACATAGACAATGGAGATAAGTAAAGCAGCACATAGAATAGGAAAATCTATTGGTTTAAAAAATTTTATTCTGTAACTTTATTATTCAATAATTCTATATTACATTAATTATACATGTATTTATATCTGATATTGATTTGTGGGGTGTGGGGTTTTACTATATATCAGTCTTCCTTTAATAATCTCGTTTTTACTCTGATTTATTGTAGAAAGATCAGATTACTTTGATAATTATACTTGACTTATGAGAGTAAGCAATGAGACAGTGAATGGGAAGCATCCTATTTGAAAATTGTGTTGTAGCTCAGCATGCCAGAGTTGGTATTTCCTCATATGTGACGTTCCATAAGAATACTTACCTTCATTATTAAAAGGGGGTTAGATACCCAGTTTCCTGTAAATTAAAGGTTACTGACACTTAATCCCCTAAAAGAAAGATTGCTTTTTGATAACCAAAGCCTCAGAAGCTAGAGGCTATGGACAGTCTAAGCATACAATGAATCAATGAATTGGAGTACTTATACTTGAGATATACATTCATTGAAAGTTGCTTGTTGCATTACTTTATTCTTCTTTGAAGTAAAATGCATTAAAATGATTTTCATTGAAATTGACTTCTATCTGAAAATTTTTAGGGACTTAGAATTGCTCCACCTGAGGCTCCTGTTACTGGCTATATGTTTGGAAAGGGTATATATTTTGCTGATATGGTTTCAAAATCAGCCAATTACTGCTGTGCTTCAACCACCAACACTACCGGTCTCTTGCTGCTGTGTGAAGTTGCTCTTGGTAACATGTAAGTATAAAAGTTGAAAATGTATTCTCATGTCTGTTTAACTTGTTATGAATCTGTTTTTCATCTTCATAATACTGGTGGGTAGAATGTTTTTTTTTAATGTCTTTTGATATAGGATATAGGAAAATGCATTTTTCATTTTCTTTTATCTCAGTCAAGCTCTTAGATGCTATGACAGAATGTAAGCTTGGTATTTGCATGAGTAATTCATTTAATCTTCATTTTGGTCACTTCTCAGTGAATATATGAGTAGAATGGCTGTGATAAGACATTCAAGTTGGAGCTATTCTTCAACTCTTAGGTCCTCAGTGAATGCTGAGATGAGTGTTGTATGAAGGATCATTGTGCTGAACTTTGTGACTTTTTCTACTTTAGCTCAGTTAAGAAAGGGTGAACTACCTCATTCCTTCATGCATTGTTGCCCCATTCCTACTCCAGAGTTTTTTGTGGTCTGAAAATAATTAATCCTAACCTTATATTTATAAAAATTGTGATATCTTTTATGCTAATGTGAATTTAGATATATTGTTAGAAATGTTGATTTTCCCACCCACATTTACATGCTTTTCTTTTATTAATCAATGTTGTAAGGAAAAAAATTGATCAAAAATCTTGCTGTAATGAAAAATTCCAATAATAAATTCTTCTAAATTTTGTATGTATTTATAGGATGGAGAAACATAATGCTCATTATGTAGAGAAACTCCCAAAAAATATTCATAGTGTCAAAGGTGTTGGCATGACACAGCCAAATCCAGCTGAATCTATTAAATTGGAAGATGGTCTTGAAGTTCCTCTTGGAAAAGGTGTTAATGTGGAAGGGGTTAAGTCTTCTCTGCTTTACAATGAGTATCCTTTAATCTCTTACATCAGTAATATCATGCATGTGATAGTTTTAATTGCTAAGCTTTTGTAATTAAGGTGCCAGAATATAAGGAATGGTTTTGTTTGAGTTACTTATGTATGAGTAAAAGTTGCTTGCATACTGCAAGCTTAGGAATGGTACATTTTATTTATTGCCAGAAATTGTTCTCCATCAGGGACAAAAGCTCTTTGGTTTGCCACATTAGGATGTATAAACTCTCATTCTCTACTTAAGAAGCATTTCTGAACCCTTTTGTACGTTGAACCTTGGACATGGACCCTCTATAAGGAGGTTCTAAAAGAACCAAACACTACATTCAATACAATTCAAGAGCCATTTTGATGTGGAATATGCAACCTTTCCCTCATAGAATCATTTGAAAGGTCCTTGTGATATCTATCTGAAGGCCTTCCAGGGGTCTAAAAGTTATTCAAAGATCAACGAATCTACATCAACAACTATATGGGTCTCAAGAAAACATATACAATTTGTAACCAAAACTTCCTGCATCTTGTTTTTCTCTGTCCAAGTTCCCCTTCTTTTATATGGAAGATCATTTCTATCAACATTGAGTCAACCCAGAGGTACTTTTAAATATGTGCAACGTGTATATACAAGGATAATGTGTTTTCTTTCATCATCCTGGGATGAAATTATCTCTCTTCAGGGTGTGCTTAAAAAGTTCTGAAGATCTTCTCAAGGTAAACCTTATGGAGAAATTGAACTGGTCTGGCTTCAAACCAAGTTCCATTTAGAAGGATATCATTGCTATTATGTTTTTGAAAATTGTCCTCGATACCTAAAGTTTCAAGTCCCAATCATTTCAGGAAGTGTGTTAAAATGAATTCAGAGATGTCTATACAGTACCTGTGGAAGAAAAATTGCCTTGTCCTAGCATCAAATATCAATTTTGAAGAGGTAAACTTGGAATATAAAATATAGCCATGATTTCTATTCTTGTGCGAAATTATATCCATCTATCAATTTGGGAAAAGCCACATCCAAAATATTTAAAATCTGCCCACTGTATGGGTGAAATTTGAACCAATCTAGCATAAAACCCTAGACTGTTTCAGGTTCTGTCCTTTCAAATTACCTTTTGAAATAGCATTGAATCCAACACTCTCAGGAGGTGTCTTTTCAAATTGAGTTTTCGTAGCACCTCCAGTATGCAAGTGGCATAAAATATTGCATTTAATGGGAGTAGTTTTTCATGCTCCATTAGTATTTGGGCAAATCAAAATAATTTTAATGCTCATTGAAAATAATCTATAAATTGTAGCTAGGCCTTTCACAATTTATTTAAATTAAATCTAATAATTTAGAGTTCAACAGATGTTCGAGATGATATATACCTACTTTTGAAGAGAGAAATCCAGGATGTCAAATATGGCCAAATCTGTATTATCTGTCGCTTGTAAAAATATTACCTTTATGATATGAAGACCCTTTCACCACTTCTCACTTGTAAATCATCATCATCATTGGTTTTCTGCCAAATGGCAGGTCCTTGGCGTAATTGGTTTTAAAATAATTTTCTTCCCAAGGCTTTAGCTTTAAATTTTGCGTATCCTTCTCTTCCTTTTACTTCATCCAAAAGCTTTCTTCTTCTTCTTCTCCCTCTCTTCATCTTTCCTTCCTCCGCTCCCTCTACTGCCATTTTTAATAGTCCTTCATGCCTTAGGAAGTGTCCTATCCAGTTTCTCTGCTGTTTCTTAATAATACCCATCAAAATTCTGTCTTCTCCCACGCGCTGCAGGACCTCCTCATTTCTTACTCTATCACTCCAAATTATACCTTCCATTTTTCTCCATGTCCATATTTCAAACGCCTCTATTCTCTTCCTGTCCGCTTTCCTAATTGTCCACGTTTCAGATCCATACAAAAACACATTCCAAACATAGCATTTCATCAACCTCTTTTTCAATTTCATATCCAGCTTGCTTGTCAATAACCTTTTCATCTTGATGAATGCAGTCTTTGCCATTCCTACTCTTTCTTTAATTTCTTTTAAGCATTTCCAGTCACTTTCCACTACACAACCAAGATACTTGAATCTCTCCACCTGCTCTATGTCCTCTCAGTCCAAAACCAATCCTATTCTTTCTTCACATCATATCTTCATGGTCTTTGTTTTTCCCTTGTTTATCTTCATTCCGTATCTTTCTCACCCTACTTTAATTCTGTCCATTATCCTTTTCAATCTCTCAGGATCCTCGGCAGTTACTACCATATCGTCTGCGAACTTGATACATTTTATCCTTTAGCCCCCAACTTTTGCTCCTGCATTTTCCTCTACTTCCAAACTTTCCTCGGTCATTTCTTTTAAATACACGTTAAACAACGTTGGCGACATACAGCATCCCTGTCTAACTCCTCTCCCCACTTCGCACCATTCACTTAAACCTCTGTCAAATCTCACCACCACTCATTGGTTCTTGTACAGTCTTTCAATCAATCTCCTCTCTCTCCATTCTACTCGCTTTCTTTTCAGATACTTGTAAATATGAACACTTAAAAAAGTATGCTAGCTATTAACATTAATTGATTGGATTAAGTATAGCAGGTTTTATCTTTATGGAAATACTTCAGATTGATTTGAGGTATCTAATAGCTGAAAATTTGAGTGAATATTTAGTTGGTTAATCTCTGCAGTATGTTTCAAGTGAGTGTATATGGTAGTTTCTTTTGCATTTGGGACCTTTTCTGTAATTAATGAACATAATAGTAATATTCTGCTAAATTTATTCTTAGGAGTGAACTAATCTAATGTTATATTCTTGCGTGATTTTTTCTTACCTAGTGGTATGCCAGCCTTCTTTAAACTAATCATTAAAAGTTAACTTTTGGTGTTTTGTGAACATAGATTTTAATTTCTCTTTTGTTGCTGCATTGATAAATGCATCCGTAGCTGTCCATTATGTTGCCTTTTTATTGATATTCCTGTTTATATTCTTTTTTGAGTTGTAGAAAGTGATAGGTTTCTTTCGGATGTTGCAGATTTCATTTCCATTAAGTTGCTATGCACTAAAAAAATGACTTACGTTAAAGAGTATTAAATATTTGCTATTTGAGGAAGTATTATGGTGAAGATGTAGTAAGTTATGAATCTGCTCTAGTGAGCACACGAGATGTTGAAAGCTGTGATTTTATTTAATAACCTCATGGTTGTATCTTGTTGAATGAACATTTTTTTAGGAATGAGGTAGGTAAAACTAGTCATAAGAGTTGTTTTAGTCAGTGTTGATATTGTGATTTTTTTCCTTAACCACTTTTCAGATACATTGTTTACGATATTGCTCAGGTTAATATCCGTTATATGCTTAAGGTAGACTTTAAGTATAAAATTTAAGAATTTTGAAATACTAAGTGGTAATTTGGTATTGCATATTTTATTATTAAAATACTCAATTGAAAACTTTTTCATTTTAATCATATGATGCAACTACCTTGTTCCTTTAATACCTAGGAATATATTTTTTTTAAGAATATAATTTGTTATTAGACATCACGTGTACCTTACTTGCAACATTTATAAATAAAAATTAAGGTTTTAAATCTTGCCACTTCTTTCATTTCAATGCATCCATTTTTGCCCACTGTGGAGAGAAGTTACTTCCCCCAAACTTACTTTCATAATTATC
>KZ308231.1:349261-489094 GCA_000376725.2 Ladona fulva | reverse complement strand
ATTGCGAGAATTTAGATAAAATATGCGAATATTTTGTGAAATTTTGAGGTTGTAAACAACCCGTCCCCCTGACGACCAATGCGATTGTTGATTCCGAGTTCAGGCATTTTCCCATAAGAATGCATGTGTATTTAGGCCCATTTAGAAGCAAATGACGATATGAAGAGGATGAAAGTTTTCAGAGATTTTAATTATATCAGTCACGAACAATTTGTAGTGATGAATTACAGGGCAACAAACATGCGTAGCACCGTAATAAATTAGTGGAGATGGAGGAGTAGCTTTTTATTTATCAATTCGGACTCTTGACAATTTAACGATTAAAGTTACCAGAACCGGAAGTTGAAAATCTTCCAAAATTGCACATTAACTTGAGACATGTTAATAATAAGATGGATATTCCATAATGATTCACATTCTTATTGTTGATTGTAGATTTCGGCCTTGAACTTTGATTAGAAATTTTTTGTTTTCAATAACCTGTCCCATTGGACTAAACTTAGATGCGAGATGTTATTTTCTCTTATGTACAAAAAGATATACTATATTTAATCCAACTTCTATTCTCCCCGTTGAGAATCAACGGGCACTTCAGCTAGTTCAGTTATAAAGCAATACTATTTAATATCCAGCATTAAAATAAGTAGATTATCTTTGCTATAATTTTTGGAATTAATCTAATCTTGAGTTCCACAATCCTGATAGAATCATGTTCCTTTTTACTGAAATCAGTTGCTTACTCAATCTTTTTGGAAACACAACTTCATTAAATACCAAAACATAATGTGGTTTTCTTCCTGGATCAATTCTTATCTTTGAATTATCTATAAAAAATATTCCATTGTTTCATCTGTCTCTTCTGAAAGAATGAAAACAAGTTATTTGAGTATGGTTAAACCTGGTTAGGATGCATCTCAGGGGACTGACTGAAAACTACATTATAAGTAGGATGGCATTCAATTAGTATGTGACAACTTTTTGTTCTTTGAGTGTTGGTAAATGTTAAGGATGGGTTTTGTGGTTCTTTAATTTTAAGTGAGGGCATTACACCTTAAAACAGAAAGATATCTTTAGCTTTCTTTAATTGTCACAGTTGAAGATGGGATATTTAGCTTGTGCATAAACAATTGTTGTGTAAGATAGGGAGCCTAATCATCATAGTTTGGAAGACTGGTCAACAGACAATTAGAGTATCTGCCATTGTTTTGTCATTTTGGTTATTTTTTCACTACAATGAAGCAATGTTTTTCTTGATAGACAGGTATGCATAAGAAATAGCTTAACAGCAATGGTGAGAAGCTGCTGTAGCACAATCTCTCCAGAGCTACATTCAAAAGCCCACAAAACACTATACTATCACCCTGGTTTATTTTCTATGTTTACAGCTTGAGTTTGCTACAAAAGAAATACAGCTAAGTAACATTTTATGTAACTTACTTCCCTGAGACAAGACTTATGGGAAAGGTCTATCTCAGAGCTAGAATTAGCAGTAACTGTGGGGTGAAGATTGTTCTGTTTTGCAATGCATGTATATTTATTTTCCCCTTGGAGACAAAGTGAGGCAGAAGAGGAGAGTTGAGTATGGTGGTACAGATAATCTTTACAATTATTGGTCCATCAACTGAGGCTGACAGCTAAAGTGGGTTGCAGTGCATCTTGGTACAGAAATAATTTGCTTGTGATTAGCAGAGTATCTTTAGCAGAATTTTACCACATTTTCTATTAAAGGGACTGGGACCTGGGGAAAAGATATTAACTGGGTTTTACTGTATAAAGATTACATGTTTATGTTTCAAAATGTTTGTGAATGTTTCTAATCGTGTGATAGAGAATATTTGTTTTTCTAATAGTTTATAAGTAATCCTTACAAGTGATAGAAAATAAATCATCAGTAAAGCCATTAATGTGAAGTGAAAGTGTGAATTTCACTGGAAAATTGTATGACCACCTCTGAAACTTGTCCAAAATTTCTTACTTGTAGAACTCTGTGCTTACAAGGTTGTTCCAAGTCATATTTATGGAAATCTGTAATTTGTAACTCAAATTAGGGGGCTGTTTGAGAAAGGAATTAACAATAAAGCTTTTATTTTATTAGCAATGTATTTAAGACGATGTTAATGGTTGGGTGTTTGACAGTTTGTATTTCATTATGTAGATGAGAATTTTAGTAAACTTGAATGCAGCATGATATGATTGGATACATTTGTATGAGATAAAAGTACTTATGCTTTAGAAACTGATTCCCTCCATTTGGATAACCATCTACTTCCCTCTGTGTCTAGTTTTGGTGCTTCATAAGCTATTGGTTTTTTGAGTCGTTTATACTCCTCGGGCTCCAACTTTGCGTGTCTTCTACGTTCTGTTTCTTCTGGGCCTAATGTCTGAGTATTTGTTTGTGGCCCGACCTCTAGGAGAACTTGGAAATCAGCATGATCCCCTAGTCGAAATCCAAGACCCACTCTGGAATCTATCCCTAAAAATCGTACAGGATTTCAGTTAGATATTTTCAATAGATTTACCAGAAATAACCAATTTAAAGGATGCTGAGTAAATATTTCCATCCATTTGCAGATGGTCAAAATACAGTGCTATATGTTTAGGTTCACACTAAAAATCATCCAATGGAGAGATTGTTAAATACCTTTTTTAATTGGAGGAATATTGGAATATATGAGTGACAAAATAGATGGTAACTCTTCCGGAATTATTAAACCCTCTGTGATATAGGAAGTACCTGAAAAGTGAAACAGTTCTGAATCAGAGCACCCAGTTGTATATACAACTCGATTAATAAGAAGATAGCGCTCGGGAAGGTAAGCAAGCTGTCGCATGCTATGCTTACAGAGTAGCAGCAGAAGACCGATGCAGATCCTCTTCTCGTAGCGCGGGACCATGGCGATAAACAAAGTTGGAGAGACAGCTATCGTTCACAGTTGAGACACGAGCGTCATTACTTCCGAAACTTGTCAAATTCACTGTATCACTTCTTAAACTTCCTACACTGTTAGCGTAAAATGATCTTGCCTTTATTCTTGTCTAGCATACGATCTGCAAGAAGAAATCGAGGAAAACACGGACACGATGTCTAAATTGGGTTACTAGGTCATTTACTCCTCATAGGTGAACTCGAACGGGTGTGTTACTTTTTCTCCTGGCATAGATGTTATGCCGAAGAAAGAAGTTTTAAATGCAGGGAATGAAATAAAGAGAGGGCTTTCTGCGTAGTTCTAGTCATTAAAGGTCAGAGTCATTATTTGGTGGCGAAAAATAAGACTTTCCCTTCCGAAGACCTTGCGATTACAAAAGGCGAACAAAAAAATTAATACTGGTGAAATCGGGTATTTCGTAAGACGTATGGAAGAGGAATATATCTTACGGAATTTTACCTCCGATTCAATGTTCTATAATTTTCACAATTCCTTCGAAAATTAATTAAAATTTCATTCCAATTTAATATCTTTGCATGGAAGTGTTCTATATCATATTTCAACTTCATATGCATGTTAATAGCGTTAAATGGAAAGTTGAATAAATGTTTTGTATAATTTGAAATTACATGTTGGAATAGCAAAAACTTTGTGAGGGGATTGAGGATCTTAGTGAGATTGGATCTTGGCAATCATTCAGACGCCCTCAATTCTTAATATAATCCAGTTAATGTAGATATTTTTCGCTTAAATGAAATTTCCAATTTCAGTGTTTCCCGAAGAATTTAGATGTTTCTGGAGATTTTTTTTGAAAATCGTGAGATAACGGAACGAAAAAAAAAACCGCTCTCGGTCAGATAGCGTTGCTGAAAGGGATGACCGAAAGATGTTATTCGCGGGCAAAAATAAGTGTATTTCCATTTTATCTATCCATGAAATGTAAATGGGCGAAAATTAATAACATTTTTGATTGTCGTATAAACCTATTTTCATTTGGTCTTACAAAAGCTTTATTAAAGAATGCCTCCGTGGTTGAAGGTAAATTATTTTCCGCGTTTACGGAATAACAGGAAATTCTCGAAAATGAACACAAAATATGGGCTGTCAAGCTAAAATAAGGAAGCAGATTATAATATTAATGGATTAAAGAAGTTAATGTCTTTATGTAAGTGGTCGCCCATTACGAATGCGATAATTAACTTCATGAACCGTGAAATAAAAAGGGCGGAAAGTCCGCGAAACTTAGAAACAATTCTCGCAGTTGACGCATCCACGCGTTCCTTCTTATAATATTGTGCGCGGTATTCGACCCATTGAATATTAATTAGTAGTAAATAAACCTCAAAATGTAAACAACGTGAAAACTCCTACCGATAGCTTTAAAACGAGACCAATTGCGCATTTTTATGTCCATCCATCAGAGAAAAAGTTATTTTACAAAAGCTATGACAACTTACCATCTTGAAACGAAATTGAGCGTGATAAAATGAGCACTTTTCATTCTGTGATAAAATATTAACCGGATGAAAACAAAAATTTGCATTTTATAGTTGAAAACAGGAAGAAATATTAAAAATAGGTGCAACTTTTTTCTTTAGGGTTTCTAGTTTTTGTTTTTATTCAACTCCAAACTCAAGTATCTGTTAAAAATCACGGTAGATGATTCTATGAATTTATACACATAATTGTAGTTTTTATAATGGAGTGCATTGGCATAAATGTTTGGTCAGAACCAAGGATGGATATAGAGGGAGCAATTTTCCCCATTCCTTCACAATGTTAATGAAGGATAATTATCTTACATACCTAAGTAATATAAGATCTCAGATATCTTTTTCCAAACATCTTATCCAGTAACTAAGACTTAAGCAATCTATAAGTTGAATAGATAGTTTTAATGTATAGAAGAGTAGATATCTCACATAATTGAATTTTCTTCACAGAAAACTAACAAACACCATTCTAATATATCTTATTCACCTTGCATATGAGATCTGCTATGCGCCTGAGAGAAACTCCTAAGCTGGAAGAAATATGTCCACAGCATATCCATAGTCTCAGATTACGGTTAGAGGAGGTTTAAAAACACTCCGTAAGCCATATGTCAGCTGGCAGAACTTGCGTTTAAAGAAAAATGGGAAGTTCTGGATTACCAATTTCTGGGAAGTCCCAGAAATCAGTAATCCAGAGCTTCCCATTTGTCTTTGAACCCAAGTTCTGCCTGCTGACATATGGCTTACTGAGTGTTTTTAGACCTCTAATTCATTAACAGCTGTGTTCCAACTTTCTTTTCTCTCAGTTTACAGCACTAATTCATATTTCACAGAAAAAAATATTTTCACAGACTTGCTTCATTTTTAGGATTTTGGCATACAGAAAAGAGCATAATAGCACTAATGTTAATGTTAAGACTCCTAAATCATGGAATTGGATTACACATCATTTAGTGGGAAAATGGTTCAAAGTATTCTGAAAATATTTCATTTTGGATGTCACTTTTTGTTGAGCTCACAATGTAATGTATTTATCTCATATTGTTTTATTCTGGAATTAACCTTTGCAAGAATTACTTATTTATTCATTAGAATTCTTGAATAAATGGGTGTTTTTATCAATATAAATTTAATTATTACAAATAACATAGCAATGTTACTTATTAAACTCTTACAACATAAATGAAAAACATACATAATATATAAGAGATAACAAAGAGAGTAAATTTCATGAAAGATAGATGGAGACAAAACAATATTTTCATGAACATACAAAAATGTTTATTTAAAAGCTTAATATTGATCAATTAAAATCATTTTTTGGAAATGTTTACTTTACGAATCAAATTCCTCATTACTGCATAAATGGTAATGTAGAGTTAGGAACCTAGAAGTAAAAATAAATCACATATAAGCATAAATTAGTAAAAATAAATTTCAATGAAAAATTAGCTCTTGAAATTATCCAATAACTTTGCCAATACAGAAGTCTTTTTTTCACTATTTTCACTTTATTTTACATTAAATTTTTTTTCATATGCTATCAAACTATGAGAACAAGGGTAGGTTATTATAATCATGTACACATACTGACTTTCTACATGTAATGTTTCCCATCAAAACAAAGATTAGCAAAGAAAATAGATAACTGTAAAGGCTCTCACAGAAGTTTATCAACATAACTATGCATTTTTAAATGCTACTGTATTCACTCAAATTTTCATTTAGTTGATAGATGGTTTAAATGTGAAAATTTAATGCTAGCTGAAACCTAATTAATATTACCTTGGGAAGATGCAACAATGAGTGAATTCAAATGGTCCAGCATGGGATGAGGTATATGAGCTGAAAGAATATCTTCTGCTGACCTTGACTGTCTAGCAAAACAGTCTAAGAAGACAAGCATAGTAGTAACCTCATTTGGGGGAGTGTCATTATTTCCCCAGCCAGATGACCACTTGCCAGATGAACCACTTCCACTTCTGAAAAATAATAAAGAAACATACTCAGAGTAAATCTTCCCAACTAAAGAAAAGTCTTACACATACAAAGACACTTACTTGATGATTTACAAAGCTAACTTCAAAACAAATTAAACAACTAACTGTAAAAATAAAAATCTACCTTGGAAATGAAAGGTTTATGGATTATTTTACATACTTATGTTAAAAATGTTAGAGAAATTATATAATCTGTCTGATAACTCACATATTTGAGCCAAATGATGATGACAGTGGCACAGCAGTAGACAAAAGATATGACCTAAGGTACTGACCAGCATAAACTAAGAACTTTTTTCTCACTTCAGGGTGAAACTGCCCTAAAAAGGTTTGTAGACCAACCACAAGAGGGACTCCATCCAAAGGATCTGATGATTTGCGACACATTAGTCCACCTAAAAGTAATGTTTGAATATGTATAAAAATGTAATATTACCAAGCATGAGAAAGCTTTTATTGAAAAAGGAGGTTTCCTCAAAAAATAGTTAGCTAACACTTTTGAAAGTAAATCAAGGATCCAATCCATCACACCAATTCCAATTCAGAGAGTGCATAAAGCTCTCTAAAAGATGGTTAAGTTATTGAAGTCGTTGCATTAAAGCAGAGACTAATATTAAGTTGCTAAGACTAGTTATTAAGGCTAAGTAATACTAAGTTACTGATGGTAATCAGCATGTTTGGGATGTTGAATTAACTAGGGAAATTTGTAGGCAAATGAAGATTCATAAACTCAGAAGTCTAAAGTTCTGTTTTGTATTGACATCATCATATTTAAGATTTCAGAAATAGTTTTTGCATAAATCTTCCAAGGGCAAAAAATGAGATGCAAGGCTGACTAGGACGACAAAAAATGAATGTCTATTCTGCAGCAAAACAAAGTACAGTGGAAAGGAAAATAAGCATTCTAGAGAAATCATAATTTTACTACCTGCAAATAAGAAAAATGCAAAGTAAGGTGAAAAACAAAGAACCTCATGTCCCACAAAGCAGAAACAAGATTGTGAGTGATTTGTAAGACTACATGAAAAATACAATAAAGTAATTGGAGAAAAACAGCTGGGATCTATAGAAGAAAGATCTTTAGTGAGGAGAAGAAGTCTAGCAGGGATGCTGCCTTTTGTTAATGCTATTCAACATCTATTTCGAATAAAAAAATCGAGCATATTTTGATAAAAGGGAGGAGTGGATAAAGGAGGACAGAAATAGATTTCATCCCATAGGTTGATGATATGGTTGTGGCAGCTGATATTAAGGAAAAAATTATTGAGATGTTTGATATTTTAGACAAGAAGAGTGAGGAGTATTGAGAAAGTATGGATATAAGTAAGACAAAGAGTAAGTAATTGGTAAAAAGAATGAGTAGAAATCCAAAAGGTATAAAAGAAAGGTTACAAACTTGGAAAGATATAAAATGTAAACTATGCACTGTGAGGAGAAAAAAATTGCAACAGAGAAGACATGCAAATCTAAGGAGGAAAAAGAAAAGAATGGGTCAAAAATAAGATGAAATTTTAGAAAATGGGATGAGGGTAAAAGGAAGAGACAAGAAAAGAATGGATCTGAGGATAGAGAAAGTTCCTACATAACCATGTAATGTAATAAAGAGAAAAATATTTAAGAAACATCGTAAATCTTAGAATAAACCTAAATTTATAAAGTTGTTTGTATTGCATTATCTTATGAATGTGAAATGAAGTTTCAATTTTAAACTCATTAAACTTTCCTTTTAAAATGTTTAGCAAAACATATTTAAAGTAAAGTAATTACTAATTATAACTAATTTTTAAATATGTAAATGATCATATAATCTGACATTTGATTATTATTAGAATAATTTCTCTGGAATATATTACAAAATAAAAATGAAAGTATAGCTAAAGGGTATTAAAATAAAGTCTTTTAGCATAGAACCTTGTTGAAGGACAACTGATGCCCAAGCTACTCTCATTCAGAAGTCCAAGCTAGGCTGAAAAATGAGCACTTAAGGGATTGACTTAACACTGTATCTCTAAAATATCGTCCCATTTCACTGGATACAATAATTTAACTGTTAAATGTAAATCATTGAGAATCATAATTTGCTTACCTGCATTTTTTACATATTGTAGCTTTGGCAAATGGAATGCTAAAAAGAGGAAAGAGAGGAGGGAAAGATGTTGATGATTGCGTGTTGTGACATAGATTTTTGCCATAGGATTACCCATCCCTGCCCAGTCAAGATAAAGAGAGAGCTCATAAAGCAGAGGATTATCTTCTTTTGGATATGGCTTGTTGGTTGGATCTTTATAATGAGCTTTGATATCTGAGAGGAGAGACCTGTAAAAGAAGAAATGTGATATTTTCTAATTTAAAAGCTTAAAAGAGAAGTATCTTTATTCTTAATTTTATCCCATGAAACACAATAAAAATGAATTTTTTATTTTAACAGATAATTAATAATCAAAATTGTTTCCTATAAACGATACTTATAAGCTTTTAAACAGGAAAAATTCAGCCAGATATGAATTGTAGAGAAGACACAAGGACTGTATAACTCTATCAAATAATTTACCTCATAATAACGGTAGTGCAAAAATGGTAACTAGAACTTAATGTAAGTAAATGCTCCACAGTTAATTTCTTTGTAAGGAAACAATTGTGTCAATTACCCACCCAAAATAATGGAATAAATATAAATTTAGCCAAGTCAGTTGAATGTCTTTGGATCACTCTTCTGAATAACTAAAAACTGGAGCATATCACAGAAATAAGCAGTAAAGTAACTAAAAAAGTTTAGTTTTATTAAGCGTATTGTAGGTAAATGAGAAGAAACAAATAAAATCGATTGTGGCAGGCTTAATTTTGTGGAAATCCATATGAAAAGGATGGTATAAATAAAATTTCAATTACTCTTTTCCACAGGTGTATTTACAGAAGTAAAAAACACGACTGGTTTTGGCACAGATCGGCCATCATCAGGTTTTTTACTTCTGTAAATACACCTGTGGAAAAGAGTAATTGTAAATTTATTTATACCATCCTTTTCGAGAAGAAACAATTAAAGAACCATGTTATTTCATCCTGGTCATGCCTCCTCTGGAATATGCGGTAAGTATATGGGATGTGGCAGATGAAACATCTACTCGCAAACACAAGAAAGTGCAGCACAAGGTTTCGTTAAAAAAAAGCATCATGTCAAAAAAATGTTATGATAAAATAGCAAGCACTATGAAAATGCTCAAAGATGTTGGTTTCAGGATTACTTGAAAGACAGGAGAAGTAGAAAATAGGCTGAAATTGCTTGATAAATTCAAAGAAGCATTTTCAGAAGACTTGATCTGTTTTATGATCCCACCTTGTTATTTCAGGAGATCCAATAATGAGAAATAAAAGAAATATATGCTAAGACATGTTGTTTTAAGGACTCACCCTCTCTGTGAATGATATGCAACAACAAAAAGCTGAAGTAGCTCAAACACTTGGTATTTATGAGGGAATAACTGCTTAAAATCAAAATGAAGGAAATGCTGAAACTACTGATATTTATATTGTTGGAATTTAGGCATGGAAAAATTCAGGTAAAGTAATACTAAATTGAGGAGTACTAACTCATCCATAGCCTTTAAAGCAGAGAACAGCTGTTGAGAGTCTGCAGAGCAGTGAGTAGAAAGTTGATGAGCAGCATGAACACGAAGCAGTTGAAGCTGTCCAACAGTTAAGATTTGTTCCAGCATGGAGGGCCAAAGACGTTCAGCTCTAGCACAGAATGATGCATAAGCTCGTCCAGGATTGGCTGAAAATAAAGAGTTTTTGATGGATGAAACACTCAGAGCATCATTGCAAAAGGGATGAACTTTGAATGGAAAATTAGTAAAATTATTTTAAGAACTTATTCATTGTTATAAATTTTCAGGGACATTAAATGTTTGGAAAGAGTAACAATAAAATTGATATACCTATTGATTTCATTGGATCTCCTAATTCCTTTGAGACACTGTCAAACATTCCAAGCCAGGTTTTGTCTCTTAAAATACCCTTTTCAAGGTTACTTAATAGGCTCTGAAACAAGAAATCAGATGTGCGATCATAGTATGAATATCCTGAAAATGTTACTTAATACTAAGATTTGCAATAATTACTAGAATTCAAAAATTGTATAGAATGATTTTATTTTGACTTTTTTAGTTCTGAAAAGTTTTTAGTGAGAAACAGAAGTTAGCTTACAATGCTTCTACTAATCAAAAAATAAAAAGACCTGACAGACAGGGAGAATTAATAATAAAAGATGTGGATGTATTGAAAAGAAATTTAAATCTGGAATCTACTTCATGCAATAGTTCATATATAAATCTAATGATATGGGAGGTAATATCTGAACTGTATCAAATATAAACAATTTAAAAGTAAGTTCTTATCAGAAACCTGAAATTCTTTACAAAAGAAGTATTATATTTGATGTGATAATTAACTAACCTGAAGTTTTGAAACTATTATAAAAGCAAAGAAGCGATCCAGTCCAGTAAGACCAGCAACTCCAATGGACTGGGTTACCAGAGAGAAAAAGCTTAGGTCTATCACCTCCTTTCTTGTGCGTAATTCAAACCAAGATGACATATGTTCTACATATACTGTAGTCCTGCAATAAAAAATCTGAAATCTTAAATTTGTAACAAAATGTTGTTGTACCTTACATAAACTGTAATCGTAACAATTAACAGTTATATTAATATTTGGATGTTAGTAAATACTTCTAAAATATCACACAAGAAAGATAATCACTAGGTAATGATTATCATATAACTTTTTGCAAAAACTCACTTGGGATCTGTGATTCGAATCAGCTCACGGGCGAGTCTTCCGATAAAGTTAACTGAGTGTTGGTCAGTTGGAGGGAAAGTAGGCACAGGTATAGAGCGAGACTGGTGAACACTCTGCCATTCTTCCCATGGAGCACGGTTATCCATGTTGCCTCCTCGACGGGCAAAATGAGCGCACTCCTGTTCCACGCAAAACCCCACTATGCGAGACAGCTCTTCCTGCCATATTTGCAGACCTCCACAGCTGACCCCAGCATAATCTCCCATGTACTCAAAAGATCTTCGATGTGCATCCATAGCTACTCCTAGAGCCTTTAACTTTGGAACTAATTCACTAGACTGAGGAAAAACAGATATTAAAACATGACAATATTTTAAAACTGTTTGGGCATTGGTTTACTTTTATTTCAATTTCAATAATTACCTACTAACACTTTATGCATCTGAATAGTAAATAGCAACACACTAATCATGATGCTTGTAGCAACTGCTTAATGAAAACAGCAATTACATCTATATAATGCATATATACTACATTTTAAATCTAAACAACTTACAAAGGTAGTAAATAATAGAAAAAATAATTCGGGTTTATTTTTTAGCAAAAACAGGCAACTGACAGACTTTAGATGGACAGACACCTTTTTGGAAACTTATCAAAAACAAAAGTAAATTTTGAAAATGAATAAATAACCTAATAGAATTGAATTACTATATAACATAAAGGGATTTACAGTTGCCTGATACAACTGTATCACCAGAAATTTAAATTACAAAAATTATTTACTGAAATAATATTCAGAACTAAGCAACATTAGAACAAAAAAGAAAGGTTAAAGCATCTAGAAAAAAGAAGGATGTGGGTTTGAATACAAGTTATGTTGAACCACAACTTTCCCATTTATTTATTGGGTTGTCCGGGAAAATGGCATCAAATTTAAAATTAACCCTGATTCCATACTGAAATAAATTAGGTTTATGCAGAACTTTTATCTATCAGGACCACTATGCAAACAGAACTCTCTTGCACCACAACTGAAGAAAATCAAACTTTATATGAGTCACAAACCAATTCGTTAGCTTATAAATTATCATAATCTTTCAGATATATTTGAGCCCTTTTCCATACATACATTCTTTGAGAGTAACATTAAATTAAATATGAATCAGAGGAGAATAAACTTCATGATTGATAATTTACACAAATATGGCTGAAACAAATAAAACAAGATAGAAAAATTCCAATCTTCTTTTTTTAACTTAGGTAATAATGCTTAAATCTGGATGTTAAGAGTTTGCTGGATGGAAACAGAAAGCAAATATTATTTTGTTTGATTAAACGATGAGTTGATAACTAAGAGATTTTGAGAATCATAGGGTAGGAGTTAAGGGAGAGATTGTGACAGCTTTAAGAATTCCAAAATTAAATGGATGAAAGGGAGAAAATACTGTTATGGTGATACTTCAGCAAATCTACACAGCTCATAAATCAACCAACCTCGACAATCACTCTACTACTTCTACACATCTAAATCTACCTACCCACTTTTTTCCAGAAGAGTATAAATAGGAATAAATAACTATTTTTTATAACTTCAAAGTACACCATAATCAACATACCTTTGATCTACTATCAAATGTTAATCCTGTGTGTAAAGCTTGAGCAACATGTTTGACTAGTTCTCTTCGTATTCCATCTTCCAGTAACTGCTTTGGATCTATACGTACAATCCCAACTAAAGTACTCTTCATAGCCAGAATACCTTCAGTGAAAACTGACACAGCATGAGTCAATTTGGCAACCTGAAAAATAGAAAGCTTTAACAAAGTGCATATTTTTAAACCATAAAATCTTTTCTTTTTTAATTGTTAATGACAGTTGTCAAGCAATACTATTTAGAGCTCATCAGTAGTAAATTTGATGAACTACCCACAAGCATACTTATTAAATTATGAATTCATTCCTAATAGATAATCATCACTGATTCTGATAGTCTTCCCTTTCTGTTAATGATTTCAGTTAGCTAATTTTAAATTTTAACTGATAAAAGTATTGATACAATAATTAAAATGGCCCCAATTACTAAAATTGCAGTCAACATCATATAATTGTATAAATTAAAGACTTATAAATTGTCGAAATGTTCAAAAAGTTGTACAAAAGCACCCTTTCTATCTTCTCACCAGTTCTGTTTACATTGAAATCATTCAACTTTTTCAAAATATCAAATAGATAATTTCTTGGAAGCATCTACCCTCACCTCCATTCTCTCTACAACTATTGCCGTACTATCTAACCAAATTTGCAACTCATTTGCTGATTCTCCAATCAGTATTGAAATTACAGAAAGCTGAATTCGAGTTTATTCCTTTTGGTTTTCTTCAACAACCTAACCTTCAAACTAATAATATTCTATCCCTCATATGCAGCGTAATTTATCCACTGCTTAACATTTTGATAACTTATTCTGAATTTACATCCTACAAATTAATTCCTCTAAAGCAGTATTTTGAATATTATTCACTTTCTATAAATCTATAAATACAATATTATAAATAAAGCAGAAAGTTTGTGTGTGTGTTTTCACCTATAAATCAAGAACCAGAAGTTGCACTACTTTCAAACTTAAAAGATAGATAAATGTTATCCCAGCATAGATAATAGGCTATTTAAGACTTCTTACTTCTACTTTAACTACTATAGGCTTTACTTGCCTATATGTTCCTGGTAAATGAGTAAAATTTATTGCTATTTTTTGCAAGCTTTAGTTCTTTTGCAAAATGAAGTTAGAACAAATACTCCAACAAAATTAAGACAAACATCAAAAGAAGGGAAATATAATAAATATTCTTATTTTAGACAAGGAATATTGCTTTCTTTTCAAAATTTTAATAAAAATATGAAGTTTATTTTGAGGTTTAATTGTTGAATCCAAGCCTATACCTTTTCTATTGAGAACACACAGGGATTTTAGATCCATTTAAAAGTAATGATAAACATGAATGATAAACTATATAAAGAGTAAGCAATTGAAACATTTTGCATTTATAACGACAAATTGCTGGTCAGATTTGTAAAAGATTAAGGTTGCTTCTTAATGAGCTTGATTTTATACCATATTACTACGGGGACAATTATTTGATGCTTTTACACAATCAAGGAGACAAGAAAACAAGACATTCATTATTGCGGGGACAGAAAAGGGAAAACTTCCGGGAGATTCACAGAGATTTTCTGTAAAAACTAGGTACATTAAGAAAATTTGTCATGTGTTTAAAGCTATAATTGTTATGTGTTCTTTTTTTCGACAATATTTGGTCAATTTCCATGCCTTTGTTTTCTACACTAAGTTCAAATTCTTTGCTTGCATGTTCCTCATATACATTCAAGAGTTAATGTTAATGTGCTTTTCATTGAGTAAATAGTTATTCCTCTGCCTCATTAGTTACATTAACTATATAATGTTTTCTTGAGAGTTAAGTAAGCTGCAATTAGTGTTGGCTTTATAAATTTTTTCCTGTTGAGAATCAACAGTTCTGCTAGTATACACATAACTTTCATGCTTTAGCTTGAGCTATTAGTAATAGTAATATGAACATAGACATTTAAATAATAACAATTCTTAATTTAATGTTTCATACCTCAAGTCGCACATCCAACTGAGCATAATCTCTTAACAGATTCTTGTCAAGTCTTGTTGGTAGTTCCTTCAAAACTGTTGTCTGAAGGTGAATAACACGAGCTAAAAGAGCAAATGTTGTTTCTGGAATAACCTGTAGAACTGCTCTCACATAAGCAACCAATTCACCTGAATAATAAGCTGACACAGAAATGAGGTCAGGACTATGGGCCTGATTAATGCGAAGAAGAGGTATCTCTAAAGCAGAAGATAACTGTAAAAAAAAATGAGAATTTTACAAAAGTGGACTATAGTAGTAGGAAAGAGAACTATTTAAAAGTAGAGCATGAACAATAAGATGTTATAACACAGTTGGTTTCCTATGGAGATACAGCTCATAGTTTTAAGCTTAGTACTACATAAAAAACAAATGAAATTTAGATTGGTTATCGATGATAATCTTCGTTCAAAATAAAGAATACCCGCAAAATGTTGACAATTCTTTAACTTAATTCATCTTCAACTAAATACATGTTATGCATCTTCTACTAACACTGTTAAGAAATATTATCCTGGGAGATGTTATTAGTATTGTAAGCCACAATCTTAAGAATTTTGCAAAAGAGTTGTTTTTAAAATGTATCAAACTTACACAACAAATTTCAAGTATTCTTGATGTTATACCAAATAAATAGAAATATAGTTATATTAAAGGTAATCAAAGATCCAAGTATTTCCTAAATATCAGTAATGAAGTAATTTTTTTATGGTTTGGATAGCAATTCAATAAAAGTAGTATGTTTACTTGCAAAAACAGTTTCACACAAATAAAGAAATAGATGCAACTGTTTTTGTAATTAAACATAAGGCTATATGCACTTAAAGTCAGGAAAGATTCTAGCAATTATAATGTATACGTAATGTTCTAAAATACTTTATTACCTTCAGAAATGTTGCACGTAATTTTGCAACCAAAGATGGATCCTTTCTAATACCCATCTGCATACAAGGTGTATAAGCATCCATGAGACCCCAAGCATAACTCAAATCAGCAACAACCTTAAGAGAAATAATAATTAGTAACAATTCCATATTCATCAATGATTGCAATGACTCCTTAAAATATCATATAAAGCAATAAAGAACCTATGATTGACTATACTGCATTGTATGTTAAATTATTAAAATTTATTAGATATAAAAATTACATACATACATAATATTTGTAACTTTTTAGAAATCAGTTGCATACACAATTTAATATTTAGCACACTCCAAAATATAAGTTCAGAGCAAACACAGAGACAGATTTTAACAACAAAAATCATTGAGTAAATTGTCAGATTTTCCAAAATGGATCACTAAAAGATATATGACATATTATAGCATAGGTTAATTTCTTTAAAGCACTTAAGAAAATCTGCATTTCTTATGACAAAAGAACCGAGTATACACATTATAAACAAGAAAGGTTTATAAACCTGGACAGTAATCAATGCTCCCTCTCGTATATTGGCGGTGCGCATCATGCAATGCAGGAAATCCCTTGTATCAGCAAGGCATTGACGAACCTGTAGGTTACTTTCCAAATGATGGAATTCTACATTTTAGAAAAGAAAAAAATGTATTAGAATACAAATTAAAAACAGTGTACAGTGAGCTCTTCATTATCAGAGGGTGGACTATCTGGTTTTTAGATTATTGGAGCATGATATTTTATACATTATTGATATTTTCTGTGGTCTTTGTACAAAAATTCAATTACAAAAAAACATGGAAGATTTCAGCTTCTAATACAAGGACTTGAGTAAAACTTTTTCTATGGAGCAGGAAGATTACGACTACAATGAAATTACTATTGATAAAATGATCCACGGTCTGGTGAATAAAACTTTCCATGTCCTTTAAAAGTCCATGAAACTATCAAAAATAATGTCTGTTTGATAACAGTAATTAATTGTTTATTCATGCAAATTATGGATATAAGACAATTGAAAGGTTTGATTATGTGCTTTTTCTTATTATTCATGAATCTTCCCATTGATAGCATGTATAATCAAGAGTTCATTTTATTTATTTTTTTTTCGTAAATTTAATAAACTAGGCTTTGCAATTTTTGCTTTAATAAAAACTACGCACACATACATGGAGTAGTTGGAACAATTGCTTTTGAGGGTACTAAAATTTTTAATTATGATGCAATAGCTGAAGTAAAGAAGCAGCGGTTCATCCAAATTTGACACAGCTTGAATGCTGACTGAAAATTAATTTACACTAAGCTTATTTTATTAAGATTATTATTATTAACTAAAATTATTTCATTAAGAAAATATGAAAGCAAAAAATATGAAATCTGGTATTATACAGCCAGAAAACCAAATAAAGGACAGACAAGTTTCAACCTAACATTAAGGTGATCTACAGATTATATAATTATCAAATGAGGTTTTACAATTTATGATAAATTTCCATGATTATAGCCTAAGTTAGTCAAGGTACATGACTATTATTGGCACCCCAAGAATAACTTGGAGCAAAAATTGTGATATGGAAAGGTCTAAAGCAACCATAATTACACAAATAAATTCAAATTAGTCTTAAGATACAATCATAAAGGAATTTATATTTTCTTAGGTTGAGCCATTGTGGGAATGAATGGGTTTCTTTCTTAAATTAATTATCTTCACAAACAGAAGCTGGACAAAAGTTCATGATTGAAATGGAAAATTTTTGTAACCTTGAACTTCTTCTAATGCTTGAATCAGCTGCACAATTTTTCTTCCGGCAGCAATAGAATCTTCATGGTTTAAGGATAGAACATGTTTTCCCATTTCTTTAAACCATGCCTGAAGATTTTCTGAAAGGAAGGTGTGATTTTAGAAATATGACATTACGAATGAAAATACCGATTTTTCATTCTATTACTCTAAAATCATTTGCAGATTAATAAAAAAATATGCATGAATAATGTTTTACACATAATCCTCCATTTCTTTTGCACAACTTGATTACAATCAATAATATAATTAGCAGGAAAGGTTTTTAAGATGTTTGTATAGAGTGATGGATTACATTTAATGTGAAGTTATATGTAAAGCCATTTTTTTCGCTTATAATAATGGAGAGATTCCTTTTCAAAGTACACATCTTACTGAGCTATTCTTACAAAGGACAAGCAAGTAGAAATTATACATGATTTATAATAATTCATTACTAATAATGATTGCACGAAAATAGTATAATAAAAAAATAATTATATGAAGTGCATTATAAGCATGAAATGGCAAGTCAATCCTTCTCTTGATGAAATAATGTAAGCTTATACAATGAGATATATATAAAAGGGATGACATGAAATACAAGCAAGCATAGCATAAGAAATTGTTATCTTTTTTACCATGATATAATCCAAACTAGGTTTTAAAATAGATGACAAAGCTCATCCAATTTAAAAAGGCTTTCATAATATTCTTACGAATTTCTTACCATTTTTTTCTACTCTTGTCAGACGTTTAGCACCTGAGAATACATCTGAAAGCTCTGCCATTCTCTCTATGCATTCCTTTTTATAGTTCTCCCACCTTTCCTGTTTTTCTGCAAGAAGCTAAAGAAAATTTTCGAATAAAAATCATCATAAGATCAAAATGGAATGACAATGATACACACTAATATACAAATAAATGAAAAACATGAAAAAGAAAAGTTAAGAAAGGAGGAGGATATCTGCTAATATATCCTCTTATAGTTCACTAATTGCTGACATGAAGATAATGCATTTTAGAAATAAAATCTCATTCTACCCACCACAAATCTTTTTATTCTTCATTATGTTATGAATATGTAGAAATTAAAAGATACATATACTAAGTTCTCTTATTTGTGAATAGTAATTTCCAAAGATTAATTTCAAATTTCAACTAGTTTTGACCGGCACAATATAGCCATCACAAGATGTAGACCATTCCCTAAAACAATAAGTTTCAGATTGAAGTATTGCTATAGGGGAGTTCCATCAAAAGAACCATTGTTTAGAAAAATTAAGCCAACAAGACAAGCATAAAAAATTCTCACCAGCTTCAGCATTTCCTTTACTTTCAACTCCAACTGAGCAGTATTGAGGAGTAATTCGAACACTTGCAATGAGTCATGTTTGGTATCTGTGAGAACTTGGTCCCTAATTTGCTTACATTTTTTATGGGTTTCAGCCACTGAAAAAAGAAGCAAATAATATCATTATAGCAATTATTAGTTAGGTAACAAACCTATGAGATAAATAAAAATGCAAATGATAAAAAAATTAGAAGTTTAAAACTTGGTTCATAAATTTTTTCATTTTACAAAAATATTGCACCATGAACTCTTTTAAGAAGATAATGCCTTGGTTGAGGAGTATATCCTTAGTTTGATAACTACTAGGGGTATCCAAAAAGTAAGTTTCCCTGTGCTAGAGAAAATCAAACCTCTTTTAAAAAATTAAAACAACTGCTCTTTCATTTATTTCAATCCTTTCTTTATTTTTCCATGTAATCCCCTTCCTTTTCAACGCATTTTTTGTACCTTGGTAGCAACTTCTTTAAACTGGTGTCACAGCATTCTACCACCAAATTGCTCACCCAACAATCCACTTTGTTTTTCAAGTCTTCATCATTTGGAAATTGCCTGTGTCCAAGATGTTTTTTCAGCTCAGGGAACAGGTGATAATAACAGGGAGCAAGGTCTGATGAGTAGGCTGGATGGCCATACACATCCAATCGCAAATTTTCAAGCAGTTGCACTGTTTGACGGGCTGAATGTGGCTGTGCATTGACATGAGTTAGCAAAACTTTGCGCAACAACAGAATTCCCGTTAATTCTGTATGGCTGTTTGAAGCTTCTTCAAGACATTGTAATAAGAAGCATCGTTGATTGATGTGGCAATGTGGCCATGTGGCAGGTAGTCTATCAAAAGCACCCCTTTGCAATCCCAAAAGATTGTGGCTATAACTTTACTGGCAGATTCAGCAACCTTTGCCTTCCAGGGAGCGCATTCTCCTTTTCTTTGCCACGCCATGCTCTGTATTTTTGATTCAGGGGTTGAATGATGCACCCAAGTTTTACCTCCAGTGACTATCTGGGAAAACAGTGCGTTTCCCTCATGCTTGACCAATTGCAGAAAATATTCAGCTGCCTCCATGCGTCGCTGTTTGTGGTCATCCGTTAGCAAGCGCAGCACCCACCTGGCAGAAACTTTTCTCAACTGCAGCTTGTCAATGATGATGCTATGCAGTGATGATTGGCTTATCTTGAACTTCAGAGGAAGGTTAACAAGGATTTCATCCAAGCTTAGTCGTTTATCAATTGCTATGGTCTCGCGAACAGCGTCAATCGCATCAGCTTGACGACTAGTCATTGGCCTGCCGCTATGCTCTTCGTCATGAACTGTTTCTCTTCCCTCGAATGACATTTTTCGCCAGCGATGAACCATTTGAACTGAAATGGCATCTTTACCATAGACAGTGGATATCTGTTAATGAATGTTGACTGCTGTTTTGTTTTTTGATGTCAAAAAATGAACAACACTCCATATTTCAAAGCTGGCGGTAACGTGCAAGGGAGTCTCCATTATAGACATTGTTGTATGACAATCGCGTTAGTCAGGTGACCTTGAGTAAAACTCATTATTACCACCACACCTGTATTAACACTTTGTACAAGTGGCTACATCCTACCTCTATCCTACGTCGAGCGGAAAAATAGGGAAACTTATTTTTTGGATAACCCTCGTATAAGCTAAAAAGGAATAAGCCCCAATAACTCATGTGTGATAAGACCTATCAACCACCTACAAGTAAAATGAAATTTAATCCTAAAAAATCTCCATAGAACTGCACAATAAAACTGGAGAAAGACTTAAGCCAATTGGGTAACTGGTTTTAAATGAAGGTAAACAAAGAATTATTTCTGCGCATCAAAAGCTGCTTCATATCATCCATTTATTTATCAGTGTTATAAATTTTGGAGACTAATGCTATGGGGGAAAATCAATGAGACAGAGTTTTAGTGAAGTGACTGGATAATTGCATTCTGCAACTGTTTCTATTCTATTTATGAATGAAAAACTTCCAGTAGGAAACTTTTGCATAATAAATTTATTAAGAGGAAATTGAAGAATGAATTATTTGATTAGAAAAGTGATTAGGAGATCCTTTGCATTGAGCTGCTAACTCACTAACTAACAGTTGGGTTGGGATTTACTCAATGAAAAGAATATTTGGAAGTTTCATCGTTTTTAAATCCAGTTTAGAAAATGAGTTGATTAAAAAAACTTCTAAATTGTACATGTAGTCAATGCAAATTTCTTGTAACTGTAAACGCTAAAATCTCTTCCTCTTCACAATCTATCATTAATTCTTAGAAATAAGACCTGAATAAATTGAATAAGATTCCCTGTATTCTATACATACAAGTGCTGTATAGCTGCTTGGTTGAAATTATTGAAATCTGTATAGACCAAATTTTATTGAAAAGTTAAATACTAAAAAAAATTAGTAAATTAAGATATTGAGAAAATTAAATTATGGGCTTCATAATACCAATTGAAGCCAATCATTTATTAAAAAATACAGTGATAGCACTAGAAATCTCAAGCATACACAGAGGACTTAGCATTGATAGCATGCATCATTTCAAAGAAAATTCAACTCTCCTTACCATTAGTGAGATTGGCAGAATGTAGCATTAGCCATCTCAAAGTAACATTGCACTCTCTAACTAGACCAATGACCTTTGCTTGATGATCTAACAAGCTGTCCTCTGTCAATGCACCTTCCTTCAGTACCTTCTGGGTTTGTGGAATCAATTTCTGAAAGTGCAAAAATATCAAATAAACAAACAGCTCTTGCTCTATTACATGGGAATTGAAATAATTTCAGTTTTATAAAACTCATTTCATATAAAAATCATTTCATAAAAATAATAGGGAGACTTACAGATTATAAACTTACTCTCAAAGAATTTCCATACTTTAAGGAACATTCATGAATGTTTGAAGTTTGTACTGTGTTAGAAAGAGCAGACTTGGCAGCCTTATAAGAATCCCATGCTTCTACAAGATTAACTGTTATTCCCATATATATACTGATGACCTGAAACATAAAATTTGGATACTCAATATCATTGGAAGAAACAGTTAAGGGGGGGGAGCAATCCCTCCCCCTTGGAGACTTTATAGTGCTAGCAATTTGTTTAGGATCTGATGAGGTGCTTGGATATATATCAGATTGTTAAGTTATACCATGATAACTACATATCTACTACATTTTGTATCTAATATTGTGAAAAAATTGCATTTAAAAAGTTAATTGGAGATTTCATAGAGTAACAGTCTTGAATTGCCCATTAGCAAGTACTGCCCCCTCAGAAGAGTTTCTAGATCAGTTCCTGCTCAATTTACAGCAGCCACTTATTGTAATTTGACTGCAAGGGGTAAAAAGGCAAAGCATAAATAAAATTGAAATTGATCTAGTGGTAATAGTATTGCTAAAGGTGTGGTATATATAGGCTCACACAGGGAATCAAATCTTTCAACAAATTCAAAAGAGCTGCCCACTTGGCTATCCAGAAGCCCCTAAAAATTGTTAAGCAAAATAGCAAGAGCAGGAAATATCACCTAAAAGTTCCTGAGGAATGAAAGAAACACCAGAAAGTCCTATGAAAACTTGTTATGAGCCAGTAGAGGGTGGAGCCCTTTATCATTTTAGCTATCATAGATATTTGAGACATTTTTGCTTTCTATAGGCTAAAGTAGCATTTATTCATAGCATATAAAAGATGCTGCTTCACTCAACACTGAATAAATCGAACATGAAAATGTGTTTAGTCATATTAACATTGGGGTTGAAAATAATTAGAAATCTAAATCAGATTAAAGAGATAAGGATGACAAAAATAGCATTTTTAATTATCACAGGTTGTTGATAAGATAAAAAAATCAGGGAAAAGAAATAAGTTGATGAAGTCTTGTGCTAACTTTTATGTTTCTGAATGGGCCACAATTCTTGTGCTAACTTTTATGTTTCTGAATGGGCCACAAATGTAATCAATTATGAAATTAAATAGAGATATTAAAAAAATGTAGCTGAAGAATGTCAGACGGAATGCACTTGTGGAATAGGTAAGGAAAAAGGAGAAATATTTTGGTTTATTGCTGCATTCCCAAGGCATCTTCAAGGTATGAAAGACATCCAATGATAGCAGCAAAATAAATAATGAAAAAAAAGATTAAAAAGGAAATAAACTGAGAGGAATGTATAGCTTTGAAAACAAGGCACCTAAAATAAAATTTGACTTTTACACCAACATGTAAATAAGTAAATGCTTCATTGCTAATGACGTGAAGGGTTTCTCAGTGTACTATAGGCACTACTTAGGCAATTGCTGTAGACAGTGTAACAAATTTGTGATTTGTACAATATGATTTGCTTAAAATTTTCATCTCCCCTCCAACAATGACAACCACTTGGCCTGGTGCCTATAAGTAGTCTGAAGAAATAATAAAAAGTTGCTACTGGGTACTCGAAGCTAAAACAAACCAGAATCCCATTAAACAATAACTATATCTACAAATCACACAAGTGAAGGTTTGATAATTTATTTTTTATAATTTGATATTTTAAGGAAAACTTACCCAGTTATCTGGAAAAAACTTGTCAACTATTTCTCTCATCTTTGCTGTCTGAGAATGAAGAGTGTCTGGTGAGAAATAGAGACATACATAGAGCATAGCTGCCTGAGATGAAAGAGCAGCACTTCTATGTTCTGGCAATGGATAAGCAGAAACTTGACTATACACGTCATCAGAACGAAGACGCCCCAATACCATTTCTACATATATTTCATTCAATGGAATTCGCCTGCAAAAATTATAATTTATTGTTTCAATTTATTGCTTAGGCATGAGTATATTATGTAATTTCCAAACAACACAACATTTTGAGACCTAAAATAATCTTCTGGATAATGAGGAGGTCTCTTTGAGCCAGCAATTAACCCCGTTGAGCGAAGCAGTTTACAGACATCATCTGCATTGCTATCAGCACTAGATCTGCGAGTGCTGTATCGTAGATGTGATACAACCAATCGCTCCCTCACCGCTCCATTTGGAAAAACATGGCCATCTACAACTAACAGCATGACGCCATACAAGTAGAGTGCTTCACACTATAATGTTCAAGAGTGGTTAACGTTAATTAGAATAATGAAAGGAGTGCAAAGTATTTCAAAATCAGTCATTTTGTATGATAGTAAAAAGTAAAAGCAATGAGAAGTTTCCATAAGAGTAGAAGTTCTGCAGGAGAAGAGAAGAGTAGAAGTTGGAATCAATTTCAGCAGCTTCCTCACCTCTTAGTTTAGGATAAAAGTGCTGTTTGGTATAAGAATAATGTCCTCATACTACAATCAAATTTTTGATTTTTTGTAAACATAGATATTATTGGAGGTTAAGGCTGAATAAAATAATAAAATTGGAAACGGATTGTAAATTGCTATGTAATGAAAGAGAGGATATCTAGCTAGAGAAGTAACCACAAAGGGTTTACCAAAAGTTCTCAGCAAACTCCATGGAATTTATTTATGGGAAATTTTATTTAGCAGCATTTATTAGATATAAGATAACATTGGATGATATAACTAACTTCGGCATATGATACTAAAGAAACAGTAATTGGGTTTAGTTTAGCAAAATACAGAAAAGCAACATTTCTCCATTATGTAAAGGTATTTAAGAGCAATGGAAACTTCATTTTTGTTGTCAATAAGGTCAGTTCTGTCACTGAACACATCTCCAAGTAGAAAGAGGGAATATCATTTGAGTAGAACTGAAATAGCAAAGCCTAATAATAGAAACCTGGAGAACACATCTAACTTAAAATAACTACCTCTACTACATGAGATTGGAAGGATATTTCTAAAATTTCTTGAAGAGTGGACAAAAATGAATAGTTTATGATTTTCCAGATGAAATAGTTAAATTTAATTAACTCTAAAACTGCTAAAGGGCCTACATTTTCTCTTTAGTATCATCTACTATGTCATAGCTTTTTTTTTTAAATCAGAATATGTCCATTAGTTTCTTATACCAATTAAATAAAGTACAATGCAGGAAAATGGCTTAGTATCCCCTGCCACACACTATTGGTGGCTTGTGGAGTTTAAATCAAAATATACTAGTTTCATTAGATAGTCAAGTTGAGAGGAATAGATTTCATTATTTCATCAAGAAAGATATGTTTCTATTACATGTAACTGTCTTGATGAATTTCGAAGTACATCATTTTCAATTGGGGTAGAAAATCTGCATTACTACGATTACTATCCTTTAGAAGCAAGAAGACCATTTTACTGCAGTAGGAATACTCCAGAGGCCAATAAATCATGCACTGTAAAACGTTATGACTGGGGTTGATTAAGAGACGTTGATCTTTTACCATGAGCTGCTTTCCATCTTCAGAAAGAAGAACGCTTTCCAAATTTTGCTGTATATAAATTCCTTCTTCGAGGTCATTAATGAAATGGTTTAAATCTGAAACGTATTTATGAATACTTTCAAAGGCAAGGTAAAATCTTGAAAGAATTTCCACGTATGTTTCTCTGAATTCTTCATCTAAATCTTGAAGTTTCTAAAAAGGAAAAAAGTAAGTTACAATGATGCAATGAAAGAAACACGGATATAAACAGAATATATTGATGAAGAATACAAACAGGGTTGCTGTCAATTTTCCTATCAAACTCATCTGAATTCTTGAAATAACTAAAATCTGATATAATGTCACCATATTTCTGTTGGTCTTGCTTAGTTTCCAGTCTGAAAAAAACAAAATCAGATAAATCGATCGAGTTTTCTACACTGTAAATAAATGGATCGAATCTTACTCCGCTTACTTGAATACTGGTGGAATGTAATCCTTCAATCGTAAAAGCTCAGCAATTATTGCATTCCCTCGGGATACAATATTAAGAATATTTTGTCCGCATGGATTGTTTTCCGCTAAAAATTCTGCCATTCTCCACGAAATAATTCAATGCCGGGTAATCATGAACTATCACATAGCATCACCAACACTTCACTCAGTTTCCCATCAATTTACACAATTTGAAACGTCGCGAAGAGAGTATTTGATGGCTCACATGATCAGAAAGGATGATGGTATAGGCAATCTCATCATCAGCTGTAAGTGAAGTTCCGTGCCATGTTTACGGAATACATCGAGGACAACTATCCATGTAAGATACCAACGCTTCCAAATACAATTTAGTTAATTAAACTCTGATAAAGAGCCTTGAAATATTACTAAAACTGAACTGTTAACTTAAATGTTAACAAATTTTTATAGTTACTTTGGATAATAGTACCAGTCCTTTAATGTAGAAATTAACGAATTTACAGCTTACGTAATATGCTTTACATACAGTAGAGTTGGTACTTCTCGAGAGAATCGTTCTCAATCGTGTCTGCTCTGAATCCCGCGAAAATTTAAAGCGTGGAAAGGAGTCAAGTAAATATCTCTGAAGTAAACTACTGACAAAGTTCTCATTGTTAGCATGAAGGAATCCGCAAGAATTCATGTCAGACTATTGATTCTCGGAATAGGCTAACATCCACATTAGTTATTAAAAACTTTGAAATTCCATCTTTTTTGTTTTTACCCAAATCCCTGGATTCGTTAGGTTAATATACGTATTTTAGAAGAATTCTTCTTTCATCCACAATGCACAGTCTCTTAGCTTTTTCTGCTTTATGTTTTAAAGTCATATATTGTTCACGAAATTCTTTTCTTTGTCACTCTTTTCTAGAATAGTTACTGCCATAAGAAACTGCATTTATATTATTTGTTTTCTCCATTCATCATTCTTCTTTTTTAGCTTTCATTCAGACCCATCTCATTCAGATATGAAATAGTAGATATCAAATTTTGAAACTGCCCAAACAAACTAAAATATAGTTGTATATGACACTCCAATAGAACATCATCCTTAGGAGTCTTACAATTGTTAATGGGGGTTAAATGATCTTTATAATTTTGGTTGATGTTTTGATTAAGCCTTGCATCAACAGAAATGAATGCAGTGAATGTGATGGTATTTACAAATGACAAAATGGAGGGATATCATAAGTTCCAAGGAATAGCAGGAAGGTTAAGAGAAAATGCTACCTATCTTTTTAACAAAGCTGCAGCTTTGTCTGAATTCACTATTATCTTTGTACAAGTTCAAAAAAAAAAAGGATTTTTACAATTTTCTAATTATCATTAAAGTAATTCTGTAAACCACTTTCTAATAATGTGAAATATTCAAGATAAAGAATTAAAACTTCACAAATACAATAAAAAATGGTGACCTCATAACTACAAAAATGAAAATAAAAGACAAACACAATTTACCTTAAGTTCATTTTACTTTTCTTTGTAAATCACACTTCATCAGTGATAACTGGGGCATTATTTGATGCTTAATGTCTTGAAATGCATACTCAGAACTATAGATTTTTTTCTAACCAGCTTTATTTTGATATACCTTTGCTGATTTAAAAAAGTGAAAAAGGAAATGTAGCAGAGTAGTATTTCAACACACAGAGAAATCTATAACTCTACCCAGCAGCAGTTTAATTTTCTCGTAAATTTTGAGTGAAAATGTGTAGAGAATAGTCACTATGGATATTTTTGAATAGGTATTTTTTGCTGTCACACTTTTCTGTCAATTTATAGCTTTTGTTCTGTTTTTTGCTTGTTATTACACTATAATCAAACTTGCCATTTATCCAAACAACTGAGATACTAAATTAAATATTCTATCTACTCTTTTATATCTCAATTTTTCTTACTGTACTTACACAGTTTCAATCTCAGATCAGTATGAGGTAATGTTTGGAGGAAATGTGTTGTAAGTTGTACATAACTAAATACACAATATAGGAAATTCAACTTCAGTCACAGTCTTTTTAACTAGGTTAGGTGAAAGAGATAGTATTTAAAAATGAAGAATAAATAAATTTTATTGGTAACAAACATTACAATGCTTTTTTAACAACTGCTATGTTGAAATTGAACTTCAAAATAATTTTGTTAGACATTATTGATTTTGTCACTCAAACTGTTAAAAAAATCATTCACTTTCAAATGCAAATTTTGGCTTCGGTTTCCTTTGAAGAAGGAGAAACACATTTGGGAATGTAACAAAATCTTCCTTTTCTATTGGTAATGAGAAACAAATCTTTGAATAATTTGTTTGTATGTACAAAGAATTTTGATTCAACTATGAAATAACTAACTTACTTTGTCACTCTAATCAAAGAAATGACAGCCCAACACCAAGCTGAACACCAGGACATATGTGATCATACTTTTGAGCAGAGATAGGAACACAATAATTTAGCTCAACTCTTGCTACCTGACCTAACCTGAGTGCTACGCCAATTCCATAAGCAATCCTGATGTTTCGAAAGTAGTCATCTGAAAGTAAAAATTCAAGTAATATAATCATGCATATACATGTATTGTGCGTATACATAATTATCTTAAGAGATTATTTATACACTTTATATTGGAAAAATAAGAATATCAACTCTAAATTTGTGGTGGAAAATAGCTAAAAATTAAAAATCTTACACACGCTATAGGAATTGGTAATATAAAAAAAAACAATATAAAGATTGTCAATCTTACATGTCATCGAGCTGACTCATACTTTAACACAGTATTAGTACTTAGCAATAAAAACAAGGTTTCATTTTCTTCTTTGTCACACACTTTTGATCAGATACTTGAAGTTCACTGGATCAAATCTCACACTAGGTGGCACACAAATCCCTCTCTTTGGCATATATCCAAAGGAAACATAAGATCCCAAAGGACTAAAAATAAGCCTATGTAATTGAGATATCAGTGAGATATAGTAGACTGATTTATATAAAGTTAATTCTTTGATGATCTAGAAGATGAGGGTATGAATTTTAGAATGAGATAATCCACCATGATTAACACAAAAATTATTCTTGAACTACCACTCACTCTTATTTCTTCTTTGTAAGGCTTTTTTATTCTTTCAAAATTTATCTTAATAATCACAAGACAATATGACAAGTCTCTATTTAGAGATGAAAAATTCTCATCTCTATGAAATAAATTCAAGCTAACCCATTGTAGCTTCCTGAAGCAGAGAAACAGAAACGGATCAAACAATCACCTATCATTGGGACAATCTTAATAAACCTGTGACATTAAGCTGATTTCCAAGTAATATTACAGCAGAGTACTAATAATAGAACAAAATAACTTAGGGCTGATTCTTAGGGGCAAAATAATTAATTATGAGAATTAGGATAAGAAGTAGGAAATACTATAAGAACACATCACACAAGATTTTAAAGACATCTTACAGGGCTGTGATTGTTGTCCCTGGTCCTTAGAATACATAACTTAATTGTCATATTCTTTGTAGTCTCAGAAACTGGTACCACAGAATGCTGTGGAATTAGATTGAATTCCTTACAGAGGAGCAAAATGGAACATCTCGTACCCATTCTACAGAGAATGGATTTGAACTTGAAAAAAGATTGCATAAAAGTACCAAGGTCTACATGAATTTTTGGCTACACTGTCTTTCATCAGCTAAATATGTACAAAGGAGAGTTATCATATCCATGAAACAACTTCATAACTTATCAATGTGAGCTATGGTAATATCAACAATCATAATGCTGCTTAATATAATTAATACCGTATGGATGGGAATTGCGGTAAGCCATGTTTAAGTTTTAAAAGAAACTTATTTTGAAAATAAGTAATTAATCGCAATAGAAATTTAACATAAGTTATTGCACAACCATTTACATTGGTTAAGACATACTTACAAGGGTCACTACTGCTAGCAGTAATATTTCCTCCATTAATGAAAATGTGGGTGCGGAAAAGATCTCCAAACCCTCCTCCACCTGGACGAAATGGAAGGGGACTGAAAAGATGTAATCCACCAGCCCAAAAAAACTACAAGAAAAACAGAGATAGTAATTACTTAACAGTACATCCACTAACTTCCTATTAGTTTTATTTGTTCCCTATCAACAGCTATTTCATGAATAACTTTACTAACTGCAGAATAATTTTGCAAAGTAAAAGCTATCAAATTTTGATTAAGATTCACTTCATCCCTTCAAAGTGTGGGCTTTACCAAGAGCCTTACAATCATACCAGGGTTAAGAATTTCAAATTATAATTATAAAAGGAGGATGTACTGAGTAATATTGCTAACCAAAATTGGATTGGGGCTCAAGCCAAAGCTACAAGAGGCACTTGAAGCATAGGTATAAAATAAGAATCAAATACCAAGATTTTAAGATTGCATCACCATATCTTTCCTTAAAACTACCAATGTATCAAGTGTGAGCATATTATGAGATTGATTTTAACTTGATAGTGTCTTGTAGAAATTCAGGTTTTCACTACATCTCTTACAGGTTAAATTTTATTGTAACATATTCATCTTAATTAATGAATATGATTTCCAATTTTCTAATAATATTAACAAGAACGGCAAAAGATTGAGTTTTACTTTGTTTCTTTTCATTTTGAAGAATAGTTTTTTGGCAGTAATGCTAAAATACTATCTTTTGTATCCGAAAATTTTAATGAATGCAAGACTTACTTCTCCACCAAGAGAATTTCCTTGGTCATGAGGTCCAACACCTCTCCAATCAAATCCTCTTAGAGAAAGTGGACCACCAAGGAAGAATTTGTCACAAATTTTTGATGTTTTACTATTGTTCACATGATTTAGAAGTCCACATTGAACTGAAGTTTGCAATACCTAACGAAAAATCGATTGGAAACTGATTACAGGAAAATTTCAACAGGAGTATGCATGATTCATGAAAATTTTTTCAAGCAACTTTAAGAATTTGATAGTGATACAGACCACATCTGACATTAAAGAAATATTGTTCTGAAAGTGTAATTCATTCTTGAGAAAACCAATATCTCCTCCAAGTCCAGCAAATTCTTGAATTAGTTTAAAAAAGCTTCCTGAAGAGGGAAATACTGCAGCATCTCTCTTGTCATACTCTGCTATGTGCCGGACTGAACATTTTAGTGAATGTCCATTTTGTTCCCGAACAAGAAAGGAAGTTGAACGAGTAAGGCATTCAAGCTCTCGCCATGATCCTTCCCACTGGAGGTTATGCCGCAACTACAGTTTTCAATATAGAGCACAAAAATTCAATGCAATTTCTTTAACCATAACCAATCATTATTAGAATCTTATAAAATTGGAGTAGATTCAAGTATAAATACTAACGGAAGTATTAGAATTGAAAGCAAGATCTAAAAGCATTCCTCTTTCAATCAGCTTATATCCAGATCTCATCCACTCAGAACCTTGCTGAAATATTGATGTAGAAAGGCTGAAACAACAGAAATAATTCTTCAGAATTTATAGATAAAGAAGCTATGCAATAACTCTGAATTGAACAAACCTGGTATTATTTAAAACTCGCAAGGGTTTGTAAAATGTTGTACTAAGGCCAATGGTTCTATTCCATCCTCTGCTATATTCTGCTGTTATCTTCTCACCTCTGCCAAACATGTTGGGAGCTTTAAGTTCAACCACCAAGGACCCTTCATTGTTTCCCATCAAAGTCTTTACGGAACCTGCGATCCGCTTCAATTCTTTGACCTGAAATACTACCTAAAACACAAATTATATATGATTACTAATTTTCGGTATGTAAACACCAACAAATTCTTTTCATTTGAAAGAAATGATAAATTTCAAAAATATACTTGATATCCATCGGGGGTTGCATCTGGTCCTTCACTCGTGTCGATTAAAACGCCTACTTTACTGAAGCATTCTAAGGATTCTAGTTTACTACGAACCTTGTGGGCACCTAAAATAACCTGAAGATAAAATTTGAATTTTAAAATACAAGTAACAAACTATTCCGAATAAAGCATTCGAGAGCAACTTACCTCCTGAAAATCTTTTGCTTTGAATAACTCTTGCACCTTGTCGGTAAGAATGTCATCTTTTGTTCGACCCAGTCCTTCAATTTTAACCTTGTCGACACGAGCCTAAAAATTAATGCAAAATTACCAAGAAAGTACTGAGAGAAAAAGTAGTGCAAAAGTCAGATAGAACATATTATGACAGAAAATACCTTGACTTGATCTAAATTCAGCCGTGATCCTTGAGGATTAGGTGTAACATCCTACGGAGGTAAACATAAATAATTTCCCATAACGATAGCATTACACAGACTATTTCCATTTAGGAACGTTACCTGTACCTTAGCATGGACGAGACCCATGGCCTAAAATGTGTATATAAAAATCCTTACAAATTATTACATTTGTAACAGAATGTTTAAATTTTCGTTTTTTGACTAAATGAAAAATATCATATGTACGGCCTACTATTCATACAATTTTGGTAGGATTACACCAATGATTCAAATCAACTTTTATATAAAAATCATGTGAAGGTTTCACGTTCACCCGTTTAGTAAATAAAATAGTTTACGAGATATATGATGCTATTGTTTAAATGAACTTTTCCGTATACGGCTATTAGGGCATTATACTAAAGACATGAGCCGAAAATTTGGAGCTCTCAATTGAGCTTACAGTAGCGCGGCAAAAGTACTAACCTTTCAGTCGCATTACGTCATTTCCAAATATTTCTCTCCGATCGCTTAATTTTATTTAAGACCTTTCCGTTCCAATCCATTGTATGGATTGATGCCAAATTCCATGTTACCAATAAAACAAACAACCTATTCCACTGAAGGCAAGAGTAATCTGTAATGTTCGAATTTATGAAGATTATTAACGCACTATAGATAACATATTAGTTAATTTTCGTGAGGGTAGGAAAAGTGAATCCTGGCATCAATTGCCTTATTTACATTATATGAGGATATTCAGAGTTAATAATAGGAAGAGTACTTTATTTTTTACTGGAAGAAATAAACAACTACCTAATACTGCAAATACCAGACGTCACCTTCCCTATTATACAAGGATAAAAATGAATATTAAAATGAAATGAAATCAACTTAAAGTCATCAGAGGAGAAGGTTTAAATTATTACTCCTTGACAAAGTTAAAATTTAAAAATAATTGTATTTTATTTTCAATAAAAATTTGGATTTCATTTTTGTTTCAATGAATTAATATTCTTATCAAACATTTTTCTTGAATAAAGTGCCGGAGGACTTCATCTGCTAATTATTAATGTGTCATAGTTATACTTTCACATATATGTATATATGAAATCATCAGAAGTATATTACATCTTTAATTGTGATAATTTTAGAATTGGAGGTTAGGTCCAAGATGTCACATGAAAGCGATACACCAAATGAATTTGTCAAACACTTAATCATTTCCTAAGTATATAGGATCCTATGCACAGTGATGCATATACAGCAAGTACGGATGAAAAGAAAAATACAGAAAATCACCATGATTGCCGTCGACCACGGAGGATTGTTGTTATCGCACAGTGTTTCAAACTGGAAGCTCATAATAATTGCAAGTTGCAAAATTCTAGGCACCATGTTCCAGTTATGTGTAACTGTGTGTGACTAGAAGCTTTTAATTATTTACCCTATATCGTGTATTGTGTTTACCAGTTTGGTTTATCTCTTCTCTTCAATAGCAATAATTTTTTGCTTAATATATTCGAAATATGCATTTTTGTGTAAGTATTTTCCTAAGAAAATGGTTCTATGTATATTTATGATACGAAAAGAAAATTTCATTATAATGATTAAATTTCATCTTGATGGTCAGTAAATGATTCACAATCACAGACGTCCTTAATTAAAATAAGCATCTTAATCTCCATATGTGAAATTTAGCAACCTTCAATTTGTTCTTCTCTTTTATCAAATTACGATGGAAATCCTTTTCCTTTCTTAGCGTTATAAGTGTATTTCTTTTCTATCTGAAAAATTAAGACTTGTTGTGTTGAATGAAATGAAATGAGACAAAGGAATGCCTTTAACTGCTTCTAACACTCTTGAAGTTTGAATGTTCTCCTACTGTAACAATTTGAAGTGCAAGAAAAATTATGATGGCAAATCTAAGTACAAACTGGCATACACTCCATTTTCAATATCCTCATCATTTAATTGAGGTTATGTTACATGTCTTCATTTCAACGGACAAGTCAATGCTTCAAAAGAAAATTTGAAATTACTATTTTTCTTTTCTATTTGTACAAAATAGAAGTGGATTCTTAGTATAAGTTATTTGATGAAAAAATATTTTAAATTTAATAATCACAGTATCTCATATGCTCTAAACTCAGTAAATGTATTTAACTATAGAGTTATACTTTATTTAATTTGATGACAGTTAGTATTTGGAAGTTGTTTGGAAACTTATTAATGCAGTTTAGGGTTCTACAGAGAATAAACAGTTAATTGTGTAGCAAAAATGTTATTGCAAAGAAGTTGACCTCTCACACTTGCAGATTAAAAGTAACCAATAGTGGAAAGTTTTAATAAATGTCTATGATACAATAAATAAATCATATTTTAGAGAAGTTTTCAAATTCACATTTGCTTAATTTAATCCTCATAATATGCTCTTCCCTTATTGGTAAAGACTCACTCCATGTGATACAAGATTGTGAACCAGGGTTACTTGGTTGATTACTTATTCCCTTCCAAGTCATACCTATCTCTCTTAATATTTTAATTTCCTCTTTTCTGAGGAACCTTATTTCATACACAAAAATTAACTATGAGAACATATTAAATTGTTGAAGTTAACTTATTTTACTACCTTTTACCTCTTTTTCAGTAATCCAAGAAACCATTCCAAGAAAGAATGTTACCATAGTAGGGGAGATGGTCGAATTAACCTAGATCTTATGTCTCTTAATTGCTTACTTAGCTTTCTTTCCCTTAATGTGTCTCACAAATTTTGTTTTTCTGTTTTTTAATTTGACTTAAAACTAAACTTAAATTAACCCTTTATAACATATTTCTACGTCTGACCTGCTCTTTCTTCCCCATTCTTGCCCTTTCTCAATTTTATAGCCTCTCTATGAGACACCCAAACTCAACTCAACGGCAATTGGGAGACCCGGGTTCGATTCCCGGTCCCGTTAGACTTTTTTCAAGTCCATTCTTCCTTGGGATTTTTTCTGGGTGCGCACCATCTTGCGCAAAGTCACCCATACCCATTTTCGTTTCTTCTGTATTGTTCTAGATTGGATTAATCCAAGGGATTTCACACCTCGGGGAAAACCCAAATCTTCGATTTCTGAATAGCGGATTTACGAAGTTAGAAATAGTTGATAAAAATCAAAATATCTGTGCAGTGTTTTGTATCAAAATGATCATCAAAGTGTAAGGAAAGTAAATTTGGCCGTTTTTTAAAAATTTCTTATTAAATAAATTATATATGATGCCAACCATCATTTCTAAACAATAACCACTGACCGCACCCATAGCAAAAATGTCGACCTGGATTATAAGGGATAACTACCTGCTAGGACTATCCTGTGCTTCCAGTACCCCTGTTACTTCTCTGTCAAATGTAGAAATAGATTTTTTCCGCAGCCAAAGGGTTAAAGCTGTGGTGTCACATGCCTATGGGAGCCAAGGCCAACTCAAGTTGAATATACAATTCGAAGCTCTTGGTCAGCGCACTAACTCCCAAATTGTTTTGGCTTATCTAGTCCACTAGTGAGTAGTATTTAGTAATTCAGACAGCTTCCCAGTATTTTCATGATGCTGAGTTGTCATCATGGACCCCACAAGGGATTGAAACTGTTTTTATCAAAACTGAAGATGCACTTGATACATTATTTTATGCATTTAATACATTTTGTTATCCCCATACAAGATCACATTCAACAGTTCATCATACTGACTGACATTTTCCCATCATTTTCTCTCTCTTTTTATTTCCCCAGCAGGGCTGTCCAAGAGTGTGTTTCAGTGGATGCATAGCACCCAGGCTCCCATTTTTAAGTGGCCTCATTAAAAAAATCATTATTTTGCATATTTGAAGCAATATATCTACAGAAAATTTTAATGCAACAATTCCATGCATTCTTAATAAAAAATCATCTATTTTGTAAGAATAAGAAGTGCACAAGAGGTCCACATGGAAATTTGGTACTCAGGCCCCCTTATTAGATTGCCAGTCCTGCTTCTTAGGCTTCTTGCACAATTTACTCTGCATGTATAAAAGTCTTTGAGATGAAGATCAGGCCAGTCTTACTTCCTCTTCTAACTTTTGCTTTTTATGTTTCCCCTCAGCTATCCTCACTTGCTTTGAATGATTTAACTAAAAATTTTATACAAAGGGCATAAAATGGTCTTCCCTATTGTGGTGTCCTTATAACGTAAACGACTGAACTACATAGTGTCTGTTGCTACACTGCCACAAGGTGATAGTCTCAGCCCTTTTATTGACTATGTGTGGATGCACACTAAATTAACACACAACACCTATCTAATCCCATTTTCCTTACTGCTATCAATTTTGGCTATTGAAAGCCTTTCCAAAATCAGTGATATAGACTAATTAATCCTTAAATTTCAGGCTTCTTCTGCAAGATACTTCATCAACCCAATAACCATTCATCTTTCCTTTCCAGAATCAAACAGGTCTTCACTTACATCTTGATTACTATGTATGTTGGCTTATTGTTTATCACTCCATTAAATTAATTTTTAATGTTNATCTTCAGGCAACCAGAAGAAATTCAGGACAGAACATACACTCCATATGAAAGAAGTTGTCTGCAGTATGTGCAGGAGGAAAGGGGTTGAGCATTGAAAGAAGGGAATAGGAGAAATTTCCCTCGAAAAAGAATCTGCTGGGTGAGTGGAGGAGGGGGTGAATGGAGAATTCCAGATCTGAGCAAGATGGATCGATTTTTGCCGAAAATATATTTATTAGCGAGATTCATGAAGAACTTAAGGCGGCGGCGAATCTGCAGCTGCTCTAGCAGCTCGAGTTTCTTTCCTGTATGGCCAACTTTGAGGATTGTAGGGCAAAAAGTGCATTATGAGTGTTCTCTTAGGGAGAAGTGGCGTAGTGGGAATTTCCTGATTTCTTTAAAAAGGAAGTCTTGTGTTCTTCTGCGCCTGTTTGGAAACACCTTCCAGTATGACCTACGTAGTTTAACAAATTCCACAGTCTAATCTGTAGATACCCTATTTTTCCCTTTATCGGATCGGTCACGGCCATTGCAAAGGTGAGAGCGGAGATTAGATTTGGTATAAAATGCATGGCGAAGATTCTAGGCGGGAAAGAGTTTTGAAATTCTGTAACTGAAATTGTCAAGAAATTTTAATCTAAAGAAGCGGGGTTGACTTGTGTGGTGGAGAAACCAAGGAAAAAACCTAGTGAATAGCAAGCAGCATCTGTTTTCTCCCGTAATAAATCATCGCATCGCTTTTCGGCGATAAATAGGATAGTTTTAAGTTCAAGATTGAAATTATTACGTAACATAGAGATATGGAGAAGGCGATGAATTAGAGAACGGAAGAAAGCTTTTTTATGGGAAACTGGATGATTAGATGGAAAAGCGATGGTATGGTCCGTATAAGTAGGCTTCCAATAGATAGCTAAATGTTATTGATACATCCAGGAAATTCATAGTATGATTAGGTTCCAACTCATGGGTAAAGGTTAGAGATGGGTGTTGATTATTCATGAAGAAGAGAAATTCTGAGTTGGAGGTTTGTCCCTTTCCGAATACGAGTATCCAGTATATCGTCAACGGAACGGTTCCACGTAACGACATTTAAGAGAAGTTTACATCATGAATTAAAAAGTAAGTTTAAATTAATTAACAATAATATCAGCAAGCAACGGGGAAAGGGGGCATCCTATCGCAAGACCCTTATCCTGTTTATAGAAAGTACCATTGATAAGGAAATAACTTTGATCAACTCACTTTGGGGAGGTTGAGGAAATCATTGACGTACTTCACATTCCAATTCTCCTTGATTAACATCGTCCTAATGACATATAAGGTCTCACCAACCAGAAAATTAGAGAATAAGTCTCTCACATCACATGAGACGCATGATACTAACTTGCAATTAGAGGATGTTTCTTAGACTTGAGTATAGAACCAAGTTCAATAGTTTTCCACTGTAAATTTAGGCTTAAATATACCAATTTTGATTAAAATATTCTTAAATTTCTAAGCAAGCTTCCGGGAAGGTGAAGAAACGCTTGATACTATATACAGGTCTGATGGATATGTTTACTGTGAAATTTAGGAAGGGCAAAAAGTTTAGGGGCTATGGTATTCATCACCAACACCCGAGATCTGGTGTGGTCGTCAAGTATCTTTGAAAAGTTCAGGTTTGGGGTGGGGTCACTTAGTAATGCATTGATGTATTTGTTTTTGATGAACTAATTGCACTTATACCCGTAATCAGATCTGCCCATCATTTGTAAGCGGGATACCCTAACACCAATTTTCCTGATTTACCACGTGACCGATTATACGTAGGTGGTAGCATGATACTCGTATCTGAGACAGATTAAGCGATGTATCACAGAGATTATGGAAAATGCTTTGACTGGTACCTTTTCTGATTCAGGTATACAAACATAATATCCGAATGCAACGTAAAATCTGATTTGAATATTATTTTTGTGGATTGATTTATGCCTGTATTTTTACTAATATATCTGTCACAAAGAATTTTATTAGATAACATTAACTGTTAAGAAATTATTTAACGGAACGCAAATAAAAATGAGACTGTGAAATTGAGTTTGTTGCAAGAAAGATATTTTTACTTACCATTGAATAGTAAATTATTATTCAAGAAATCCCTATTTGAACCAAAATCCAATTCCGGTTATGGATTCATTTTTAACAGATGATACTATTTGGTAAATGTATTTTAAAATGTGAACAAAGTAAACATCTCTAAAGCCTTCAGTGTTACTTGAGGAATAAGTTTCTATTAAAGAAATATGGCTTAAAATTTATTTATTTTTTTGGGATGCCAGCTTGATTGATTTGTAAATATATTATTTTAATTATTGTTGCCCTTTGGGTTAGTTAGTTTCATTTAGTATAACCACTGTAGACTTGCTTCTTATATGATGGGGATTTCTACATATTTTACTCTCAATTACTAAAGAGCTGAAACTGTGCTGTATCAATATTTGGAAACTAAAGGTTCAATCTAGGGTGGCTTGATTCATCTTTCACACTTTTCAAAGGTGGTTACTGTATATTTGGAATTATTGTGTCATTTACTTCCAGAATAGGAAAGTATATGATAGCCCAAATCAACCAGCATCAAAAACATGAAATAAATATTGAATGTAACTTAATCATATTGCTAACGAGAAATTACTTAATAATCTATCCAAGGCTGAAAAAGAAGAAGCATTTAAGGTTGATGCATAAGGTTTTTTACCATCTCTACCTTTTCTGTTTAGCATTTTTTTCTGAATGTTTACATAGGCATATTGAAAGTAGATCAACAGCTTGCATTTTTATTGGACAAATTTAATTCAAATAATCATAAATAATTCATACGACACTTCTACAATATTTGTAGGGGCCATCTTTATTGTAATATTATTTCATTTACTACATTATTGCTGAGAGCAAAAATTAATTTAGTATCTTTTAACATGTAGACATGAAAAAAATCTCTTAAGATCTTACTCTTTTTAACAAGCAAAATTGAAATTTCTTGCAGACAATCTTTGGCAGAAATGTATCAAAGTTTCTTGTGATTAGATAAGACTTCATTTGATACTCTTAATTATCTTACATAATTGTGAAAATCCACATTTGGCAACATATACGTATGCCAATGCTACATAAATGATCTCTTTTATGTACAACTTCAGGCATTCTGTTCATAACTAATAATTCTGATTATCTGTTGGAACTTTTTCATAAATGAACACTTTCAATACACAAACAGACTTTGTTTCAATAAAAACAAAGTCTGTCTATGTCCACAGCAAATATATTTGAAAAACACAAAGTGGTTTCAAGGGTTCTACCTCATCTTCAGGCAACCAGAAGAAATTCAGGACAGAACATACACTCCATATGAAAGAAGTTGTCTGCAGTATGTGCAGGAGGAAAGGGGTTGAGCATTGAAAGAAGGGAATAGGAGAAATTTCCCTCGAAAAAGAATCTGCTGGGTGAGTGGAGGAGGGGGTGAATGGAGAATTCCAGATCTGAGCAAGATGGATCGATTTTTGCCGAAAATATATTTATTAGCGAGATTCATGAAGAACTTAAGGCGGCGGCGAATCTGCAGCTGCTCTAGCAGCTCGAGTTTTTTTCCTGTATGGCCAACTTTGAGGATTGTAGGGCAAAAAGTGCATTATGAGTGTTCTCTTAGGGAGAAGTGGCGTAGTGGGAATTTCCTGATTTCTTTAAAAAGGAAGTCTTGTGTTCTTCTGCGCCTGTTTGGAAACACCTTCCAGTATGACCTACGTAGTTTAACAAATTCCACAGTCTAATCTGTAGATACCCTATTTTTCCCTTTATCGGATCGGTCACGGCCATTGCAAAGGTGAGAGCGGAGATTAGATTTGGTATAAAATGCATGGCGAAGATTCTAGGCGGGAAAGAGTTTTGAAATTCTGTAACTGAAATTGTCAAGAAATTTTAATCTAAAGAAGCGGGGTTGACTTGTGTGGTGGAGAAACCGAGGAAAAAACCTAGTGAATAGCAAGCAGCATCTGTTTTCTCCCGTAATAAATCATCGCATCGCTTTTCGGCGATAAATAGGATAGTTTTAAGTTCAAGATTGAAATTATTACGTAACATAGAGATATGGAGAAGGCGATGAATTAGAGAACGGAAGAAAGCTTTTTTATGGGAAACTGGATGATTAGATGGAAAAGCGATGGTATGGTCCGTATAAGTAGGCTTCCAATAGATAGCTAAATGTTATTGATACATCCAGGAAATTCATAGTATGATTAGGTTCCAACTCATGGGTAAAGGTTAGAGATGGGTGTTGATTATTCATGAAGAAGAGAAATTCTGAGTTGGAGGTTTGTCCCTTTCCGAATACGAGTATCCAGTATATCGTCAACGGAACGGTTCCACGTAACGACATTTAAGAGAAGTTTACATCATGAATTAAAAAGTAAGTTTAAATTAATTAACAATAATATCAGCAAGCAACGGGGAAAGGGGGCATCCTATCGCAAGACCCTTATCCTGTTTATAGAAAGTACCATTGATAAGGAAATAACTTTGATCAACTCACTTTGGGGAGGTTGAGGAAATCATTGACGTACTTCACATTCCAATTCTCCTTGATTAACATCGTCCTAATGACATATAAGGTCTCACCAACCAGAAAATTAGAGAATAAGTCTCTCACATCACATGAGACGCATGATACTAACTTGCAATTAGAGGATGTTTCTTAGACTTGAGTATAGAACCAAGTTCAATAGTTTTCCACTGTAAATTTAGGCTTAAATATACCAATTTTGATTAAAATATTCTTAAATTTCTAAGCAAGCTTCCGGGAAGGTGAAGAAACGCTTGATACTATATACAGGTCTGATGGATATGTTTACTGTGAAATTTAGGAAGGGCAAAAAGTTTAGGGGCTATGGTATTCATCACCAACACCCGAGATCTGGTGTGGTCGTCAAGTATCTTTGAAAAGTTCAGGTTTGGGGTGGGGTCACTTAGTAATGCATTGATGTATTTGTTTTTGATGAACTAATTGCACTTATACCCGTAATCAGATCTGCCCATCATTTGTAAGCGGGATACCCTAACACCAATTTTCCTGATTTACCACGTGACCGATTATACGTAGGTGGTAGCATGATACTCGTATCTGAGACAGATTAAGCGATGTATCACAGAGATTATGGAAAATGCTTTGACTGGTACCTTTTCTGATTCAGGTATACAAACATAATATCCGAATGCAACGTAAAATCTGATTTGAATATTATTTTTGTGGATTGATTTATGCCTGTATTTTTACTAATATATCTGTCACAAAGAATTTTATTAGATAACATTAACTGTTAAGAAATTATTTAACGGAACGCAAATAAAAATGAGACTGTGAAATTGAGTTTGTTGCAAGAAAGATATTTTTACTTACCATTGAATAGTAAATTATTATTCAAGAAATCCCTATTTGAACCAAAATCCAATTCCGGTTATGGATTCATTTTTATGGGTACAAAGATAGCTGGAGATAATGTATTATTAGTATTGGTATTGCTAAAAGTGCTTCGACAGCTCCGGTCATTTCGCACGTAGGTTTCCACCGGGAATCGATACTGGGATCGCTTTCACTTGAGACAATGATATTATAGAAGAATTCTCGACACCTTCTGAAGTTAACATTTCGAGGTTTAATTTGCTACGAGTTATTTGCTCGTAAAACTCTCCAAGCCATCCTACCCCCCGAGTCGTTTCGTTACCTAATAATTCGTAACTTAAACATTTACCATAACCTTTATCTCATAATTTAACCCACATCCTCCTTGATCGTTCTCATCCTCCACTACTTCACTGTTTTCAGAAGACTCGTGTCATAATGTGTTCCTGATCGAATCCCCTTCTCTTTTTTCTATATTTTCCACAGACGTGGTATTTGTTCTTCGAAAGAGTTTTTCCATTTATTTCCATCATCCATCCGTGGCAATACATCTTCAAGGCTATGAATTATTTTATTCATTAGGTAATTGTACTGAACTTAAGTGGGTAAATCCAATTTCTTAATTGGATTTACAAATCTACGCTTTATTCTCTGTGGCGAAATGGTTGCTGAACGAGCTTACGAATTTCGCAACAGATGCATATTAATTCAGCCAAAAATATCTTCCATTCGCTTCACACCAGTAAACCGGCTTCAAAGCACGAAATGAAACGCATGTATCAGCGGAATATTAATCTGGCCTGAAGATGACGCTCGTGAGTTGAAACAGCTCATTTCCTTTAACAAAATTTGAGTGGAAACCGTAATATTCAGTTCAGTATCTTTTACGAGTAATGGGAAACCAATGGTATGAAAAATAACATCGTATTTTACAATAATCTACATTTTATTTACAGTGAAGTGTAAAGTGTAGTAAAGGTTACATTTTTGGTATTACGAAATATACCATATTAAAGTATGAGGAATGTGTCCATTTTCACCAAAATGTCCTATTTTTGTCTCACATTTTCATTGTCTCTTTCCAACATTAATTTCGAAAGATTTGGTAGCCGTAGCTATGAGCTATGGGACTGCTTTTTAGAGGAAGGTCAAGAATCCAGAATGAGTCAAGGACTAGTCTTACAAATAAACGCACAATAGGATAAACACATTTAGGATATTTCTGTCGTACGATGAATAACTTAGAATACGTATTTTTACGATTTCCGTTCATTAGATTGAGAAAGGATTCTTTCTGATTGAATTGATCGTATAATGACATTGGCCGATCCAACATAGAACGTAAAATAAGAGAAATAGATGCGAGGACAAGCCGTTTTAGGGACTCATTCTTTCCGCGAACGATACCGAATAACAATAAACTAAATAGGTAACTCGAACGCTTTGTGTTTACACCTCCTGCCACACGCTGAAGGGCAGATTGCAGGGTATTTATGTGGAGGTAGATGTAGAATGGCTTACAGAGACTCGAGTTTCATTGAAAAAGGGGAGATGGAGTAAAACCGGGAGATGAACCGTAAAAACCGGGGTTGTGACAACCCTACATAGGAAGAGCTACAGAACATAGAAAAATACATGAGCATCAAGAGTGTATTTAGTGAGATCCAACCCAAAATATGGGTTTACATTATTTTCGTCTCTCCGTGGCCAACAGTGAATAGAAACCTACGAACAAGCTAGTGATTTCTCAATCGAACTCTTCATTTGAAGGTCATGGAGACCTCGTGGTTCCACCCGGGTTGTTTCTTCGATGAGTGTTGACGTTGTCGAGTCTGTCTCCGGAGTAATCTTGAGGATGAAGTGTTAAGGCGCTTCCAATCCGAGTTTATATAGAACATTTCAGTCCCCTTTTACCTCCTGACCGCATTACACCAATTTATGAATCATTCAGTCGATGAAAATAGTTTACATGTGTGCATTTTCCTTTTACTTTACACTCAATATATTTGACTTATGATGTCTTTGTGCTGTAACTACCTTATTGATGTAATAAGAACAGGAAGTGTAATTATCTATATAAAGCCGGATTGGAAACGCCTTGACACTTCATCCTGAAGATGACTTCGGAGACAGAAGTCAAGACGTCGACGCTCACCTAAGAAACAACCCGGTTGGAAACACGACAAGTCTTCATAGACGAAATTCAGCGGGGAATCACAAGATCATTTCTTCATTTGGATTCATTGTACACACATCTGGAGCCGCAGATAAATCTATATAGAACCGCAAGTGACTCCGAAGGCGCAGGATGTCGATCCCTGGCCTAGGGCCTTGCACTTTGTAAGTCCGCACAAAGTTGGAAGAACTACGACATTAAAAATAAAGACGAAAATTACTTTATTATGAATCAATGATAAACAGTAGATGAGTACACCAGGAAGAAATATTAAAACCAAAATAAAAGTAACGCTGATTTTAACGCTTAATTTCTCAGATTTTCGTCTTGATTGTGATTGATAATTTTTGGGCTTGTTGTATACATAAGAATTGTGAAGAGTACTAAAATATGTTTAACCTAAATATTTTTCTGAAACTCACTATATTGAACTGATTGAAATGATTACTTGAAGCACTGAGAGCTGGGTTACTTTCCTTCAGTTGGGTAAACGCAATTCTGCTATGTAGGAAGGAACACGGTAATTCAGCCTAATTGGGATGCAAGCGAGTTCGTTGCGACACCGTTCTCGGGAAGATTAATTAAAGGAGTTTATGGAAGTAATTTATGAATTTTACTTTTACATTACACTAAGAATATATTGATTCGTGATTTCTTTGAACTTTACCTACCTCAGCAGTCATCATTTAGTCAGTCTAAATCTTTCCGCGAGCATTTTTTCTGTTTGTGACATGTCCATCTATTCGGAAAAATTTTATTTATTCATCTCATCCAGTAAACTGAATAAGTTCGGGCTTGGCTCCCGGATAGCCAAGTGGACAACGCGTTCGACTCCACTGAAAGCGTTCCCGGGTTCGTTTCCAGATGGGAGCCTATGTGCGAAATGACCTAAGATGTCGAAGCACTTTTAACAATAATACTACTACTGCTACGAAGTTCAGGTTTCACTTGGTGGTATTCTATTAGCATAAAAGTGTATCTGTTTTACTTTATTTTATTTGGTAAAAATAAAAATAATTGCCATTCCACCTAAATTTACGGACTTACGGTAGGACCGGATATCGTTCCTCCAAGTATTCAAGTAGTAAAGGTATGTAAAAGTAAAAAAGGGCTTTTTCGCTTTATTTTTATTAGCCTATATTTGAAGTCTTCTTCAAAAGAGTGGAGATAAGACTCCTCATAAGCTTCTAAACCACAGATTCAGATTATTTGGTCGGTCACTTTTACTCCAGGCTTGAGTCATACAGTGGAGTGACAGATTCTGCCAACAGGATAGTCTCATCGGATTCGAAAACTATTCCAAACGATACTTCCACTTTATTCCGCATGAATATTCACAGCATATGCGATTTTCTGGAACCACAATCTCTCACTCCGCTATCACTTTGAAATGATTTTCCGTCCGCTCAGCTCCGCATGGCTCGACATGGTCGACCTCTCCTCGGGGCGTCATCAAATGCGACGGCAGCTGGCCGTTGCGAAATCTAGGTCTGCCGCTTGAGTTATAAGCGACGTAAAACTATTGACGTCCTATAGACTAGCAGTAATCGCCGAGGGTATTCTATATAACATCTACGTAAATTAATTACGTAGATGGATTTGCCTGTAAGACGATGTTCTACATTTTTGAATCAAGGAGAAGGGGTACAAATTCTTTCGAAATCTGTCACTTGTTTCCGACGTATCGGAAGTTTGATCTGTACGTGGAGTTCTTTGAGCGCTTAGAAAGCAATGCATATCTTCATTAGATATAATTCCCGTTTCTTTCTCAGAGCATTTCCTTTCATGCAGGACATCGAACCGGTACCGAAACCGAAAAGACCGTTGTCTTTGTCAGAATGAGAACCGAATCCGAACAGAAAAACAGAAATAACATACCACCGGATTATCCATCTATAATGCATATAATAGTAATTAATAATAATAAATTTCTTAATATCTTGGATCTAACATTTTCTTGTTGTCATTTCAAAATAATATTTGAAAACCAGTTTTGCTTATCTCCTATCATAAATTCTGCTTAAATTCTAAAGAAAATTTCACTCTTATTTTAAAGTTTCCATTATGTTTTCAACATATATTTATATATTTTATAATTACTCATTAATTTTCATGCTTATTTTGTAATTGGTGGTCTTTCCCCATTTCCCTTTCCCTTTCCATCCCCTTTCCCCTTTGGTGTTTTTAATTTGTCTACATTATAAGAATAACGAGACAGCTTTTACCCGTACCACTAAGAGTTTGTTCTGCAATCATCGCCGATATGCGATCAGCTTATTATGACGCGATGCGTCGAAACCATGATCGTAGAATAAACTCTTAGTGGTACGGTAAAGCTGTCTTATTATTCTTACCGTCATCGAAACCTATCACGAAGTCAAGCCAGAAGGAATTGATGGTATTGTCTACATTATAGTTCGGTGCTGAATATTCACTTGAAATTAAGTACCTTGGCTTCTCCACTGTAATAAATCTCTCATTTTCTCATATAAACCTTCTGTATTTTATACCGCTTGTTATACCAAGTGATCTTTTCATTTTATGAATTCTTTCATCTCCTCCAGATTTTTTGATTTTCTTTTGTTTTTTCCCCTTTCAAGGTTTGTTATTTCCCTCCCTGTTTGTCTAATGACTATATATTCTGGATCGTCCGGGGATATTTCTCTGTTAAAATTCCTAATTACCGACTTCTGGGAAGTCCCAATGATCATTTTAGAGACAAAGCCTCCATCTTCAGGGGGTCTCAACAAAGCTTGCCGAAATACGGCTTACGGAGTGTTTTTAAACCTCTAACATGGCGGATTATTAACGCTAGCTGGAATACCTGTTCTGAGCAAGTTTTTCCCATTCTTAATTCACTCGATATTCATCTCAATAGCTCTTCAGTGCTGTTTTTACCCTGTTCAATAAAATGCTTGTAAATATTTTGTAAAGTGGTGGCTGAAAAAGTGGTCCTGCCACCACATCTTGGTGAATGAAATATTTTTATATATCTTTTGGTACGGGATGAAAAAATGTATCTTTTATATACTTTTTTCATGGCTGTGATGGTAAAAAAGCTACTGAGGTATGAGTTTTGCTAAATAATAGCACTAATTAAGGTTTCTCCTTATGCAATGTTACGAAAAGCGTTACTCGTAGAGTCATTGTGCTTCACTAACGTGGGCTTGTTCTGCTTATAGCATTTTGGCTCAGTGAGGAAAGCAAAGGCAAACTACCTCACTTCTCATCTTGCCTAGTGAGCCTCATTTACCTCTCCTAGCTCATCGTGGCTGATGGTAGAGTGGATGAGGTCCTACCGGCCTTCGGGCTGATTACTTTACTGACAACTGGGAAAGGAAAATTCCTACGTACGAGCAGTTCCTAAAATTTTGCTTATCTCGATTTTACCACTATTACCTAGTGTTTTTCTAAATTTTCCATGCAGTGGAATCACAAAACATATTTCATTTTATTATTGTAACATTTAAATTTAGTGCTATCGATGTATCGTTTTCTAGAAAATCTCAGTATTATTCTAGTTTCCTGGATTCTCCCTGATATTTATAAAGATAGATGCGCGACAGTGGGTAAAAATGTATCGTTCTTTATTGCATTTGTTTTTATAAAAGATGTTGTTTTTGAACAAGATATGCATTCTCTTAAATGGCAGCATTCGATTTTCACGAAGCAATAAAAATAGAGAAAGATTTTTACCAGCGACGCAATTAGTAAAGTAAAGTAAGAAAATCGGAAAGTAATTTCTGCTTACGATTTCATTAAAATATTTCAATCGACTATAGGGTTCATTCAGGTGCAAAAAGGAATACCCTCTCTAATTAACGGAGACCACATGGCTAGAAGTGAAATAAAGCTGACTGGAAAATAATGAAGGTATTCGATCGATAATTTTCTCATTACATTTTATTAGCGAGGAGAATCACAAGATTCTAATTCAATGCATGATCCACAGGCAAATTTTAGTTTACTATCAGGGGCGGATTTAAGCTGCCAGAGGCCCTAGGAGCAAAGATCATATTGAAACTCCCACTAGGAATTATGAGTAAAATCGAACTTCTTCATTAAATGCACAAATATAAATCCTATAGAAATCTCAATCGTTTCACGACGGTGTGAATAAATATACTTATAAGTTTTGAATAACCGTACATAGTACTTCTATAAATTACAAGGAATGACGGGTAGACTTTACACCATATAGCAGCAAAAGAATTATTTTTTTCTTTTCTCTCGATAAACAAGAAAAATTCATATCACTTTGCTGAGCGTTCATAAGAACAGTCTAATTGAGGCCCTCGCATAGATGAGGCTCTTAGCTAGCGCTTATTGTAACTAATTATAAACTTGCCCCTATTTACTATAATAGATGGGAATATTTATATTATTATTATTATTTCTATAACGGAATGAGGAATCCCCAGTTATATCCATTACAATTTAAACGACTGCAGACACAAACGACGAATAAAAAAAACCTTGCCCTCATCTGCAAAAACCCGGTTAGTCTGAAATCGAATTCGGGACCTTGGTCTTAGAATGCTAGTGCTTTGACAATTTCACCACCGAGACCGTCTTATCTATACTTGACTAATATTTTAGAACATAAAGCCTTCAATCCTGTTTCTTAAAACGTCAATTCTTTTATTTAGTATCAGTTAAAAAGAGTAATTTTGTTTATTTTTCTACATTTTTTATCACGATTTTTATGCTGGGAGAAAAAAATGAACTTGATGGACATTGCAGAATGTTTCGAATACGACTCAAGCTCCACTAAATGTAGGCCCTACTTAGGCCGCACTTGGTGGTCACCTTAACTCAAGGACTTCCTCATTTCCCACATCTGTAGGTTAAGGTTGCGTATTTTCTGGTCAATCAGTCAATTAGAATGTTTATTCTTCATATTTCTCATTAAGATTCCTTTTCTCGACTAATTTCTGTCTGATTTATAACATTTAATCGCAGTATTAGTCTCCTGTGAAAAATACCCTCTACCCACAACTACCTCGAGCCTCGATCATTCCAGTAAGGATCGAATATTACCGTGACAAATGCTATCTTGATAATTTAAATCTTTCAATTTATAGTATCATTATCACATATTAAGAACATGTGTGTCTATGTGTGTTGTAAATGACGTATTAAGCGTGGCTTATTTTTCAATTACTTAAACTTACTTTAGTATCAGCTCATTTGTCTTGATTTATCTCGGTAACTGATCGGAAGTATGCACGCATACTATCGGGTAGACGAGTAATAACGGATAGAATAGCGAGTAAATGATTTTGATTGGTATCGGCCTTGAATTTGATGTAATCTCAATAAAATGCCACCGGTTTTTATAAACCTTTATACTGATAGTCTACTTTTACTATCAGATGAAAGTACAGAATTATTTCGTCTTCTCAAATAAATAAGCGATATTCATATTATTTTCCAGACATCTTATTTTTTTGCAAGACATCTTTCAGTTTTAAGAGGTGTTTCTCTCTCATAACATCCTGCTGTCTAACTCTATTCTTTCACATCATTTCATCGCATCTCATACGCAGATGATTTATACATGCAATAATAATGATTTGGATTTCAGCGAATTTCATGTATTTAGCGAATAAGATGTTATCATAGATCAAATATTGGGCCATAAAGGAATGTTTCCGATTTTCAATAGAGTTATTCTGCTTAATTAAAAATTTCCATGATTACAATTTTTTATTTACCCAAAAATAAGAAATAATTATTAATATATTACTTCCGTTCGATCAATGGAAAGAAAACTGGCTCAGTAATCTGAGTGGAAAGAAACGTGCTATTTTGCTTCATAATGTACTAAAATTAGGAGTTCAATATAAATCAACATATCATCAAACATCAATAAATTAAATTTTTTCCCAATCAGTCAGAGCATAATTAGCTACAATACTACTACTTTTCAGAGTCCCCTGCCTAAAAATTCTGTTTCTAGACTAATTTTGGTCTAGCAAAGGACAAAAATAGATATGGATTTAGAACACAAGGAAAAGGTAAAGTTAACTTTGCACGCGAAGGCGTGTACCTAGGAAATATCCCAAGGCAAAACGGACACGAAAAAAGTCTGACAGGATCAGGACCAGGACTCGGATTTCGGGTAGATGCTTAGCCAATTAAGCCATCTAGCCAAAACATGTTCTCAAGCCGTTTTGGAAGACTTTGGCCATGGGCGATGCCTCACAGTCGGACGAAACCACTTGGATTTAGAAATTTCCCCATAAGTCAATTGACTAATTCAGGAAGGCAATTTCCAGTTTATTGATGAAAAACGACCAAATGAATGTGATTTAATCTAAAAATTAATCGTTTCAGTATTCTTGTTAAGTTCTGGTTTTCTTAAACGAAAAACTCTTTCCACGCTTTCATACTATGATTAATTTTATTTTTGGGTGCCATTTTATATTGTAAAATTCCGTAAAATTTTATTAATTAAAAATATATTTATTTAATTAATTTAATAATTTATAAATAATAAATTAAAGTAATTACCTTACGTATCAAAGTAATACTGATCTCAGTTAAAATTCGATCCCTAATTTGTGGCCAGAAAATTCAGGATTTTCTCGTAACTCCAATAAAAGTCCATCTTAGTAGATTTTTATCTATCTTATCATATGTGCAGCCAATTATAGAATATCATTACATGTGCAACTTGACAACTTGACTTTCTGGCAGCCAAAGAGTAGGCACAATTTTCTGTTAATAAATCCTGGAAAAGTAGGACTAAATAAAAATATTTGGAACGTATCACTACAGGTTGTTGTTACCATAGGAGGTTTTAACTTTACAGCAGCACGTCTTCTCCAATCTTAATCTATTTATCTTAGGTTTATTTTCTTTTCCATATTGTTCATACTTATAAAAAATTCGACCCACATTAGAATTGGATTTTTTCCTGAAATTAATATTCGCATAAAAGTCGACATAAATTCGGCCTTAAAAGTGGACAGAAAACCAGACTATTTTTTGAGTATAAAAGGCAGTTATATTTATTACCTACGAACTTGGAATGACAATTCTTAACTTTACATTAGAAGAGTGAACAGTTTACTTAAGAATTAATATAACAGTATATACCTTTAGGGAATCTTAATCTGGACAAAGTCATTTAACCTATTCCGTTGACAAATATTGGTTTATCTAGCAAATAATCAAAAAGATCTGAGGTAGCAAAATTAAAACTAACGCTTCAATAGGTAAATCACATGAAAGCCATTTAAATTACTGTAGAATTATGTAAGAGCAATACACGATCATGGAAATCTCGGTGGTATTTGTTGACTATTCTTTTCACCTGAAAATTTGTTATGACAAAAAAGACTCAGAGGTTTTCTTCGTAAATATTTTTAACGTAAACTTAAAGAGCGGTCTTAATTTAGCTTCCTTATTTTGGGTGAAAATATGTTTTGAAATTGCCCATGGAAAAGATAATCTAATTACGCAAACACTTTTTCATCGACTTGGTGGTCAATTTCATCCCACTTCAAAATGGGGCTGCAAATTCAAGTCATAGACAAGCGTCCATTCCCAAAAATCTTAATCAAATGTACCGGGTAAATAGTCCCTTCAATATCTATCGCAAATATTGGAGTTCCATTTCTCTTTAGAAAGGGAGATAAGGCAATTAAGGAACCCTTCCAGCAACGCTCGGAGTTTCTCGAGGGTTTACCCAACTGCAGTCTTACCAGGGGCTCATCTAGTTAGGGCCGTTTCTTTCCTTCCCCAGGCCACCACTCTCCGTCACTAACAACGGCAGTCAAATCTACCGTGTAAGTCATGGAGAGACAGCTTGACGCTTCTTCCGTTCTCCGTGCGATGTCTCTTCGATTCTTGCGCATGGTTTTATGAAGAAAGATTTAATCGTAGTAGAAAGCACTTTCATATTGCTTTTTCATATCCCGTGGATCAATCTCATAAAACGTGTCAAAATCGGGGCATAACACTTATAATATGCCATATTTGAATTTATCTTTCCTGATCATCTCAACCTTCGTATTTGCGTTCGTAACTGTGATTTGATCTTTTGAGCAACTATTTCACTCGCATGAACAATGTCATTACTCGATTTGTAAGCATTTATATATTGTCTCATAAAGAGCAGGGAGCAGATAACTTTCGTTGAGTTTCTTTTCCCAATTATAATTCCCCGCTCAGGTAACGGAAAGCATCGGCAATAGGAGATATTTCACGTTTTCACCGCCAGGCACCGCCTGTGTAGGCGCCGCTCCTTCCAGTCTCTGTTTGATAGTCTTGTGCGGAGCGGAGAGTGGGGCGGCGGCCTTCATTCTGCGTGCGCGCGAGTTTAGCGGCCGAACTCCAACCTACGTATCCGCCGAAGGGATCGGTCTTTCGGGGGGTCCCGGTTTTCCACGGCCCTTGTTGGAGAGGAGGCAAACATTGCGACAATTCGAAAAATACTTGCAAATTGCCTGCGAGGTCGGATAAAGGAGAGGACATTCTTCGCAGAGGGCATAATCGCATCCGGGTTCGGAACGGTGTTTGAAATATTTTTCATCGAGTAAGAGTTGCCCCATGGCCACCCTTCGGAGGGGGCCTGGGGGCCCTCAAGTCCTGGGCCTCCGCCCCTCCATCGGAAGAGACGTGGAGGTCGGGTGAACTTCATGTTCGGCCTTCTGTCTTTTTCCCTCAAACAGAGGAAAAGTGAAGAATTTTCTTAGGGAAGCAGAGATTGTTATACCTAGGTGTTGCCGGAGGGTTTTCCCCAGAGACTCCAAACAAAAAATATACTCAAACTTCGAGAAGTGTTCCAATTCGCTGATTCCTGCTTCCACTCGGAGGACGAAGAAAAGTGTCTCCTAAAAACCACCAGGAAGTTTATCTGACATCCATTATTCTCCCTTTTCATACTGAGTTTTTGTGCCGTTTATGTGGACAATAATTCTACCGCACTTTTAACATTTGTGAAAGAGTGCTTCGTTTTTCAGTGAAATTAAAATAGGTGTAACTCGAGTTGCTGGACTTTGAAAGGACGTGATAGGAACCTTGGCTTTAAGAACGAGGTTCGGGTCGGACCTTTTCCAGAGGTATTAAAAATTCCCTAACGTTCTCCAGGAAAAGGGCGGTAAATTCATTCGGTGAAAATCTCATTTTTATCTCCGTCGCACACTGCCACGAAAGATAAAACTTTCAGAGTTGGGCAGCGAACGAGACGGAAAAAGGGACGTGTTGCGTTTGTACGCGAGGAAATTTTAACCCCGGTTAACTGCCTTCTTCGAAGTCGTAGTCCGTAAACGGGATTGATTTTCCGGAGTAAAGCAAGGTTTTTTAATTACTAAAACCCCTATTCCCTCTTTCTCTGTGTTTTTAATCGTCGTGCACGGGCAAACGCGCGCGTGTGTGATAATGATAAGAAGATATTTATGAAAAGAAACGGCGTTCGGACTAGAAACCGAGAACATATGGAAAATTAATCTCTCTCTCCCTCCGTTTCTGCCTCTAGGATAACTGCTGACATCTCATCCTGTGCGACCAGTTGCCGCGACCATCGTCATTTGTCGACGGCACTTTGAGGACAATAAGAGTTAATACCCAGAGGCCGGTCCCTTCGCCTCCCTCGCCATTCCAATTTCCTCCCGAGGTTGTACTGTAATTACTCGGAGCAGTCCCAAAGTCACCATGTCAAGTTTAAATGTTTGATCGTGCCAAGACATTCACCAAGACAACGCTCCCTTAATTGGAAGCAGCGAGCAAATGCATAAATAGAGCCGAGAAACCGGCGCTAGAAAGCCGGCGAAAGCGTTTTGGTCGACTCTGATTTGATTCCACCACGCAAAGTGCGGAAATCAAAACCAAATCGTCCGAAAGCGGAATAAACCGAAGTGTAACCCCAGCTCTCTGTGAACGTGCAAGGACTAAGTGCGTTAGGGCAGGGCACTTTATATTCTCCCAGTTTAAACGAACGTAAAAGTGTGTTGAAATTTAAACAGTGGAACGTCCAAATGCTTCTCTTTTGATTTTTCTCCTTCTAGTCTTCGCGCTCCTCGCTATAAGTGGTACCCTTGGACGGAGAAAAATAATTTGAACATTTTAGGATTTCGCGAAGAAACAAAAACAGTTGGAGGGTTAAGGAGAAATTTCCGAAAACGAAATAAAGTGAATTTCATTCGAAATAAATTCAGTTACATTATAGGAAAAGTGGAGCATTTTGAGTTAATGAGTGTCCTAATAGAATCCAAAACAAAAAGTGTTGATTTGGTTTGTGGATGTTGTTTGTTGTTGTTAAAAAGAAGGGATTGAGGAAAACAAAAGGAAGATTTCCGTGTGATTTTGACTGAGGAAATTATCGACGGTCATGGAGACGTATACCTGGAGGACGGACTTTTCCTTCGGGGGATTCCGGAAGCTGCTCCTCGCCCTGGCGCTCCTCTTCGGACTCTTTGCCGGTGAGTGGAATATGCCGTCCCTGTCCGGATATGTATTCTTTACGGGTTTACTCTCGAATCACCAAAACAGACCTGCAGGAGAAACCATTCGTAAATATTTCTACGAAAAGTTTCTCTGAATTTCATCCTGCTAAATGAATTTTGGTGTGATAAATCCGTCATAATATAATTTTGGAATCAGTGTTTGCGATTTAATATGATTAGAACTTATTCACGAGGGATTTTCGAACGTCTGGTTGAATTTTCCATTTGGTCTATTCTGAGAAAATCATAAAGGATTCGGTAGTAACGTGGTGCGATATTTTTGGTGATATTTAATATCAATAACGATAGAAAAATCGAACATTAATTGTATATAATTATGGAATTAAACTCTTCTTTAACGTGTAGAAATTTCATTGTTTATCGTCAGTTTTGCGTAAGAAAAAACCGATTTACTGAATACTCGTGAGTGAAGGCGAAATATAACATTTGCGAGTGTTAGGAGGCATTCGAGATTCGAGAATGTTGTAACTTAACATTATTTATTTTTGTATTGTAATTTGCGACTATCTTCTTATGGATGAATAAGGAAAATATATAAATTCATATGATTTATGCGTAGGAAGTGGCCCTTCTTATACCTCCGTGTAAGCAATTTTTAATCGGAGGAACTGGGATTAAGGCGGTGTTCATGGCATCTCCGGCTCAAAATCTCAGCCGCCTACATTATGGCAGAGCAAAAGAAGCCGCCATTAGTTGCTTTCTACCTTTAATGTATCTTCCCTAAAATCTTAGATGAAGATTAAATAGAGTGCGAAGACTAGTGGTTAGAAAAATGCAGCTAACAGGTAAATACGTTAGAGTTTCTTCTTGTTACCGTAAGTGCTTATTTTAAGCGTTAGTGAGTGCGGCTTTACTTTCGAAGGAAATTGTATTCAAACGTTATGTTCAAACTTGTCAGTTATGTATAAAATTTACTGCCACAGATCTTTATCTTAAGTAATGAAATAGATATATGTATTGTAACCATAATTCTAAAATTGAAGTAGTAATTATAAAAATTGAGCGAAAGTATAGATGAGAAAGTCTTGCTTAACTTTATTAGCTGCAAATGATCAGAGAAGGTTGTTTGTCTGAACGAACTTATCGGAGAACTTCACTCGATGAGGGTCATTATTTTATGCATCGCTCGTTTCATCTAACGGGTATCAGATGACGAAGACTAATCATTTACAGACTGAACCAGTAGGATGGAAAATGAAAATAAACCCGCGAAGTTACATTTTTCTAAGTGTTAATAGTTTGGATATCTTTTTGAGAATTTATCTAGGAACCGAAACTGTTGGTCGTCTTTTTTAATCGTAATGCACTGCGGGAGGAAGAGGACGAGCATTTTATTTACTTATCAGGAGAACTCCATTTTGAATTATCTGTGGTTTAAAATCTAAGAGCTATTTAATCTCTTCGGGCTACCGCGAATACACAGGACACGGGCCCCAAATGCTAATTTAATGCCTGCTACTCTTGTGCTACGCTAATCGATTGGACAATTAACGGTTCTCTAACGATCACTTTGTGTGAAGACACGCCGCGGGATTTAATTGAACTGCGAAACAATGGATTAATTACAGATGCGAAGTAACGTAGTGGGTTGTGCTTATTTTTTTAAGAAAACACTGAGCATGACCGAAAATACTGAGTTTTCATTCTACAGCTCAAAGGTTTTCAAAAATATTCTTATTAGCGAGTTCGTTTATTTAAAAATGTTTGGATTAGCTTAATTGTTAAAAAAGTTAACAGTGAATCACTTATCCTATTAGGGATATCAATAAACGCTAAGACATGTATACAATTTCAACACTTAAGTGAGGTCTTGCGGCGTAATTGAAAAGTATAAAATGCTGGTTATTTCACATAGTCGATGGTTGAATCGCTAGAATTCGCGGGTTCGACCCAACCGATTTCCCGAAAGCGTGGGAAGATTTTAATCGAGGAGTTAAATTTGCGAAACCTTCCACACCAGTATTTGTGAATTCTAAACGTATCCGCGATGAGAGGAGCTTAACGTGAGATTGGAAGACTTCTACCGCAACTAATTGAAGACTAGAGCGCCGTTTTTAATGAGATTTTCTTAGTTGGCTGATAGAAACGACATTTTTCCATCTGAATTAGGAAATAGCTTCAACTATTTCGACCTTTCACGGTGGATAATAGAGAAAATCGGTTCCTCTACTCATAGTTACAGATTGGCGATGAAAAATTAATTAATTGTTGCAATTTGAAGGTCGAAACATCCAAATGAAGCCTCTTTCTTGGATTCAGTTATTACTGGCATGACCTTCCCTCAGCTGATTTTTTTTCGAGGTTTACAATTGAAGTATCTATCCTAAATACTAAACAAATATAAATAATTTGATTTACATATAGATTTTTGGATAGATATATAATAGATAGAATATTCACGTAAATTGTTGACTAGTTCAATAATTTTTGATAATGACAGCATTACGTTCAGTTTATTGATGAATGATGGGAATAATGAAGCTAACTTGTGTAATTTTCTTCCTCGTCAATACTCTTGCGATTTGTGTAGCTAATGAAGATGTGGTTGAAAGTGAAAATGACTAAAGATTCCAAAAAGAAGAAGTCACACTATTCTCGCGGGAGCGAAATCTAGGCCCATTGAGGTTACAAGAAATTCAATTTCTCCTAAACAAGGACACAACCAGTACCGAGATGTATTTTTCGGTTGAACCTCGGCAAAAAAAACTGCCAGCTAAATCCGAAGGGAAAAAATAGCAGGGGCTTAGCGGAATAAAATGAATTTTTCTTGCCTCCTCTCACTAGGAAAGAAAGAATGGCGATCCTTTCGAACGGCAACCATCAATAACTGTCGGAAGGAGAAATTGGTGTTAATCAAGTAGAAAAAAGAAATTCCGTTGGTTAGGGTTTATGGAAGAATTCATTGTCATCTCTCTCTTTCTCTGGCCGTAGTCACATCGTCCCTCTCCTTGTCCCGCCGAGGAAACTCTTTCTATCCCTCTTCAGCCAACGCACGGACGCCTTCGTCGCACGGCTTGTGATTTGTGTTGACAGAACCGCTGGGGTTTTCCTCTTATCCCATCTCCTTCCTTCTGTTTCTCAGAATATTGGGCTTTTTTTCCCTTTGCGAGACGCTAGGACTTCATGGGAACGCAATACACTCGGTGAATAAATCAATCGTCGGCGTTGAAATATCTATGGTTTGACTCGCGACCATTTCGGAAATAACAGTTTCTTTTTAGAAAAAGTAAAGTTGAAGGGTCGCGTCGCAGTAAGAAGATTTATCGCGCGGAAATCTTTTCGCTTTACTTCTTCCGTATATCTGCGGATTAAATTGAAATTGACAAAAATTGGCTGCCGCGGAAATCGTAACTGTGATTTCCGGAAAAGATTTTTCCGGTTTCTATCGGTGGTTGATGTCTGGGATCGCGGATTCGCGAAAGATTGTGAAAGTTGATTTGAGTTTATAAATCCTCATCTCAACTACTTACGAAGGGACTGACTATTGACATTGTTTTGAGAAATACATTTTTGGATTGATTTTCACGTTTAATTTTCATCTTTTTAGTAAGGAAATTTACGATGTAGTAAAGGTGAAATTCATGGAATATGCACTAAGTAAATGACCCTTTCAGATATCCAATAATCCAATTACTCTGCTTCTTAATTATGAAGATTTCGGTATTCATTTCGAGTTATCAACATACTGTCGATATTTATCTTTCATAGAGGAATTCCTCGGCAGCTTAGGAAACTTTCCAAGTCGTCCATTATTCTTACCTTGACGAAAAATGGAAGAGTTTATCCAGTATTCTTCGTCACGAAGATTCACGTGTGCTACAGCCATAAAATGGACAACGTGGCTTGAATTATAAATGGTAATTCTTCAGAAAAATTCTGTGCTAGTTTACAAGATTAATGCGAGCAGTTTTCCTTTTGAATGTTTACAAGCAGAGGAATCATTGTAGTAACGAAGACTTGATCGAGATTTCAACAAAATTACTATTTAAAAATAAATAGTGTTTATGGTTAAGTTACAAAAACTTCGCGGGAAAAGTAAAAATAATATCATTGTTTTTTATTTTGAAGATGAAGTTCCACCAGATATCGCTTATCAAGATACATTTTAATTTTACGTTTTGTTCATTTCCTATTGAGATAATCGGGAATTCGGATATTAAAAATTCCCTCCTATGATGTTATTATTAATATAATGGTATGGTTATTGGTAATATCATGGTATTTGCTTGTGAGCATTACCTATATTTATTCTTGAATAAATAATTATTTAGTAGTAGTAGTAGTGCTTTTAAAAGAGCTTCGGCATATTAGATCATTTCGCTCAATTAGGCTCCCCCCGGGAATCTAACCCGTGACTACTTTCATCGAAGTGGAACGCGTTGCCCATTCGGCTATCCGTTTGATTATTTACAAAGAGTTTAATGGTTAGAGAGACGCACTGTTACGAATCTGAAAAATATATTATAAAGGATAGAATTTTCTTCACCAGGTAGAAATAATTTCAGAAAATCCTCTTTTAAACTATTCACAGTTAATATAATAAATCCGAAGAAGATAGACTGTCGATAATGAAATAAAGTCTTTCCGCATTTGCTTCGATACGGAGAAAGTTATTTACGTTTGTTACATTGAAAAGCATGCCCTTTTCACTCTCCAGTGGCTATTTCTCCCGAATAAACGACAAGCAGAGGTCAGGCAAACATGCAATCACTCGATGAACTACAGGAAAGAAATTGCAACTATGATCAACTCTTCCACTACCAAAGCAATTTATGCCTAGCGCCATAACTACGTGACGACACATTACGGTTAAATTGCGGACCCCGCGGAAAAAAATCGTTTATGATTCGGATTCCGTTTAGCCCCGAGGATCACGATTGGAAATGATATTGGCCGATCGCGAAGGGCCGTATGTATATAGTAGGTATTCATGTGGAGGCCAGGTCAATCGAAGTTGCATAAATTCGGTATTTCCCCTCCTCTCTTCCATCGCATCGTGCTCATATGAACGGAATAGTTTTGGTTTGCATGGATTTAAAACCTCGGAACGAAACGTTTTCCGGACGAGTTCGCATAAGGCTCAGCTCGCGCGATGTGATAGCCAAGCTGCATGCGTGCAGCGGCGCACCAACGGTTTCATATCGAGCAGAAGCTCGGTAAGTGCTTCACGGAGCTTATAAAAGTAATGAGTGACAGCCATGTCTACCCAGGTCCCAGGTCAGAAATAATATTGGCCGAAGCGGCAGTATGTGGGACACATGCTCGGAAAAGCAAATCACACAGCCGGAATGGTTTCATATGACTGGACTCGCTGCATGAGAATCTGCTTGATGTTTATTGAGAGTGGTATGCAGGGAGGGAAGGTGACATGTACCGATGCTGCAATTTCAGAAAGGGGAGGTTGCGCCGTGTATTTGTCCAAAGGATTTCGCTGCACCGCGAGATAGAACGAATTAGTGGTATAAATTGTTCAAATACGCGTTCTGGGCTCGAGTGCAGACCATGGTTGCCGTTGTAACACTTCGGAGATAACGCGGTTTCTTCGCAATCGAAATAAAAGAAGCCATAGGGAAACAAAAGAACGGCGCCGTTTTCATTGAGGAACTATGAAAGCTATTTCCAGCCGAGATACGGCGATGAGTCTTCCTTTCAACCCGTCGCGGAATACCTTCATTACTTTAGCTGGGCCGTTTCTCTATTCCGTCATCATATACATCACACTTCGGAATAAAAGGAAATCACGTGCGCGCGCGAAATCTGAAGAATGACTTTGTGTGCCAGCTGGGATAGAACCGAGTAATGAGTGGAGCCAGTGATGCGCGCGGAGTTGTGCTTTTTGTGAAAGGGAAGCGATGGACCAGAACTCCACTGCGTGATACTCGAATCCCGAACGCGAGATTAATCCCGGATAAAAATTCGGTTATCGCGGCTGGCTCGAGATTAACGGATTTATGACCAAACTCGACAAAACTTTTCTACTTTAAATGGAGGAAACCACCACGTCACAGTGTCGCGAAAAGAGGGAAATGGTTTTATATCTTACGTGACCAAAACTCTTACAGTTTTATGATGGCGAATACCTACTCGGATTTTTCTGCTTCTCCAGCGGTTGCCGTGATCGATTACGTTAGGGAATCTGCGTGATCAAATGTCACGTAAAACCTCTCTTTCGACCCACAGAAGATATGTTATCCGTTATTTTTTGCAAGGAATACATTTTATGGAAACGATAGACTAAAGAATGGGATCTATTGTTCCTTGCTTTGTCTAGTTTTCATGCTACTAACTTCAAAGTTTGCGATCCAAGGCCAAGGATCGATCTAGATATCCAGATACTTTATTTTCAAACCGCATGTCAAAGTATTATATTCGAAAATCCCAATTGGAGTAAGGCAGTTTATCAGTAAGTTAGATATTGACCGTTTATATGAGCTTATTTGAAGAATAAAAGACACAGGTTGAGCAATTACCAATAACGGAATGAGAAATATTTGAGGTGTACGTTTGAGGTTGAGGTGAACGTTTGAAGTATTACGTGAACTCTAAAGAGTATAATAAGATAATGAATCCTTCACTATGTTAATATTTATTAACTAACTTAAGACCTTAATTATTTAACCTCTGGAGTTAGTTTATCAGAATGTATAAATTACGATGAGTATCTAGAAAAAAGAAATTCCGTTGGTTAGGGTTTATGGAAGAATTCATTGTCATCTCTCTCTTTCTCTGGCCGTAGTCACATCGTCCCTCTCCTTGTCCCGCCGAGGAAACTCTTTCTATCCCTCTTCAGCCAACGCACGGACGCCTTCGTCGCACGGCTTGTGATTTGTGTTGACAGAACCGCTGGGGTTTTCCTCTTATCCCATCTCCTTCCTTCTGTTTCTCAGAATATTGGGCTTTTTTTCCCTTTGCGAGACGCTAGGACTTCATGGGAACGCAATACACTCGGTGAATAAATCAATCGTCGGCGTTGAAATATCTATGGTTTGACTCGCGACCATTTCGGAAATAACAGTTTCTTTTTAGAAAAAGTAAAGTTGAAGGGTCGCGTCGCAGTAAGAAGATTTATCGCGCGGAAATCTTTTCGCTTTACTTCTTCCGTATATCTGCGGATTAAATTGAAATTGACAAAAATTGGCTGCCGCGGAAATCGTAACTGTGATTTCCGGAAAAGATTTTTCCGGTTTCTATCGGTGGTTGATGTCTGGGATCGCGGATTCGCGAAAGATTGTGAAAGTTGATTTGAGTTTATAAATCCTCATCTCAACTACTTACGAAGGGACTGACTATTGACATTGTTTTGAGAAATACATTTTTGGATTGATTTTCACGTTTAATTTTCATCTTTTTAGTAAGGAAATTTACGATGTAGTAAAGGTGAAATTCATGGAATATGCACTAAGTAAATGACCCTTTCAGATATCCAATAATCCAATTACTCTGCTTCTTAATTATGAAGATTTCGGTATTCATTTCGAGTTATCAACATACTGTCGATATTTATCTTTCATAGAGGAATTCCTCGGCAGCTTAGGAAACTTTCCAAGTCGTCCATTATTCTTACCTTGACGAAAAATGGAAGAGTTTATCCAGTATTCTTCGTCACGAAGATTCACGTGTGCTACAGCCATAAAATGGACAACGTGGCTTGAATTATAAATGGTAATTCTTCAGAAAAATTCTGTGCTAGTTTACAAGATTAATGCGAGCAGTTTTCCTTTTGAATGTTTACAAGCAGAGGAATCATTGTAGTAACGAAGACTTGATCGAGATNTTTACTATTAAAATTTCATGAAAAGACAAAGTTTTCTGATTATTACTTAGGGGAGTTGACAATTATGTCTTAGAATATAGATATATTTAATGAAGAAGTTTTCTTTCGGCAAGATTAGCATTTCATTTCATTATAAGTTTTTTATTTCTTCATGTGTGACATTTCCAGGAACAGCGTGTGATAAATCGCTAGATAGGACACTATGAAATGCTCAGCAAAGGTCACCCTTTATTCCTTCTCCCTTTCTCCGAAAAAAATATCGATTAATCATCCGAGAACCATTGCTCTATCGATTCTCTCGATTGAAGATTTCATAGTTATTGATCGCCAGGAGTTCTTTGGATAAATAACGACCTGAATCAAATCGTTCCCTTATCTGCGCAGGGAATTTTATGAGGAATTCTGAATCCTAGTTCCTTTTCGGAAATCCCGTCACGCAATTCTTAAAGTGCTTTCCACAAATCGCAAAGGTAAGCGATTACCCCACTTATAGAAAATACTTCTAAACATACCAAATTGATTACCCATGCAATTGTTGCTAATCGTGTATTGTAGTAGTGGTTGTAAACTGATGGTTTGAGTCGGCGGTTTCCTGAGTTTACCTTCTCGCGAATTTAATTTCAATAATAATTTTAATTTGACCCGAACATTCACGTGGCGTTAACCTCGAGCCACAATTGGGCTTAACGCTAGGGTGTAAGATATAAGCTTCGTGAATGTAATTGGGCGAGTTATCTTTAGAAATAGTTCTATCTTTATCAATAAAATCTGACATATAAAGTAACTAACACTCACCAACTTTCAGAGAATGGTAATGTGCGTGGTATTGTTCAACCATTTATCGGAAAATTCACTTATCATTCAGTTACGTAAAAGAGGATTCGTATCGGATATTCAAATTCAGTTATCTCTATTTAATTAGCATATCTGAAAGTATGAATTAATCCTATGATAGGATAAAATATAGGTCATGAGCGATTAGTTTAAAAATATAACGAAGATTAATGTGGGCTTTGAAAAAAATGATTCAGTATCCATAGATGAAATCAGCTGAGCAAAAGAAATCGATGACTGATCACCTTGAAACAACGTAATTCCACATCCATGAATGTACCCCGCGTGCCACCTTTCGGTTAGTGGTAGGAGGTACTTGCACCATAAATATATTTATTTAACCGGTTACCGTCTTGTATCGTTCGCGGAAAAGTGCATTTTTGAGATGACTTGTGGTGGCATCTTTTTTCGTGATTTTTCTTGCAGTATCAAACCGGCCTATTTAACACAGAAGACGCCTAATTTTCAAAACTGTCGTTGCTCCTACCAACGATTCTCTCGACAACACCGAGTTTTTAAGTGCCTGAAGGCAAATTTTCCTGATTACGGTACCCTGTGTTAAATTAGTTGTGGGAGAGAGTCCAACATGTTTTTCCGAGTATACTGTTATGTACGATGTTGTTACTGCATAAATTGAAAAGTAGAAAATCCGTCTTCCGTCCGCTCGCATCTTCAAAAACATCTGAAGAACGCTTATTGCTCAATTTTTTGTTGTCCTGTTTGCCGAATGAATATGGGCTTTCCTTATTATGACCGAGGTTTTCTCTCTCTCGAATTTTGAAAAATGATGAAGGGTTGTTGGAATCTCTCAATAGCCTGGCATTAAAAAATTCCATTTACAGGAATCTGCGATTTTACCCTCTAAAGTGCTCCAATTGAATGGGTTTCACGGCTGCAGAAAAAATATCAACTCGACCGGTTTGCACGAGAAAAAGCGAAAGTGTTTGCTTATTTTTGGATGCGTTTTTCGTTTTTTTCGCAATTCTGCGCGGATTGTGACGTAACTTTCTCTGGAAAATGAAATTCAGAGCGAAATTTTCAGCGGCAGTTTATGCTAGCCCGGTAGGACCCTCCACAAGTCAGGAAGTTTGGGTCGTTCCTCCAGGGAACTCATATTTCGGGACAGTTATCTACGAAACGTGGGTTCATCTGTGTGCGTTGGACGCGTGGAGGTGAATAACGAAGTTTCAACTGTAGGTTAAGATTTGGCCGCGAGTCGTAAGTAATTTCAGATCATGATATACTTAAAATGTTTTCTCCAAAATAATTATAGTAGAGATATTCGACGTAGAATTCCGATTTGCAATAGTGAAAATTCATAGAGGGGACTGTTTAAGCCTCAGATAGGAAGGGAATTTTGGTTAAGTTCGTATACACACGACATATACAGTGTAACCCTTCTTAACAAACCACCTCTGGACTGCACATCTGGACGGTTGATGTGTTGGCCGGTTAACCCGTGTACGTACATACTTTATGAATGTGTACATGTATCATGAAAAACTATTTTCAGGGTATTACTAGTAAAACTGGAGAAATTTTCCTTTTTAAATGCGTATTTATTCTACATTCATACATAGCAATATGTAAAATTTAAGTTTCACATTTTTCAAACAAGTTTAAGAGTAATTTTTTGAAGCCTGTAACCTTTTTCTGTTTTTTCACCATCACTGAATTGTTGAATGTCTCTATTTTCTCATTTAAAGTGCTAAATAATTCTTGGAAAATAGAATATAAACTGAAACCTTATTGCGTTGCGTATTCCTATGTAAACATGCCGTTGCACATTCCGACCTACACAGGCAGGTTAATGCGAAGCCGGTTAAGAGGAATTACATTGTACTGGATTTGTTAAAGGGTTTAGAGTTAGTTACCATTTGCCGTATTTTTCATCAAACACGTTCTTGTAATTGTATATTAATTTCACCACATAGAGTTCTTTGTAGAGTGGTGTGCATGACGCAAAAGAAACAAAAAAATCGAGATAAATATTAGCAATAAAGAAACTTTTACCTCGATTCTAAAGCACCAATGATTAACAAAAAATAACATGAGCTATGGTGAGTAACTGTGATACTCCATTTGTTGGTTGGGAAACACCGTCGTATCTGATAAGAATTAAACGTCAAAAGAATAATATTCCTATTTTTATTGATTCAGCAAGTATTTATGCTCAGATTATATCAACACTGAGTCGATAAACGCTCAAATTAAATAAAAATACGGTATAAATCTACTAGCACCAGCAAACGGCAAGGAAGATCAATATGGGAAGAAAAAAATCATGGAAGAGGGAGAAATTTTCAGAAATTCAGTTCAAATAGATAGTTTATTTAAATTAGAGCCATCGTTAAAACATTAACACAATAACTCAGTGAGGAATATTGACATATTTCCAGTATTTTCAAAAGTTATGGGCGTTTGGTGGATATATCCTATCTTTTATACTAAAATTGCTTGTATTAAAGTAAAACGTGGATTGTAAAGATATTTAAAGGCCGCGGTGGTGGAGTGGTTGGCATGATAATGCTCCAACCCCAAGGTTCCGGGCTCGAGTATTTATTTGGTTATGGAATGGTGGTGAGTAATTGTCTATTCTTATGGTACACACATCGACAGTAATTATCCAGTAATTGGAAATTTGTGAGGGCACCAGGAAAACGAATCCACTGATGAATATTTCTGCACTCTTCATCACAACGACAACCATGAAATCTTTTAATATATGTACCGGCCACGGTGTCGGAGTGGACCCCAGGATCCCGGGTTCGAATGCCAGCTAGTAGGATATTTCCGGGTAGGGAATTGTCGTGTGCGTTCGTCCTTTGTTATTGTTTGTAATATTTATTATAGCGGTTGCAATTGGGATTAACTTCCTGTATCCATTATAGAAGTTATTATTATTATTATTCATTCATGGATTTTAGTCTCCATATCCGCTCTGGAAATTCAAAAAAACATGACATCCGATGAAGTCAAAGAGTTCAAACCAGATAATTAAGCTTTTAGTTCTATTCTCAGTTTTATTTCAATATTAGTTAAAAAATTAACTTTTCATTTTATATTATATTTGGCTAAGCCTAAAGATTCTTCTTCTTCCAATGTCGCTGACTTGTCTGAATTGTATTGATGATGTGCGCTGTAATAGATGAAAAAACCACACAATGTATGTGCTGAATGTAAAAAACCTACACAGTATTGTTTCTTCACACTCAAGTAAACCTGAGAGTTATGGCTCTCTTGAGGCGATTTCAAAAATCAGCATTTGCTATACGTGGGTTATTTCTAACCGAGAAATGGGGATATTAGATTCTTGCCGGAACTGGTCGATGGATACAACAATAATGACGCAGCATAGTGAACAGCATTTGGATGTAAGTACTTCATTAAAATCCTCAAGAAACGCCACCTGTTATATACATAGCTCTTCGGATTGCACGAAGAACGCGAAATACAGATAGTCGCGGAGCAATGGATGCTGGAGAAGTCACGCGAAGGAAAAAAATGAAGTAGCGAAACACGTTGCACATTGTAGCGAGACGGTTACTTTGGGAAGAGGCGTAAAAAACATCCATTTTCCAAATGGAAATCTGTTTTCTCGGGCGAGATCGGGGGAAAGGAGAAGAAAGGACGCGAAGATGAAGAGTTAGTGGGGGAAGAGTACGGGCCTCGGGAAGCGAGGGAAATTCTCTTGCGGAGAAATAATGTGACTCAATTGACGTAAGAATGAACGGCGTCGGAATAATTTTCTCGCCTACGGTATCGATTCTTCTCGCCATCCTTTTCATCGTCCCTCCGATGCCGGAGTTGGATTTAGACGGTCCATTCATTATTATTCCCGAAGTTTTTATTCAGGGACGATTCAAACTTCACTGACTCTTGATTTTTTTAATAGTTCCTGTTGCTGGAGCAAGTCAGGCTCGAGGTGAGGATTGACCCATATTTTTTCGCGAGTTTTTGAAGGATTCGTTTGGAAAATGAAAAAGGAGCATCTACCTGATAACTACGACGCATCTGGCTGTACCGAAAGTCTATTCTTTCTTTATTTCTGCCACGGGGGAGATGAAGGAAAAGAGGCTGAGAATGGAGACGTTTTCCTGTGCAATTCCGTTGTTCCTTCTCATTATAGTATTTAAATTCCGATTCGTTTATTATTCTCTTGATCCCAGGAGATTGGTGTATACTTTTATACAGGATGGAAAATTGGCTATTTTATGGAACATCAAATTAAAAATGGATTTTATATACTTAAATCGATTTTATCATTTCAGTTGTGTTAAGATAGGTAATTATAATAATAGGAAGTATAAACGAAATCAATTTTTCTTGAAAGCGACATTCTTTGCTCTACTGAAAATATAAGTTAAAATATATATCAATCATTTCATTGCAGGTTTACCTAGGATTTCACGTGAAATTAAAAACACGAATTTCTTTATGCAGCATCATTAAAGTTCCCCTACTTAAAATTTAGGAGTAACGGATGATTTCAAGAACTAGGAACCAAGAAAAATAACGGTGCATCTGATTTCAATCTACGCAATTCTCATTGCCTTGCAATTTCAATATTGCACTTACGTTTCCGTCAGTTCATACAGTTGATATTAGTCTACGAATAATAGCTGTACAACCTTTTGGGGCGTGATGAGGCTTTGAAATTTGGAATCTTACGTTTATTTGACAAGTGAATAGATAATGTATGAGAACGGAATCATCAAGTCTGATAAATCTATATCTACATCGGAAGCAAAATTCAGGTGATATTGGTAGCGGTGAAATCTCTCTGCTTTTTCACACATTCACAGTTTAAAATAAGTTACGGAAGTACAAAAAAGATAAAGCTTAAATACGCCTGTGAAATTATCGATATGATACTAAAGCAGTTAGTCGAGAGATCGATATCCTCTCACTAACGTTAATATAATAATAATAATAAGGACTTTATTTCAGGGCGAGATTGAGACTAGTCTCTTCTTACATCTAACCCTATTATTTCTATGGAAGAATGAAATACCTATGAAGAAAAAAACGAAGTTAAAGCAATAAATAACCAAAGCATAACGAAAAAATCAAGGTAATTCTCCTGAAACCACATATTTCATGTAGCCGATATGAATGATCTCAACAGCTAAATTTTTTCAAGCAAATAACAGCAGTTTTTTTTACTCCAACTGCGTTCACTGTTTGTCGAAGGGGAAAATACTGAAGGTGGTGATTATATTTTGTTTGAACAAGGCGCAACAATCAACATCGGTCTGGCCAAGAAACTTCACAAGAGTAAAACAAGACTTCCCTCTATATTCGACAGCCGAATTTTATGAGCATTATATCCTAACAAACACACAAAGTCAAACGGACGCCATTTTTTACGACCAGCGTTAACATACAACCCTCCTGTCCTAATAATGCGGAAGTTCTGTTCGTTACGAGTTATTCTTTTTCGGGGAAAAAGCGCTCGTGAAAAGTGGTCGGTACGGTCGCCATCTCTCTCACTTCATCCAATACTGACTCCTAGCGCCCGAAAAAACGGAAATTTTATTCCGCGAAAAACCAGTGAGATAGAAAGCAACCCACGAAAACCTGTCCGGAAATAAAAAAATAAGTGTTCGGAAAAGAATGAATCCAGGGTATGTACATACGTGCGACATCTCTATCCATCTTGCAATTTTTTTTTCGTGGGTACACACGAATGAAATTATGATGAATTGCCAGGTAGCAGGTGAGACGTCGAACGAGTGGTGGGTGGGGAGTCGAAAGGGGGGAGTGATGAGAAGATAGGAGGAATGGAAAGCAGGAAAGAGGAGGAGGAAAAGGGGAAGAGTGGGCAAGGGAGGAAAAAGGGAGGTTGATTGGACCCTTTATTGACGAAGTTAAGCAAGAGACCTACTCTCAAATACCCAGCCACTCAGGTCGATATGATATGGACAGTAATTCAAATGAAAGAAGATGGTTTTCTGTTCTGCCTCTATCGTACCAAACTCTCAAAACAAAAACTTATTATATAGAAAAATACGCTCCCAAGGTTCGCAAATATGTAAAAAATTTCCGAGAATGATTCTAACATCGGAGTAAGGAGATATGGGTGTCGGTTTCAGGGAAATGAGAGAGGCGGGGGAGAAAGGGAAGATGAGAAGCTGGATTACTGGTGTAATTTGAGATGGTGTGAGATGATTGATGAATAGTATAGGTTTTGATGGATTGATTAACTACTTTCACATCATTTTTCTCTTTTCCCGGAGGGATTAATTCCGTCTGCTGCCACCAGGGAAAGCGCTGATAATTCTCTTCTATTGTGCTAGAACAGGGTGTAAGGCCTGAGTGGACGTGTCGTCAGTTATAGACAATAGTGTATGTCTGTATCGGTGAACGGATGGTAATGAGGATGAAATGAAATAGGAGAAGGCTTGTGAAAGGATGGGATAGGAAATGCGGACGGAAGGAAGAAAATGCTGGATTCAAGAGGGGACATTTTGTTTGCTAAGTGAGACTCGCGCTCGGACGCTCCGAGAGTCAGAATGGTTTATTAATCCGTCAGTTGAAGTTCATGGAAGGTAATACGTCACATCCATCATTTGTCACCTGCTCATGTGTCATCTTGACTCACATGACGTCCTCAATTGCGGACTTGTCATCCTTTTGCTGATAGCATGATTTAGGGTAGTTTACCTGTCGCGACTGTGGCACTAGAAGATGAAGGAAATATGTCGCGTGTTTATTCTTCATTGGTGTAGTTGGTGCAGGGGAAGGAAAATGTTACACATGGATAAATAAAAGGCGGATACAAAAGCGGACGAAGCGAATTTCTCTAAATATTCGTATATTTTATCACAATTCTCTTCAACAAAAGCGATATTCCACGACCATAATAAAAATCTGTATTCAATGCCACTTCTTTTCGTACTTATCTCGATTTCTAACGTCTATTTCTTCTAATTTAATTTTCAAAAGAAAATAAGTCTTTAACCAATAAAATTGAAAGGAAAACGGGTAAGGGTGACTTTGCGCAAGATGGTGCGCACCCATGAAAAATCCCAAGGAAGAATGGACTTGAAAAAAGTCTGACGGGACTGGGAATCGAACCCGGGTCTCCCAATTGCTGGTCGGGTGCTCTGTCCGTTGAGCTATCCCGGCAGAAGATTTCTCCAAGCCATTCGGGAGACTTTGTGGGCAAGCACTTTGCGAGTTCGTCCGCATGGCGGCATCGTTCGCAGTCACGGCTTCATTGAAGCACCGGCCACACAAAGTGATGGAAAGGAAAACCCCACAAAACCCCTTGCCCACAAAGTCTCCCGAATGGCTTGGAGAAATCTTCTGCCGGGATAGCTCAACGGACAGAGCACCCGACCGGCAATTGGGAGACCCGGGTTCGATTCCCGATCCCGTCAGACTTTTTTCAAGTCCATTCTTCCTTGGGAATAAAATTGAACATTACATGTATTTCTTATGGAAACCCATCTGAACGACATTGGCTCAAACCCAGCGAGGTTATCGAATGAAAACGTAACAGTACTTCCTTCTGTTTCTCAGAGAACACGTGTGCAAAGTTTGACGCAAATCGAACAAACGGTGTGGACTACAATCTCAGAAAAACATAAAAACAGGCAAACAAACCCACAAGGAAACACATAGAATTTGTGCTTTATACATCGTATATATATTATTTAGAGCGAAACTCTGAAATGACAAATTGCAAGGAGTATACTCTCTTAAATTTAGTCCGCTAACTCCATCGAAGAAAGATTGGCGTTGCAGATTTAGGAGCAGTAAATAAAGTTTCGATGTAAGAAACAGAAAATCGATATAATTGACTTCCAATCAAGCTTTTATGACTTTCATTCCATCTTGAAACCTTTTTAACATAAGTTTATAATATGAGTTGAATTTCTTTCAAATTTCATTAGGTAGAAGGGAAAATTTGCCAGTTTTGAATTTAAAATATTTTAAGAGAGAGAGAAAGCCCTTTGAAAGAATTTTTTTTCGTTTTCAAATATCTCATTCACGAGATATTGAATCGATTTGGGATGCAAAGGATGGATCAGAATGTCAATTTTGTACAGAACGAGTAAATGCAACGAAATACAAATAGTGAGGCTAAGTTACGGAATTATGAAAGTAATCTTCAAATTGTCTGCAGTTTTTTTATCATAATTTGAAAGGTACAATAATATGAAATAATTAATAAAGCGGCTTGTTAAATTAATAATCTACTAGTTGTGAGAATATTTTCATGGAATATTCTTTTGTGATTGGGTAACAGCAAGAAGATTTCACGACCAATTGCGGCAAAATTCCGTTGCATACATAAATTCTACGGACGGGGAGGAAAAGTAAACATTTTTCTCGATGTGATACAAACTTCAAAAGTCGTGTTTTCAATTCAAGAAGAAATTCCTGTTTTATTTGAGGTATATTTCATTTCATTCGAGATCGCAGCGGAAAAGAAAGAATACCACGCTTTGCTGAACTCGCTGAACCCATTCATCGATGTGTACCGAAGTGAAAGAAAAGAATGGCTGTCAGCTTAATGCATCGCGTTCCTTTCCAAGTTTTTAATTTGGCTGGAGGGTCGAAATCATCGTCACATAAATGAGATAAACACAATCTCGTTCCATGCAAATCGTCGGATGTCTCAGGCGCCGGAAAGAGTAAAGCGACAAGGTCACAGTGTTCGTTGACCCGATTATTACTTCTCGATTTGCCTCTTAACACGGAATTAACCAGGGAGCTTTAACAAAGGAGCGACGAAAAGAAACAAAACGGATGCGATTTGGAATGGAACCAAATATCTAGAGACCTTTTTAAGAGATGCGAGCAAGCGACTTCATCCACGAACATTAAAGACGAGGTCTCCAATTTCATTCACTTCATCTGTTTCTTCGCTCCAAAGTAGCTGAGTCTTTCCTTTCCGTTAACAGTTATCAGTGGCAATCGTATTCTAATGGTTTTAATGGAGCGAGGATAGCGATGGAGAATACTATGGAACGGGTAAAGCATGGTAAGTTTGAATGGTAATAGCAGGAAATTAAAGAAACCTGAAGGAAAATGGTCTCTGTTGTCGCATTGATGATAATTTTCTTCGTCAAGAATCTGTTTTCCATTCGTCACTGAACTCGGTCTTAAAGCATTATACAGGATGTTTACAAAGTCATGATCCGATTTTAATATGCTGCATTCAAATGAAATGATAATGTACAAACATAATTCAAAATGAAATGCACTTAAGATAGATTCAAGTTTTTTTTAAGACTGTTACTAATGTTCAATGTGTCCTCCTGCCGCATGGCACACATCAACAGATAGTCGAATTCCTCCCGTACGTGAGAACATAACGGTTTGAGGTGGGACTTGGTGGAAATCCTTCATAATCACAGAGAAAGAAAAACCCACTTTTTAGGGGCACAAAATAAATTATATAATATTATTATAATATAAGGAGTCCGATGTTGAAGTGCCGAACGTCGCACAGTTGTAACAGACTGGCACTCATGGAACTTCAGAACGCTAAACGCTTTCGGTTGTGCGGTCGACATCTTGAATAACACTGATGGGACTGTTTCCTCACGCGCATAATTGAGGCCTTTACCGGCAACGCAACAAAACTTGAGAACTCCCTTTATCAAATGGTAGGTGGTTCATTCAAATGCCATAACCGTTTTCGCACTACGAATTTTTGAAATCGGATGAAGACTTTTTAAACACCATGTACATACCTCGATTATATGTGTATCAAATTTTGTTCCCTTGAATGTAACATTAGTCATATTTTTATTGCTTTCGACTCAACATTTCCTTCGTTGACTTCTTACTTCTGATTTTCTTTCCTTACCTTCAAAGTTTCCCTTCAACTCATTCTGGTTCTTTGTGGGCTGGAATGCGTGCCGCCTTTAACGATAGCAATTTGCGGATAATTGCCTCTCTGGTCGGGAGTTGCATTGTGCGTTTCGAATCTTACGACCCTTATCGCTTTTTTTCTTTTATTCTCCTCTCTTGCCCTTCTAAAATCCAACTGAAGTGTTCTTCTCTTTCCCAGCTACTGACTCCGTTAATTTTAAACTTTTTAACCGTTAACTTCGGTGCAGTGCAGTGGTGTTTTTAATCGGTCACTTCATTCCCTCGCCTTCTTCCAGATATTGGTACCCTCCTTCCTAGAACTGTTTCTCTTATCCTTCTCTTATGCTCCCAGGGGAAAATGCTCTACCAATTTTCTTCAGCCTCTTTTGTTGGAAACACTCGCCGTTTCTTTTGCTCTTACTCGCGGACTTTGTCACTTAAAGGGCAAAGGGAACAGGAAAAATGAAAATAAATCAATAAACGTTCAAGAGTAAAGCTCGAAAAGTATCCGTGCACAAATTTTAAATCTGTTGCATTTTATCGAACTTTAAGTAGCTATGACGTGGTACGAGTGTTTGTTAAAGTAGTCCACCATTCAAGAATTACTTTCGAAGAGCGAAATATTGTAATCATGAACGGAAATCCCTATTACACTGGCTTCTTCAAAAGTTAAGGTATTCGACTCCGGTCGACTGTGGATTGTGTAATAAATTCCAACGCGCTCGTCATATCTGTGTGATATTACTTTTCCTTCACGATTCTTGCCTGTTTCAATCGTTTAAGTCCCTTACGACTCCTTTCTTCTCCCTCAGGATTTTTTTGCTTTGATGAAAGCTTGGCCTACTTTTCATCACTTCTTTGCAATAGCACTAATTCTCAGCGCGATATTTTCCGAAAGATTTCCTTTGATTTTGCTAGCCCTCGTTTCAAAATGGCCGTTACCATTCTTTTTTCCTCCCTTTCTGCTCTACTCTGTTCGTCGACTTCCTGCCATTTCGTTTTCCTTGATGGCCCGTGCTTTTGTTCCTTACGTCCCTTGTGCTGGAAAATTTCTCCAGTCCAGCAATTCGTAGTCGCGGTTTTAATAGTTTCTCTCTGGCGTATCGTTCTTTCTACATACTCTTTCTTTTTAGAAATCCTGGACAATTTCGGATTCTATGATTATAACGGCTTTTTGATGGCTTGTCGTTGAAATGGTTATTTTTCTTTTTTCTATTCCATTGACACAAAGGAAGGAGAGGATGTTAAAGTTAAAGATTTGGGGTTGTATCGAGGCAATTGAGAAGGGCTTTATTCTAAGATTTTGTGTCCATAGCTACGTGTTATGATACCAAAGAGACGGATTTGGACTGAATAAATGTATGCCTCATCAACATTCTTTAAGGATCACGAATGCAACCAAAGTAATGCGACAGTACTGCCGCAATGTGAGTGCACAAGATCACTCGATACATTCGGGTATCGTTTAGTCAGCAAAGATTCAAAATACGCAAAGTCGACACGCTTACTCAAACACTTAACTATATATGTTACTGTTCAGCAACTCGAAGTAGCATACGTTTCTTTTTAATGACGTATAAGGAGGCTTCAGATTAAGTAAAAATGTTGAGCACGATGATGGAAGCTTGAACAGTGCTAGAATTAATCGTTTATTTCATTTGAATGGTTCTTTCATGGCGAAATCATGAGAAATATTTCCTTAAATTGGTATAAGACAACAAATCTTCCTTAGATAAAGATCTTATATATAGTTCTATTTACTAGAATCCAGTAACTCGGCCTCAACTTCGTGGTAGTCTTCCATCACGAAGAAAAATATAACAACACTTCTACGCTATACCACCTTGTGTGGTATAGCGTAGAAGTGTTGTTCTATTTTTCTTCGATTCTATTTAAATAAATGTGGAAAATTATATTTTCCCTATGAGAGGATATTTTAATGCATCTCCATTGAAATTGTTGATCAACCTTAGGACATTAAAAACAGAATAATGTGTATCCATAGCGAAGATTTTACCGAATTAAGGGAGTTATTCTCTTTAAAAGGTTTAATGATGAGTAGTGGAAGATAGTAGTGATTCGTGATTAAATAAATGTTTGAGGCCATTGCTTGAGGAAGACTAGTAGACTAAGTACTGAAAATGTGTGAGTTGATTCTAGATATTTTTGATGATTGAATGTGAATTTACGTCAGGAAGTGGATAGTTGGGAAACACGTTCTTAATCCATAGCCCAGCTCAAATTGACTCTTTCTCATAGATGAAACATCTTCATCACCTAATTAATATCCATCGTTTTATTTTCGCTGCACATGAGAGGTTATAGTCTTAATTGATTAGGGAATTCTTATCATAATTTTCGGCTTTTCATTAAGGGAGGCTTCTTTATATCAGTAATCCCATCTTTTTGTGCGGCGACTGTCAAGGGTGACCCTAAAATAGCCCAGGGGGATTCCAAACCACCTCAGTCCCTTCCTCGAAGATTCATTTTTTTTAACCTTTTGCTCGTGAAAAATAGTCCGAGAGGTTTCCTGTTGCTCACCCCAACGGGATTCTTTTTTATCCTTGCACCATCACTCATACGAGGCAGTCTCTCCGGGATTCCCTCCATCTTTTCCCTTGGGGTCAGTCGCCACTTGGTAATACTGTCAGCTCTATCTAACATGTCCGATGTCGATCGAACGCTGATTGAAATCCGCCGTAAAAGAATTCGAAGGCCCTATCCGTTGTTGAACTTTTTCAATGTGATACGGCAGTAAAGTTCCATTTTCGGTAATGGAATTTGGACACACAATATTTGCCTCATGGCTGTCCTTGGATTCGATGAGATAAAGTTCTTGAGTCTTTCAAATCGATTGCGTTATATAATTATGGGTTCCATTTCCTGCAGTTTCATTTTAAATTTAGCAGTTATGTCAACTCCTGAATAAGACGTTGAATCGGAATCGAAACGATGCATTTAATGGACAGTATTGGTAGGTATAGAAGGTAGAGGAAAGTTTCTTGAATATAATTTTCGCTTGCTTTTCAATCTTGATTCAAGCCCATTTTATTTATTTATTTATTTCACCCTTACGGCGAGGTTAGGCACAAGGGCCTCTCTTACACCTAACCTCTGAGTCGTTGATATAAAAAATTACTCAAATTAAGTCAACTTACAACTAATATCTATGGTAAATTAATACAAATCTAAAAGTCCTAATATTATATAATTCTAAACCTAAATTAATACAAACATAAAAACAATAAAATAAAAAGGTAAATAGAATAAAAACACAAGGTAAGTGATATATACAAATAAAAAGATTTGGGTTATGGGAAAAAAACTCCTCAGCTGAAGGTTTACGGAGAAAAACCCACGATGCAGGAAAATGCCCACACAAGAAAGGGAGCGAAAAAAACCCGCGAAAACACTGAGATAAAAAGCTTAAATATGGTGTACTGATCATTCTGGTAGCTCGAAATATATGTTCTTCTGGCGTCGACAGCTGAAACTAAAAAGAGATAATATCCTTCTTTTAAAAGATAAGGGAAAGTATACGATTCAATTGATCTAACATATTTTATTCCCTCTTTTGTTTGAAAAGGGTGATGGTAATATCTTAAGATTTCATAAGAAGATAAAGCGGAACATTTATGCGCTTCTATGACTATTTGCTATAATATCTAAAACGATCAATGAAGGAAAACACAATGATGGTCACGAATTGATAAATCTCTCCAGAAAACCATCAAAAATGAATCAACGTTCGACGCATTTCATCTCCTATGGAGACATCTTCAGGAATATGCTCGGCAGACTTTTGTGGCAAGACTGCGTTCACAAAAGGAAGAAGTGACACGAAAAGCAATAAAAAAAGAAAAACAAACGGTATGCAAATGAATTAAAGTTTGATATCTATAAGTTTATATAATTTTTTATTACATTCAAAATCATTCCTCATAATTTTGTCTTTTCTATATGTGTAAGTTGTCGAGTACAAAGATGAAACATACCAGGGAACTGTGCTTCATAGTTTCCAAGTGTCCATACGATGCGTGGTTCATTGTCTTATTTCAAACAGTGTTTCATAAATTTAGGCCAGAGCACCTGGAGTTCAAAGATAAAATCTATAGCACAATGATTCAATTTTGGTGGTTTTCTGGAATGATTTATCTGTTAAATTAAAAAAAAAATATTAGGGGATGAATTTAAATGTTGGCGTCATGCAACAATCAGTCAAAATGGCGCTCTGAAGAGCTACAGGTAAGAAAATCAATTATTTAAATCAACCCTCGGTGATTCTATAGTAGATCTGATATACAAAGGTCGATCAGAAAGTTATTTAATAGCACCAAATAACTACTCAAACCTCTACTCTCCTGTTCTAATTCCGAATTCCTAGCCACTGCGAGTCGCATACTTGGGGATCTCTAAGTACTGGGAACAGCAATGAGCTTTATTAAATTCAACACTCCAAAAATATTCATTATAAACCTTACGTATGTTAATCTATAGCTGACCCATACAATTGCTGTGGAAAAATATGTAAAATTTTGTTAAAAAATTTTTTGTTAAATATTGTCTATTTATTGGTGGTTCTGTTTTTGACGATTATGGCTCGCGAGCCGTGATTTAGCCGCCCTTTTATTAGTGAAACAGACCTAAGCAATTGGCATGGAACAAGTATAGATAAAGATGTAGAGAAATATAAATAATCTCGAATGACGCCTGTTTCTCATAACTAGTTATTTCTTTTTCTTATCACATTCTGGTTAACTTACACTTTACTTTTTACTTACAAGATTTGGAAATATTATAATGAGCCCCACAAGTAGTAAGACGAAAACCCAGTACATGAATGAACGTACTACATATTTCCTTCATTCGAAAACGTGATTCTTGAAATTAGTGAAAGTGGTAGGCGATATTATATATTTTATTACTAATAGGCGAACGCTTCATCGTAGACAGTTAGTACACCTCTACTTTGTATTATTTTTATTGAAATTATTCAGTTATGTCCGACACGATTCGTCAAGGGAGAAATGTAATTTGAATATTTCTAAAAATCGATGCATTTACTTTCCAAAAATCTGAGATTATTTCTGATTCGGTTAGTTAAATATGTCTGTTAAGAGTCGAGGAGTACATTTTATTTTTATACACACATAACGTTACTTGCAGCCCACGCTATAAATTTTACTTGCAGCTCATCTAGCGAAGAAAATACAGCGTAAGGGAATCAAATACGGGATGGGATGTGAAGTTTTGCCCTTATTCCATTTTCCAACTTTCTGAGGGTCCGAATTTATAACAGTCATTCCCGTGAAATTTTTTTCTAGTTTAACAGTAATGTCTTAAGTTTCCCACCAAACTTTCTCAAGGGCTTTTGCCTCATTTTATGGAAATATAATCATTTGACTACTACAGGAAAGAAATGGCTGCATCTCTGAGTTCCCTTTCCCGTATGATTCAGTCTAAATGTTTAAAACTCGGAAGAATGTCACACTCGAAAAGAAAGTTTATATTATAAATCGGGGTTGGTCCCTTTTATTCGTGGTCGAATTAAGTTTCAGGCTTGTATCCTTTGGGTTCCTTAAAACAACATGGTGAAATTAAACAAGAGGAATAGAGTAATAACTTGTATTATGTGTATCATTTAGCTCGTTTAATAACCGGTCTTAAGAGTAACAGACTCTTGGAATCGACCTTATCATCAAAGAGACAAAGGCTATAATGATATTATCTTGACTTTCCATTCTGTACCATTACGAGTGGTTGGTCCCAGCAAGTGGTACAACTTTTCTTTCTAGCCGAGGAAGTTTTGAAGTTGTGATATGATTTATTATCTCAAATGCTTTAAGCGTTTTATTGCGTATTTCCGAAGAGAAGATGGAGACTTGCGATTCGTAACAAGTCGATCGAATAATCATCGATCTCAATTTCCAAGTTTTTCCCATCCAAGTTTCTCCATTACATCAAAACTGTTCAGTTATAATTCAGCTATTCCTGGCTAGCTAGAGGCTGCAGTTTTATGTTTTGAGTGTTTCAGAGGCTCTGCGACTTGATTCTTTTTGCTTACCCTTCTCCGTGGTCTTGTCTGTTTTTCAGGCTGCATAAGTAGTCTTTCCTAATTTCCGAGTCTATACGATAAGTGTATGAATTCGGCACTTCACAAAGTCACTAACTATTCCAACACTCTAAGTGTGTGAGAGTAGTTAGCAACCAATAAATATCTAGTTCTTATTTAAAAATAATATAATTTTCCTTACTATACAATGATTATATTGGAGGAGATCGTATATAAAGATATTCACTGCAATGTAAGGCAACCGAAAATTCCTTGTAAAGAATTATTGGTTGGAATTATTTTTTCTAGCTCACATACCCTAATTTTATTTCGTGAAGGAATTCATAAACTGATTACACTGAATGCGCTTAGGTGAATTCAAAACATTCCCGTACAACCGATCCCATACGAAAGGAAGAGTGTGTAAAGTTTACCGCGGTGTCAGAGTAGCAATGGAAATCGGAAAGATCCACTTGATCGTTAAGGAAGTATCTCAACTGGACTTAAGGAAAACTTTCCTGTTTGAAGAAGTAACGCTAATCTTTAAATACACACGCTTAGGGACTTCAGTGGTGGCTTAAGAACACCAAAGTTTTAATGGGACGGGAGAAAGACTTTGTTGAAAACTCTAGAAATTCATAGAGTTTACGTAGATGTTTTACTTTCAAAGCTAGGAATTTAGATTGCAGGCAAAAAATATGTGTTATGCGTCGCTAATGTAGATTGCATGTGAGTAAAAATGATAATTAATGTTACTGTGCACAGTAATAATTTTTCTTCAAGATTCTATGGTACATATAGATGCTACTATACTATGTTCGATTGGTTTCGGATATCTCTTACCATTATGGGTTTTAATGATAGCTCAAGGATGCTGAAACCAGTCTAATTTCGTATCTAATTGTAATTTATAGCGGAATATTGTAAAAATACAATTAAATATGGTGGATATCCCGTTTCACTAAGTCACCATCGTAAGGTTTTTGAAATTTGCTTCTTTGCTTTCTTGTATTTTTTTTGAAATAACCTCAGTATGTAATAATTTTATCACGATCTTTACTTTTTATCGACTACCAATTAAAAAATATTTTCTGTACTGTTTGCGCGAACGATATATATTTAATCAAGTATTATTTGTATTTTTGTATATAGACACATTTTTACTATGATTTTTCGTAGAATAAAATTATTCAAGTTTTTAGGCTGCAATTCATATATTTTAGTAAATGCAAAACATTTTAGGGAAGCTAAGCGCAATTAATTTACTCTTTGAAGTAGTGTTATTTAAATAACTAGCGATTGAAATAACTAACAATTTATTAGATATGACACGAAGTTTTAAAGCGTCTGCGGCGTTCAATTCTGTGCACTGATTATTTTTTGCATTTTTATCGTCTTCTTTCGAAACCTCGTTTTTCCTTTTACTCTCCGTGGAGTATGTACATTGAATCTCTCATATATATATTTTTAGCCTCTATATCGTCACCTCCATTCACACGGTCCGATTGAAATTCCTCTCTCGCCCACATCTCTTTCCATAACTCATTTTTCCCTTTCTCTTCGCTCAGGCACCGTCATATGCATACTGCAGGGAGTTCGTCGATGGAAGCTTATAGGTTAGGCTTGTGTATACGTAGCGGACGTGGGATTTATATATCTTTTTGTTTGCATGGAATATAAGGGTCTAGGCGTGGGTCACCTCGGGGTGGAAACCCGAAGATAAAAGCCTGAGCTACGGACAGAATTGATCCGATAGATGATGAAAGTCATACTTTTCTCCTTTTGAGGGACGGTTGGTAGCTAGTATAATATTACTCTGAGATGTTTGTAATCGTCAATACGGTTGAGATTATTTTCCTTCCACATAAACAGGGTTGATTACCTTAGAGGGAGTGGCGAAACGTTTACGACGGAATTTTTGTGGTGCGTCGATATGATCGGATGCTATTATCGACATCTTTTCATGGAAACATGAGACCGTCATATGCTTAATCCCCTAAAGGCTACGGCAATATGGATATAATAACCGTATCCGCTCGAATCATAATAAAAGTAATCCGATAGAAGCGGTTATTGGTGGGAAGCGATCTCGAATCCGGGAACGGTCGCATAAAATGACTCGGCGATAAACATTAAGGCTCCTAAAAATCATCGGCCGAAAGAATCGTCGATCGCGAAGGAACGCAATATAAATACTGTATTCAATTCAGTATGCAATACGAAAATCATTGTTAAGATAGCGAGGAGGAAGCTTTCAGATCCGAAATCGTTCTGGGAACTTATTCAAAACACGCGAAAGGGAAATTGAAGGGAGAAGGGCGACTCGGACGAGGTGAGCGAGCCAGGGAAATGGTCGGATTAACACCTCGGAAAGAGGCGAAGGAAATAAAAAATGAAGCGAAAAATAAGAGATCGGAAGAAGAATAATAATCGCGAGTTTCAAAGCGAGTCAGGGGCTCTAACTGCTCGAATCAGTCACGTAGTAATAACCCAGTTATCTGGAGCCTAAAAGAAAGAGGGAGTCGAGCCTTCACGAAAATGGCGAGGAAAACGGATTAAAGGAAAAAAAGGAAACGACCTCATCTTGCGAGACTATTGCGTCTGCAAAGCTATTCTCCAATTTAAATGTGGTGGGTGATTAGGGAGAGGAGACGATTTATCGCGGAGGTGTGTTAGGGGTGGAAAAAGGAGTTCAGGTCGTAGACGTTTTCCTGCCGATGATTGTCCCGAAAATCTCTCCTACCGTGGACCAATCGTCGTGGAACTAAATGCACATCCGGGCGTAAAAGGGGTAATTCGCGAATAAAAGAGATTAGGGATGTATGTATATATCTAGCAATATCCGAAATAGGTCAATGGAGACATATTGTGCGAGGAGATGGCGGATCGTATATCAAATCTAATGATAAACATTTATCACATTCAATTGCGCGTGAATTTACGACAGTAGACCTTCTCATCGAGGAAAGAGAAAATTTAGTTATTCATTTTGGAGTTCTTCTCATCATTTACAAACTTTTTAGTAACTTACTAGAGGGTAAAGAAATACAAATTTTTCAAAAATATAGCTCATGTCTAACTTATTTCTATCACAGCTAGAATTTTAACCTTTTTACTTTCGAAAGTCGTGTATCACATAAATTTTCCAACCAGGAAAATACATTTAAAGCCCATATAAACCATCTCCAGCTTGACTTTATTTTCTGAAGTTAGAACAATTTATTTAAGCTCTCATAGAGCGTGTTTGTGTTTTGGAAGTTGCTCTACCTTGTTATTAGTAAGTGTTATTATTACATTCCATTTATACCATCATGATGGTAAAATCGTCATCTTGAATCATCACAAAAGAACTTAAATCAGGATATTCTTCTATTTGGCTTTCATCCCTTTTAAGATCTTGCAGTATCTGTAAAAAATTGTAATATAAAAGAAAAAATGTAGATAGTAGTAAAAATGTAGAAAGATTCATTCTTCACTTGGAAAAAAGGGAAATAGGGTAGAGAAAGTTGAGATCTTATCATTTGTTAATTATTGGGTGAATAGAGCAAAGAAGGGAGAATGAAAATTATCATAGTCAAGGTATTGTTAATTTTTTTAACATTTAGTCGTTGGTTAGATCCTATTCTCAAGAACGCCCTTGTTTCTTTCGAGGTTTGAATCAAAGATTCCCTATTACTAATGCCTCCACCATCCGAACTGGAATGGAGAATAAGGACTGGAAATGGATTGGACGTAAGTGAACATGGAGAACCAAGGGCTTAAAGCTGGGAGGTTAAAAATCTTGCGGAGATCTCGGATTTTCACTTCGTGAGTGAGAGGAGATTAAGGTAGATCAGGCCGGGAGAAAGAGAGAATGGCTCAAGAAAGAAGGGTAATGGAAACTGAGTAGTAAGTGAATGGATGAGGGAGTGATGTGTTCCAAGAAAAGTAAAGGGACTGCTTGGAAAGGCGAGACAGGCAATGACCGATGAACGACGAATGAACGATGCAAGACAGGGAGAATGTGGTTTAAGTGGAGATAGTGATATTCTGTGTTGAGTGACGGTACAGAAAGAGATATTGATATCTTGTGATTATCATCATAGTTATTTTGCTTCAGAGATTGTTATGTTTGTGGTAGCTAGGAGATGGATGATGATATGATTATTTTAGGAAGTAGAGGAGTGAGGGAATGGAGAAGATGGGAGAAAGGAGAGATTTGGAGGATGCTGGGCGTAGGGAAAGAGATATTACCGCACTACGGAAACATATCTACGTAGGTGGTCGTAAGAAAAGATGAATGACCTCGCCCATGCTAGTCTTTTGTTTTGCGCTGTTGGAGATACGAATGGAGTGGAAAGGGAAGACCAAGCATAGATTGCGAGCAAAAAGGTCTTGTAAAACATCTGAATTCTCAATTGGTCTTTGATTGTGATTGTAGGGAAGGTTGAGAGCGTCTCAAACAAATTGGTACATTCACTAAAATTCGTATTTTATCTACATCTGTCTTACTCTGTACATTCAGAGGAATACCGACCATATGTTCCAATATATTCTTCTTAGCGATAAATCATTTCCCCTTTATCAGTATAAGCGAGAGGTAATTTAGATGAAAGTGGGATTTTAAGCTTTAGATATGTATTTATCTATCTATTTTAAGAAATGTGTGGTTAATTGAAGTAGTCTATCCACCATTTTGATTGTCTTCTTGAATATACACTTAATTGGCTTCGGGCTAAGTATCTCAGTGAAAAGAAATATTAGACATTTGCATAAGGAAAATGTTATCTTTTAAGAGTCCTTTCTCTTCCTAAGGAATCTAACGCAAAAAAGCAATTTGGTAAGAATCACTATAACTGATATATGTTGAACATTTTCATTATATTAAGTTAAAAAGAATAATGAAAAAACTGCAAATTCTCAAATAACGCATTTTTTGGCGTGGATTGTAAACTTTAAAAAATCTAATATAGAAAATGAGAAGATACCGTCATTTTGTCGGGGAACCCTCTTAACCGTTCTCTCACAAAATTTCTATTTATCCGTATATTTCTATAAATATCCAGTATTTCATTAATTCATAGTTAAAATGGAGCAATAAATTCATTAAAACAGATGGCTAGCCCTCAATACCCCTCAATATATGTTAGATATGTAATAAAAATTGCTTTAGATAAGTAAGTTCCATGTCATGAATTGAACTAGATACGAGAGTTGAAATACCAGCTATATAACCGCGAATATATGAAAGTATTTTTGAATGCAACTAGTTTTACTGATTCTATTAAGAATAAAGGGCTCTGGAGGAATTATGATTATCACTCGCCATTTAGAGTGATTTGAGTGATAGTATTAAATTATTAGTCGTAGAAGGAAGAGGTACTGGATATATACTGGAGTGTGGATGAGGTAAGTTCGTTACCTACTTAAAATCTTTCGGGATCAAGGAAGAAAAGAGCCTTTTTGAAGGGATAGAAATGGCTTCCGCGAAGCTATTTAAAGGAATACCAAAGTTTATATGGAACATTATCTTCATTTTGGGATGTCGTATCTAAAACTCGATTCGTAAAAGAAGTTACTAAAATGCATATAAATATTTAATGGGAAAGTTCATCCAGTTTCATTACAGGTATATGAATCTAATTTTTGTGACCAATACTCAAAGAATCTATAAAAGTGAGATAAATGAAATTATGTACATTTGTTATTCGTTTCTCATAATGCAGCGGGGACTTTATTATTCATTCGAGGAATCGTTAACGCCGTTAATTACATCGTCATAAACCAAAGCTTTAGACTGCGGTAAAACAAACGACAAATAAGCATTAACTGGAATATTGCATTCTCCTTTAACGACCTTTTTTCACTTTCTTGAAGTTGCTCACTGGATTCTTTATTTTTAATTTCCCTTCTTTCGTCGAGGGGGTGAACTTAATTGAAAACAGGGCGTCTCAGAGTGGGAGAAAAGGCAATCATAAAGCAGAACCTCGGCACTCGTCTCAAAATATTCCCTCACCTTTTTCCTTTAGCGAAATGCGCAAGGAAAGATGAGATAAAACTCGAGAATAAAAGACTAAAAATATCAATTCCCCTTTCGCGCCTTGCCCTTTGAAAAATTCTTGCCTTCCAGAATCGCCGCCATCGGAATGGGAAATAAAAGTTGGAACGTGGAGGGTAAAAATCCAAAAACAACGGAAATAAAAACAAATCAAGCTTATCTCTCCGGGGTACCAATCTGACACCTAAAGTGCTCAAAGAAGAGAGAGGTAAATAAGGCGAATAAAGAAATAAAAGAAAATGAAGTGCGGAGAGCAGATAGAAGGGGCGCGTATGCCTTAGGGTAGAAAACGGGACGAAAACAGAGAAGTGAATAGGAGAGAGAGGAAAAAGACGAGTTTTACTGGACTAAAGATGTCAATCAATGATGAAAAGAAACAGCAATATCCGCTTACCTGCTAAGTACAACCTGTTTGCTGCATCTGAAAATACTGCGACACAAAATAAGCATTTAAAGGAATATGGAATATGCATTATCTGTTGAATAAAGGTCTTCAAATTTTATTACATGAAGTAAAACAAAGGTAGCAGCTAAAGAGGATAAGAGTAAAAATGTGGAAGTAATTCTCATGACCATCATGGATAAAGTATAGGTGATAAAAGTTGAGAGTTTTGATGGAAAATAAGAAGCAGAGGACATGGTTTTGAAAAGCAAATACCTGAACGTCGAGACGATTCTTTCAGAGACGTATCACCGGCAAAATTACCTTATTTCCGGAAAATATATTAATAACAATTTTTTTAGGAAGAAATTCTCCTGTAAATTATTATGAATTTTGACGAGAAAGTTTCATTCTGAACAAATGTAAGATCTAGAGAATCATCTCTACGCTTTGTGTCATGAGTTTAGATACTGTAAATAATAGTAATAACAGGGGTAATGATAAGAAATCGAGTTTGGGTGCTTTTTATTCTGAGGAAGTCATCACGGGTGAATGATATAATTTATCAGAAATTGTTTATCGTGATGCCTAAAAGTCTACGAAAAGCTTTAAACGCGAAGGATACTGTAGAGTTAATAGTAGGATCTAAAAGAGACTGTGAAGAGCCTTAAGGGTCTCGGATGAGACCAACTGCAAATAAGAATACGATAGCCGCAGTCAGAATTTGTACTATCTTTGTCAGAAATCTTTGTTAAATAAAAAAATGAAGTCTTTTCTTAGCTTTATCTACGGTTGTGAACTCGAGCCTCGAGAAATCGAGATGAAAACATCGCGAAAGTGTGTATAAAGCCCTACTTGCCGTTTTGAAAGATTGTATTTTAGTTTCATTGGCTTTCTATTTCGGAAATTGACTCATCAGTGCTTGTTTCATGTTGCAGTATCTTGTTACCGTATCTTTAGATAAGGAAAGTGCACCATTTCATTTACGACATTAAATTGCAAATTAAATTTTGGATAATAACTTATAATGCAATTTTGGTTATTCCCGGTAAATGTCTGTCAGTATAAAATGTTATATGCAATACAAGACTCTAAAAATTGAAAAGATACTAAGATAAATGTAATAGTAATGCACATAATTATTCTTGTTTTGAAACATTTTTGGTTATTCTCGGAAAATATTTGTCTGTATAAAAGGTAATAAGCAATATAAAATATGAAAAATTGTAAAGACATTTGGATAAATATAATAGTTATTGCACATACTTATTCTTGTTTTGAGTATAGTTTGCTGTCGTTATCAACTGTACTTGAAATGCAGGTAATGTTTATAATTTGGTAGTAACTTAAAAATGAAAATTCATTTGAGTGTTATGTTGCATTGCTGTTAGTATTTGAATTCTTTGACAGTTTCCGATCACGTAATCTGCATTCTAAATGGTTATTTATAATGCTTGTTTAATGATAACGATGAAATGTTGCTAGTCGCAATATCTGTCGAGGAATGCCTAATTCCAGAAATCAACGGAATGTGCCGGATGAACCAACGAGCTTACATTATGATCCATGAATGAAAAACTCACTTCTAAAATAAAAACGTTGCGTATTTCTTTATTAAAGGATGCTTTTAATTTCTCGATCGGAAATAAGGGAAAAAAACGAGTAAATGGAGCCACTTTCAGTCCAAGGGCGTAATTGGTTTTTTCTCACCATTGTTTCTTGTCATTCAAAAGATTTGAGAACAAGATTTCTTCGCGAACGAGATTTCTTAATTGATAAAAACTCGAAAAATTCTACTTTTAATGAATCAAAAACAAAGAAAAGAAACGAATGTGGATGGTAAAAAAGAGAAAAGGGAACTGTAAAAGGGGAAATACAGAAATGGACATCGACGCTAGCATAAATAAACGCCGGATCTCCAAGGTAAACACATTTCTCCATTCCGCGGGATAAGCCCCGAAAGACTGCGGCTATTAGCCAATCCTTTTTCATTACGGATCCACTAACTTTCATTATCGGACACCTTTCCCTCCATTCAATGGTTTGAGTCTAGCGGAGACGGAGCAATTTCGCCGAGAACTAGTATTTTTTTAACCAACGAAATACCAGCTTCAGTTTCCGTCTCACCTCAGATCCTTTGGTGAAAATCACCTTCCCTAACAAATATATGGTTACTGAAAATTCTCTCTCTGCGCAACTCATGTATATATTTTATGTTATCCTTCTCTTCATTTTTTTTGCTATCTTCCACCCATTTCAATTCCATTCAACTCCGTGACTCCATTATGCCGCAAGCTGAGACACGGAACAAATGGCTCCAGAAATGATTGCCTTTTACATTACTACTCGTGAAAAGCTTGCAACAGTTAATCTCTGAGCAGTAAATAGTCTCCATCTTTCAGGAACTGAAAGAAATGTGACAAGTTGAGTAAGATGTAGAAATATTGAAACATTTAAAAGGAAGTATATTCGTAGAAATATGGATGTTAATTGTATACGAATTTCTCTCATCTAAAAATAGAGTTCGTCTGGTGGAATGATGAATGGGATTATGGTGTACTACATATCTTTATTTTCTATTTCTAATTTGAGATCAGTTCAATACATGTATTTTATTGCAAATATGTGCCGTATAAGCGTTTTAGTATTCTTGGCTTTAATCATTGAAGATTGTTTTTCATTTTATTGTTATTTTAATGTTAATCTGTTTGTCTTGTTTGATTGCTTGCCAATATTGCATCTACATCTTCTCTCTTTATACGAGAGTATAAAGAGAGAAGTAGATGGTTTGTTCTGTTGGATATTGTTTAGCTCACTGAAAGTGAACGTAATCAGTGATTTGTGTTGAGCTGAGCAGTGGAGTTGTGACAAAATTCGTGATGAGCATTGTAAGGCAAGATTTATGTTGAGTGATCGATAATGACATAAGTGTCCCTGATTGCACCATTGTTTTTAGTGTGGTATTTTCAAACAGGAGTGTATGCTGAATCCTTACCACCTGAGGTTTATTTTACTTGCAAGGTTTATACGATAATAATAGTAAAGTGAGAAATACGAGAATTTTCGGTTCGCTAGGAAAGATACCAGGGAGTTTTTGAAAAGGAGAATTTGAAACCCATGTAATCTTTACTTGTTTGCTGAACTATTATACCAAGAAAAAAGTGTCCATAGGCAGATAATTGGATAAAATACGATAAAGCTGCCTAACGTTTTGAAAGAATAAATTTGAAAAAGTTATAAAAATATTCAGTTAAAGTAACTGATGTCATTACCAAACGTCAAAAACGTCAAAAGTCAAGTTTTTCGCAAGATCTTCTCTTTTAGTATAGGGAGATTCGTTTATAGAAATTGTTAAATTAAAATGGTTTTTGGTTTGATATTGAGCTACTTAAGCGTTTATTAGATATGTCTACTCATACATATTTCGATCTATAAAAAAAAAAAAAAACAAATCGATTTGGCACCCTCAGTTAAAAGAGAAAATTGAGACAATCTTCTGGATGTTACTTGAAAGCAATTGTTAGAATTTATTACACTCTCACAGTCCTCCACCATCCTTTGCTGTTACGTTCAGAATGCGTTGGAGTCTCTGAAAAGGGGAACTGAGATGCGAAGTTAGAAAACTGGGGTTTTGGGGGCGAAAAATCCCCAAGTGTGATTCGGATAGGAAGAAAAGGAGAGGGGATGCGAAAGAGGAAATAGAGGTGTGGAAGAGAAGAAAGGAAGACACTCGAGAGAGTTGGTTGTGATGTCAGGGGACAGAGAGAGGAAATAGAAGGCTCCGCAAAGAGAAGGGAAGGAAGAAATAAAGATGGGAATACAGGGTGACAGAGGCAAAGAAAATGACTACGGCTAGAGATAATGGCGAAAAGCCGAAGAAATAGATTAGAGGTTTTGAGGTTGGGAAAAGAGATGAGGCGATAAGATGGTGGAAATTGAGTGGTTTCAGAAGAGAAAGTCAGTCGGTAATGTTGAGTGACGTTGTAGTCGTAAAGAGAGGTGTATTTAATACAACTAACTACTCAGATAACTCTCTTTGTGGGGGAAGAAGATACTAGTTGAGAATTCATTCGGTTTCTTTCAAGTCTTAGGCCCAATATCATATTGTACACGTAAAATGGACGTTCACTAATGTTCACCTTAGGGTCCAGAATTATAATGTTTTGTTATAGCCAAAGTGTAGATTACTGTTAATCCATCACATATACATATAGGAGAATATATACAATCTTCAATTTATATCTCCCACATCTACATTATTCACTTTAACGCACCCCAGAAGTATTACAAATTAAGAGTTGCTGTAAGAATTTCGACTATTTATGGTGAATTATCCATATTTAATCTTTCTTTGGATGAATTTAATATTGTCTACTAGTTTATCCATATTTGAATTTTCTAGTAAACATCGGTTGTATTTCAAAATTGAAATTTGCCGTTCGTTTAACCATAAAGATAATTTACCGAAAATGGAATGATAATTTCCTTAAAGAAGCAAAAGTTTTGTTAGACTCTGAGAGAAACTGCTGCTGTTAATACTAGTATGAAAAGTAATGATAACGTACGTACGCAATCACGAACCTGCGTTTTACATTGAAATAAATTGCTTATGTCATTCTGATAAATTTAATTATTTTGCAACAGAATGGACTAAGTGGAGTTAGCTTCAATGGGTATGGAAATGTCTCCTCTTCCGTTTCAGTAAAGGTAAACATGAAAGTGTAAACATAAAGGGTAAAGGTGACATAAAGGCGGATATTCACAAAAATTCTTCATTTCATTCAATGAAAGGTGAAAAAATGGTCGTTTATAAGTATCTTGTTTTTAAATTCAGAACACTTTAGTAATGAGCTCTGATTAAAAATATTTTCCTTCCTGCATTACAATTCCTCGAAATATGTGATAGCATAGATCCAAGTAGATACCAAGGTCGATTTTCGAATATCGCCTTTAAGTAAACGTTGCCGAAAATGACCGCACTGAATTTTTCTACTCTGTCGCTAAAAGGGAATTGGTAGCTAATGGAGTGTAACATGGGAGAAAGATTCCCAAGAAGGACATGAAAAAGTCTGGCGAAACCGGGACTTGAACCTGAGTCTCTCAATTTACGGTTGGTTGCTCTATCCATAGAGCTATCCGGCCGGAACATAGAGACATGCCGACAATGTTCAATACCACGATTGGCGCCGAGTCGAACGAACCCTCGTGCCTTTGCCCAAAAAGTCTCCCGAACGGTATGTCTAAATTTTTTTGCCGGAAAGCTCAATCGACAGAGCAGCAAACCCGGATTTGGAGACCCAAGTTCAAATCTCTGTCCCGATTCTCCGGGTATTTCTGAATTCCCGAAGGAATTTTCCTAGATGCACTAAAAGTCACCTCATCATCATCACATATGATAAGCAATAGCTGTAAGAGAACACAAAAGGATGAAATATAATGATTAATGCTCGAAATGAGGATGAAGGGAAAGAAAAATAGGAGCTAGTACAAAGATTGCCACAATGAAAACAATAAGTGAAATACACGAAGGAAATTTAGCGGGTAAATTACATCTCAGAATTGGAGAAAGGGAAGTCTAGTCAGCTGATATACGGGGCGAAGACGGAGTAAGCATTTGTAGAGAGAGAAAGTGGTATGAGAGAACAAGGGAAGAAAAGAAGATGACCGAGGATTCAGTGTGTGGTTTGGGTAGGAAATAAGAAAAGCAAGGTTTGAGGTGTTGCGGCTACGAAATAAGGGGAGAGAGACCAAGAAAGGGAGGAAATTCGAACCTAAAGGTGCAGGAGGTATGCGAGGTTGAGGCATTCTGATAGTGAGCCGACGTGCCAGAAGGAAACAAAGGAATAAAAATGTGGCGGAAATGAGAACGAACGCTCTTATGCTTAGTGAAATCACTTAAAATTGATCTGATTTAAGTAACTTACATGAAATCGAAGAGCGTAAAAACTTCTTGATTCATTATTTTCGCCGAGGTTATAATTAATATCGATCGGTTGGAAATATATTTAGAATACGTAGTTATTGTTAATGCTAATTGGGATGTAAAAACGTGGCTTGATATTAATAGTATTGTTTAGTTGAAAGAAGTTCGTCGACCAAATATTCTCGTGTTTTTAAATTGCTTATCTACTCCATGATCGAACCAAAATGCAGACCATTGGTGGTATAATAATTACAATTGAACAGAGAAATTACCAGCTCGATTCACGATATGAATTTTGTCCCCTATGATAATAAATCACGAAATCAAAAAGGTTATAAAGTTTTATTAAAACCGAGATCCGTGTTCATAAGACTTCTAATTTTGTAAAAATATTAATTATGAATTACAAATAAGTTTCAAATTACTCAAAAAAGTTTGTGCTCAAACTCTTCAATGTGTTTTGCATCTATGGATTGGTGAAATCTCATAGATTTAAAACTGCGTTATGAACTAAATGCAATGGAATACGTCTTATTATATTAATAACAAAATCTTTGGGGAATTTCACGAATTTGCATAGAATAAAAAAATTTAGAATTGGTTCTCCTTATTTTTATCACCTAATAGAAGGAAAAGCGCATTAGTGGAAACCAATTCGCATCTTGACTGTGTTTGATATATTTTCATTATATGGCGCGAAGATAATATCGGTGTCGTTAATGGAAGATTACACAAAAATTTGATTGTAATGAGAAGAAAAACCCCTAATTCCTTCCAGCGAAGGATGTTGCTTCCACGATTTTTTCATTTCCATTAATGAACAGTAAATGCGGTAATCATTCGAAGGGAAGAAGAAAAGTGCCACATTTGCTGAGGTCGTAATTCAAATATTCAACTAACAGAGGTTAAGCACCTTTCCATGATATTTATGTAAGGTTTAATCTCAAAGTATAACGTGGTACTCATGGAAGAAGGCATTTTTTTTCCAAATCTGTAGAAATATCTTTACGGTATATTTGCTTCTAGACGTATCTTTTATTTGGCAGTGGTAATGAATAGGCGAATGAAAATGTGCCAAATGAAGTACTACAGTACAATGAAATAGTGGTGTAATGAAGTGCTACAATGCTAAATTGGAGGAGAAAGCAAAAAAATTGGGAATATTGCGGAAAGCTCTATTGGTAATGAGAAATGTGGAAGTGGCTGAATCTCGCAAAAAAAGAATATATGCCGAGAGATGACGCAGAGATACAAAGGTCACGACCACGGAGATAATGGAAATGGAACAAAGAAAAAACTATTACGTGGTCGGACGACATAAGGGGGAGGCAGTATTGCGCGAGATGGAAATGAGAAAGGCGAGATAAAAATCGAAACATCAAGCGAATGGAGACAAACGAGGCGGAATGGAAACAGTGGGGATGGGAAAACGAAATAAGAATAGAAAGATGAGAATCTGCGGAAGCACTCGTACAAAAGTCTTTGATAAAGGGTAGAAAATCTGCGAGAGAAACAAATGGAGTGCAGATACGTCGGGAGAGAAATTCTGAAAGAACATTTCGCAGAATGAAGACAGGCAATATGGGATGACGGAATTGAATGTCGTATGTGCGAGTGAAATGTCGAGAAAAAGGTGATAGAAGTGAAATGAAGGAAACGTATGATTTGGTACAAGGAAGTATAAATATATAAAATCGGCGGAAAAACAGGCGGCGGGAAAACGAAGATGAAAGAGTGAGGCATGTGATTTCGGGCGAAAATTGGTGACAATTTCGATTACATTTTCTGGAAGGCGAAGTAGAAAGGGCGGTTCTAATTTAAGCCGGAAGACACATCAAATCAGAAGAAAACACGAGCTTCAGTTTGTGTTCTTGCTTTGACAACTAAGCTTGATTTTTCCATGAAAATGTATGGGCTAATATTTTCATTTCGGTAGTTAATAACAACCTTTTAGCCATGATAAATCCACATTTGTCATGCCCAATTCTCGAATGTGATGCTGTAGAGAGCGGTTATCAACAAATCATCGATGAAATTTCATAAGCAATTAATTACCGCTACCTCATCATTAATCATCATATATCATTAGCTGCATAAAAGGAGAACTGACTTTTTTTGTCTCTATTAGTTTTTGAGAATCCGGCGTAGAGAATATTATTAGAGTGACTTGTTTACGCCGCTGTTCAACCCTATTTTGCTATTAATAGTCTTTTTAAAACCTTCAGTAGGAAATGTTTGAACATGGAGACGTTAGTTATTTTATATAGGTTCATTGCTCCTGGAATATACATTTGTCAAAAGTTCAATACATGAGTCCGATTTTAATCAAATACTATGGCATGAATCCGGTTTCAATAATATTCAGTTATTAAAAAGATCGAACGTTTTTCAGCAAAAATTTATAGATAATTTACTTTCCAAAAAATTAAGAAATTTATCAATCAAGGGAATCACTTCATCCAATACCCAGCCCTAAAAATCCGCCTAAATAGTAAAGGTTTAATTTCGTTGATAACTTCTTCCTGAAAATTGCTAACTTCCTTCGAAAAGATTCAGTTTAGCCATATTTTATAATAACCATAAACTCAGTTCAATTTTTGTGAACAATGAAGATAAGGTCGATAAAAATTATATAAAATCTGGAATCTATAAATTAAAATTTAATGATTGCGATTCTGTGTACATCGGTCAATCTGGCAGAAATTTTAATATCCGTGTGAAGAAACAGAATTCTTAACCAATTCTCCTTCCTCTCACATTGTCCAGCATCCTAACCTTTTCCACCTTTCTCTTCTTTTATTCCAGAAATCCTTCACATCCACCATAAAGGGCCAGAAATGAATTTCTTGGAGCAAAGGGAAATTTTAGAATCTAAAATTGCTTCTGAGAATGCCGTTAAATAATTCCTGTACCTTACTCTCCTTGACTCCTATTTACTCTTTCAGAAAAGTCTCTCACAGATAAGACAAACCATAACCCCCCGGGGAATCTCCCGTGTATCAAACACAATTCAATAACCCTTAGAGTCATTCCTTTCCCCTTTTCTCTACGCTTTCCTGCCTCTTTGTTTCCATACAACCCACCGTAACCATCCCTCATTTTTTCCCTATATAAGTCCTCTTGTGTGTAATTTTCTTGATCTGATGATGGCCGATCTGTGCTGAAACCGGTCGTACTTTAAATGCTTGCGTGGAAAAACGTGTTATTTTATTCTTACATATCTGCGTATCCTAGGCTTTAGGTTACCCGCATTACAATTAGATTCGCTGGTTGCATAAATACAGGCTCTCCCCATAGTTCACCTATGTCAAGGTTGATGCCTACGTGCTCCGAAGTATTATGCAATGTAGTCTTCTAAAAGTAAACGAAAATTAAGTAAAATATCTTACAAGGAGAGACCACCAAATGTGCTCCGCCGATTTGAACGAAACATTTTTTTTATAATAGAGGTGGCGAAATGTAGCGAAAGTGAAAAGGGGTTTGAGTAAATGGGCCTTAGTTTATTTGTAATAAATAATTTTCTTTTCGTACCTTTCAGCCATTTTACTTTAACTTTTCAGCCATTTTACATTTATTTTAAAACGGCTGCATGAAAAAATAAATTCAATGGCAAAAAATAAGATTGCAAAAAATAACGACAGCCTAACCACTATACCAACCCATTGCGCAATGGGTTGAAATGGCCGAAAAATACGAAAAGTAAATTATTCTTTACAAATAAACTAAGGCCTATTTACACGAACCCAGTTTCACTATAGCTAAATTTCACCTCCTCTATCATAACAAAAATATTTCTTTCAAATCGGGGGTGCACATTTGGTGGTCACTCCTTGTTAGATATTTTTGTATCTTCGGTTTGTATAAAAAGTATAGCTAATCAATTCATGCTTAAGATTATTTGAAAATTCATTCTTGCTTAAAAAATGATAGGAAAAGACATTTTTGTTAATTTAAAAGGCGAATATTTCGAAAAGAGTTAAGTTGATAATTTTATCAATGAATCGCTTATTTTAAAAAAATGAAATAGGGTTTGGGATATAATACGAAATTTATCAAAAATAGTTCTGAGTCAGCATTAAATGATAATATTTTTCAAAGCCAATCGGTCGAGTGGGGCCATATTATCTTCTCAAAACTTATAATTTTGAAAATTCTCAATTTGGGGCAGAGAGACTGTTTAATTACTTTTATTTACACTCCGGTATATTTTAAATTCGATATAAAGTATCAGTCTTTCCAACATCGAAGAAGATGCATTAACTTGATTTTATATTTTATCTCGACAAAGAGAGTTAATATTTAGGAATTTTCTATTTTTTTCAGCCACGGTTTTGTCAAAAAAACTAATATGCTTTTCCTGCAGTATAAACCTCATCGAATCTCAATTTAGATACGATAGCATGTCCACCAAGGAGATTAGCAGCTCCTGCCGTAGTGATTGATGGCGTCATGACGGGAAATTCAAACTTTACGCGTTGATTTCCCGTCAGAGATGAGAGGGCAATGCAATGGAAAATAATGTGAAGGTGTCATGCGTAGGAGCATGGACAAAGAAGAAAATAATGAAAAAAGTTAAAAAGGTATAGGGTCAGAGAGGGGAAAGTGCGGTAGAGAGCGAGATGAATTCATGGAAGATGTACTGGAGAGGACCGCGCGGTGAAGATAAGAGACAAATGTTTTGGCATGGGGTGGCTGTCGCGATAAAACCATTGCGGTTAGGGTGAAAGGGAGAAGATATACGCGCAATTAAAGTAGAGGTAGAGAAATAGAGTCGGACAGAAAGAAAAATTAAAGGAATTTTCATAAAAACCTACCAAGGGGCCATTAAATATCCGAGAAGGAAAACATGAACGATGGCATTGGCAATAAGATTTTATTTCCTGTACTTAAAGTAAATTTCAGGATATTCTACAAAACTTTGTGATTAAAATTATCGATACTTTGTCACTGAATTTTAAACATTTAGGCAAGGAATGAAATAATTCTAATTTTACCCGTAACTCGAAATATTATGGGGTACTGGTTAACGTTGTATATTTTAATTCTTTACAACTCGGAAACCTACCTCAACATATACCAGAAATAATTGATATAATCGAAATTTAGGCTTAAATGTTAGATATATGAGATTTTAAATGCGCAGATGGAAACGAGTCACGCGTAGATAACGAATCGCTTTAAATCCTAAATTCGAGACTTCGATTAAATAGAATTACTGGACATATAATGGCGTAGATGTAGGATCAACGATATATGTGCAGGATTATAGCAGTAAGTTTACTCCAAAACGCGAAGGATGCACAGTCCCACATTGCTTACGTTCTTTTCTCCATTTCTCTTCTTGTCATGGAAACACACCGCTGCTCAGGATGAGTTTCAGAAATGATTAAAACACTCGTGAGCTTTTGATGAGTGCCCTGATACGCAGGTACGTACATATTTATCTTTCTCCTTTTATGGAGATGCCCACGAACTGCAAAGCTGTGAATGTGCGGGTTTGCAGCCTTGCTCTACTTTTCGACACAGATAAGAATGCAGAGATTTTATTCTCAACTTTTGGAAGTAGTCAGTAAGGAGGAGGGTTATTCTGTGCTAGAAGTAGATGATAAATGATGAGTAGGGTTGGTCGCTATGTACCATTCCTTTTCAGTGTCAGGTAATAATATTTACAACTAGGAACGTAATATACCCATTTAATCAACGCCTTAAGTGTAGCTGTTAATTTCATATTGAAGTTTGCTTAACGCATTTATACTCAAACAATTAATAACTTGTAAATTTTCTCATTAATCAGCGTATAAAAAATTTAAAATTCGAAAATAAGCGAAAGTTATGTATTAGGGTGTGAAAATTCAAAAGTTAGTGCTAATTGATTGAGACTTATGCTCGGGAGAAATATGAATTTTGCAACGAAAAGTAAATTATTTGCACAAATATTATGTTGCAAAGACTAAATGAAGTTGATAGCGCCCAAGTATGGATTAAAACACCTGTCAATGAAAATTTTAAAACAATTTTTATAATTGTAATGTTGTTTGTATTATTGATTTTCTTTTTTATTTTTGTTATTTTATTGTGATGCAGCTTAATGTCTTCCTACACTTACATACTATTTTTTTGGATTCTGGCCATTGTGCGTATCGTTTCCTAATATCGACCCACGATTGTGTACTGTAATGAAGATGCTATATAAAAAATATGGATTGTAAGCTAGGGTCCTCGATATTAGAGATGAAAAGATCCAGTACGTTTCCATTACTAATATTTATATGCATCCCATCTTTTGGTAACCATTACGCTCTTAACATCACTATTTCTTCAAAGAAAACGTTAATATATTTCAAGTCATTGTTATTAATGGCAGTAATTAGAACAACTTTGTTTGATCGTTTTAACTTATACGTTTGTGAAAGAATCTTTTATTACAGTTTAATTATTTCAGCTGGGGCACTGCTGACAAACAGCTAATAGAATGTGAGTAAATGGATAAACTCCATTTAAAACTTTTAATCCAAACCCGGATTCATATTTTATAATAACCATAAACTCAGTTCAATTTTTGTGAACAATGAAGATAAGGTCGATAAAAATTATATAAAATCTGGAATCTATAAATTAAAATTTAATGATTGCGATTCTGTGTACATCGGTCAATCTGGCAGAAATTTTAATATCCGTGTGAAGAAACAGAATTCTTAACCAATTCTCCTTCCTCTCACATTGTCCAGCATCCTAACCTTTTCCACCTTTCTCTTCTTTTATTCCAGAAATCCTTCACATCCACCATAAAGGGCCAGAAATGAATTTCTTGGAGCAAAGGGAAATTTTAGAATCTAAAATTGCTTCTGAGAATGCCGTTAAATAATTCCTGTACCTTACTCTCCTTGACTCCTATTTACTCTTTCAGAAAAGTCTCTCACAGATAAGACAAACCATAACCCCCCGGGGAATCTCCCGTGTATCAAACACAATTCAATAACCCTTAGAGTCATTCCTTTCCCCTTTTCTCTACGCTTTCCTGCCTCTTTGTTTCCATACAACCCACCGTAACCATCCCTCATTTTTTCCCTATATAAGTCCTCTTGTGTGTAATTTTCCTGATCTGATGATGGCCGATCTGTGCTGAAACCGGTCGTACTTTAAATGCTTGCGTGGAAAAACGTGTTATTTTATTCTTACATATCTGCGTATCCTAGGCTTTAGGTTACCCGCATTACAATTAGATTCGCTGGTTGCATAAATACAGGCTCTCCCCATAGTTCACCTATGTCAAGGTTGATGCCTACGTGCTCCGAAGTATTATGCAATGTAGTCTTCTAAAAGTAAACGAAAATTAAGTAAAATATCTTACAAGGAGAGACCACCAAATGTGCTCCGCCGATTTGAACGAAACATTTTTTTTATAATAGAGGTGGCGAAATGTAGCGAAAGTGAAAAGGGGTTTGAGTAAATGGGCCTTAGTTTATTTGTAATAAATAATTTTCTTTTCGTACCTTTCAGCCATTTTACTTTAACTTTTCAGCCATTTTACATTTATTTTAAAACGGCTGCATGAAAAAATAAATTCAATGGCAAAAAATAAGATTGCAAAAAATAACGACAGCCTAACCACTATACCAACCCATTGCGCAATGGGTTGAAATGGCCGAAAAATACGAAAAGTAAATTATTCTTTACAAATAAACTAAGGCCTATTTACACGAACCCAGTTTCACTATAGCTAAATTTCACCTCCTCTATCATAACAAAAATATTTCTTTCAAATCGGGGGTGCACATTTGGTGGTCACTCCTTGTTAGATATTTTTGTATCTTCGGTTTGTATAAAAAGTATAGCTAATCAATTCATGCTTAAGATTATTTGAAAATTCATTCTTGCTTAAAAAATGATAGGAAAAGACATTTTTGTTAATTTAAAAGGCGAATATTTCGAAAAGAGTTAAGTTGATAATTTTATCAATGAATCGCTTATTTTAAAAAAATGAAATAGGGTTTGGGATATAATACGAAATTTATCAAAAATAGTTCTGAGTCAGCATTAAATGATAATATTTTTCAAAGCCAATCGGTCGAGTGGGGCCATATTATCTTCTCAAAACTTATAATTTTGAAAATTCTCAATTTGGGGCAGAGAGACTGTTTAATTACTTTTATTTACACTCCGGTATATTTTAAATTCGATATAAAGTATCAGTCTTTCCAACATCGAAGAAGATGCATTAACTTGATTTTATATTTTATCTCGACAAAGAGAGTTAATATTTAGGAATTTTCTATTTTTTTCAGCCACGGTTTTGTCAAAAAAACTAATATGCTTTTCCTGCAGTATAAACCTCATCGAATCTCAATTTAGATACGATAGCATGTCCACCAAGGAGATTAGCAGCTCCTGCCGTAGTGATTGATGGCGTCATGACGGGAAATTCAAACTTTACGCGTTGATTTCCCGTCAGAGATGAGAGGGCAATGCAATGGAAAATAATGTGAAGGTGTCATGCGTAGGAGCATGGACAAAGAAGAAAATAATGAAAAAAGTTAAAAAGGTATAGGGTCAGAGAGGGGAAAGTGCGGTAGAGAGCGAGATGAATTCATGGAAGATGTACTGGAGAGGACCGCGCGGTGAAGATAAGAGACAAATGTTTTGGCATGGGGTGGCTGTCGCGATAAAACCATTGCGGTTAGGGTGAAAGGGAGAAGATATACGCGCAATTAAAGTAGAGGTAGAGAAATAGAGTCGGACAGAAAGAAAAATTAAAGGAATTTTCATAAAAACCTACCAAGGGGCCATTAAATATCCGAGAAGGAAAACATGAACGATGGCATTGGCAATAAGATTTTATTTCCTGTACTTAAAGTAAATTTCAGGATATTCTACAAAACTTTGTGATTAAAATTATCGATACTTTGTCACTGAATTTTAAACATTTAGGCAAGGAATGAAATAATTCTAATTTTACCCGTAACTCGAAATATTATGGGGTACTGGTTAACGTTGTATATTTTAATTCTTTACAACTCGGAAACCTACCTCAACATATACCAGAAATAATTGATATAATCGAAATTTAGGCTTAAATGTTAGATATATGAGATTTTAAATGCGCAGATGGAAACGAGTCACGCGTAGATAACGAATCGCTTTAAATCCTAAATTCGAGACTTCGATTAAATAGAATTACTGGACATATAATGGCGTAGATGTAGGATCAACGATATATGTGCAGGATTATAGCAGTAAGTTTACTCCAAAACGCGAAGGATGCACAGTCCCACATTGCTTACGTTCTTTTCTCCATTTCTCTTCTTGTCATGGAAACACACCGCTGCTCAGGATGAGTTTCAGAAATGATTAAAACACTCGTGAGCTTTTGATGAGTGCCCTGATACGCAGGTACGTACATATTTATCTTTCTCCTTTTATGGAGATGCCCACGAACTGCAAAGCTGTGAATGTGCGGGTTTGCAGCCTTGCTCTACTTTTCGACACAGATAAGAATGCAGAGATTTTATTCTCAACTTTTGGAAGTAGTCAGTAAGGAGGAGGGTTATTCTGTGCTAGAAGTAGATGATAAATGATGAGTAGGGTTGGTCGCTATGTACCATTCCTTTTCAGTGTCAGGTAATAATATTTACAACTAGGAACGTAATATACCCATTTAATCAACGCCTTAAGTGTAGCTGTTAATTTCATATTGAAGTTTGCTTAACGCATTTATACTCAAACAATTAATAACTTGTAAATTTTCTCATTAATCAGCGTATAAAAAATTTAAAATTCGAAAATAAGCGAAAGTTATGTATTAGGGTGTGAAAATTCAAAAGTTAGTGCTAATTGATTGAGACTTATGCTCGGGAGAAATATGAATTTTGCAACGAAAAGTAAATTATTTGCACAAATATTATGTTGCAAAGACTAAATGAAGTTGATAGCGCCCAAGTATGGATTAAAACACCTGTCAATGAAAATTTTAAAACAATTTTTATAATTGTAATGTTGTTTGTATTATTGATTTTCTTTTTTATTTTTGTTATTTTATTGTGATGCAGCTTAATGTCTTCCTACACTTACATACTATTTTTTTGGATTCTGGCCATTGTGCGTATCGTTTCCTAATATCGACCCACGATTGTGTACTGTAATGAAGATGCTATATAAAAAATATGGATTGTAAGCTAGGGTCCTCGATATTAGAGATGAAAAGATCCAGTACGTTTCCATTACTAATATTTATATGCATCCCATCTTTTGGTAACCATTACGCTCTTAACATCACTATTTCTTCAAAGAAAACGTTAATATATTTCAAGTCATTGTTATTAATGGCAGTAATTAGAACAACTTTGTTTGATCGTTTTAACTTATACGTTTGTGAAAGAATCTTTTATTACAGTTTAATTATTTCAGCTGGGGCACTGCTGACAAACAGCTAATAGAATGTGAGTAAATGGATAAACTCCATTTAAAACTTTTAATCCAAACCCGGATTCATATTTTATAATAATTTAAAAGATGTATTATTTAAGGTATCCCTTCTGGATAATTTATTTGCTACTGGACCTTTCATGTGAATTGTGAAGAGTAAATTGAAAATATACTTTGGAAGAATCAGCATACAAATTATTTTATGATCGTTATTTATCGATTTGGCTTCTACGTAGTGTCCTCTCTTAGTGGAAACGGTATAAGGGCCCTCTGGGAGGAGGCCACTTCCGAAATATACAGCGATCGGCAAAAGTTTACGCCAGGGACGTATTCGGACGTAAGCCAAAACCGAACCCACAGTGTACTTAGATGCAAGTAGGGAAAAAATGGGATTCGAAAATACTACAAAATTTAACAAGTGATACTTGGTTTGTCGTTCATTTCCTTTTATATTTGAATGAGAGGTCGCTTTGATCTTTTTTGAGTATATTTCGTAATTATGTTTCGTAGTATTCAAGATTATGTGCAGAGAAGTAGAAGCAATGCATGTATTAAAATGCTAGAGTAATATTTTTAGATATACAAACCACTAAGCTCTTAATTATCAAAGGAAGATGGGCAGTTATTTTAAAAGTACTCTACCCGAAGGCTGGTTTAAGTGTCATTACCTCTTTCATCAGCTACAAAGAGCTAGAGAATGAGGCTTGCTAGGCAAGATGAGGAGTGAGTTAGTTTGCGGTTGATTTCATCACCAAATCAGAATTCTACAAGTGGAACAAGTCCACGTAAGTGAAGCACAATGACTCTGCGAATAACACTTTAGCATTCCTTAAGAGACCAAATTCTATGTTACTATTCAGCATCACTCATACTGCGTAGTACGTACGTAGTACGTATCTTTTATATTATCACATCCAAGAACAATAGTCAGGTCAGGTTTTTATTAAGGCGAGACTGAGACTAAAAAGTCTTCTTCCATCTAACCTGTCGTCAATCTAAATTATAAAAACATGAATGAATTTTTAAATAGAAAGAGAGAGAAAAACTGAAGAAGAATTTGAGGATGTAGAAAACCTATGTGGTAACTTAGGAAAATATCTCCCCAGCAGGGAAACATCCACAGAGAAGGGGGGTGTGAAAAACCTGCGCAAACCTATTGATAGTACAAGCTAAAAGATGTGTAGGAAACTGTGTATACAAAAATCATTTGAGTAGTATTTTAACAGTAATTCACTAAAACTAATTCATTGAAGCATTAAAGAAAAATACATAAAAATAGCATGTCAAACAAAACCATCCTAACATTTAATACTTTAAAAATATAAGTAATAATGTACAATAGAAATATTACTGAAGAAGCATCAAGGAAATTAAAATCACTTCATAAGACATAAGAAACTGATCAGTATTATCAATTTGACAAGAATAAAAATAAAGGAAAATTAACAGTAATTATTAATGGAAACTTTTGAACGAAGAGAACAGAAAATGTTTTAGGGCTAGTGTAGAGAAATGTTGCTCAGTGCAGCATGGATAAACTGCTGTTCTCGGCAGTTCTCGTGTTGATCTGTGCTGAAATAGATTTGGTGAGGAGTAGGAGGGGGATACTAATTGAGGGATTGATCATCTAGAAGATGAGAAAGGAATAGTGAGGAAAAAGTAAACGAAAGATCCGTGTCTCTCTTTCCTGTACCAAAAGACAAATGAGAGATATTCCATTCATCGAAATATGGTTGTAAGAGAGGTGAATCGATTATCTAGTGTTAAATAATTATTATATATCTGCAATAATGAAAGTATTTTAAAGACTTCTGTATTATTATAACGGAAGGAATACATCTGTACCAGCATTTTTTTTTCCAAACGTTTAATCGTTTCTATAGCGGATTTCGCAAAAGTTCCCCATTAACATTTAAATGTGCCATTCGCATGCCATTTGGAAACAGAATGCGAAAGAAATTAACGAGAAAAAACAGCGCATAAAAATTTATGATTATACTCATGTTTAGATACGAAACGCAAACAGAAGCATAGGGCCCTAAGAGTTCAATCGATTGCGCAGAATTGGATCAGCGCATTCATATTCATTCAAAGGGAATAACCACTCGACACCGAATTTTAAAATGTACATTCGTTTGCATTTCCGATTATTTCATTTGGACTCGGTTGAAAATACACGACTTTTCGCTACGCCTCCCATTCTGTTTAGGCTGTTTCTGCGGAAATGGGAAAAACAACATCGTGCTTTGAAGTTCATTCCAGAGTTGTTTCTCGTTTGAGCCGAAAGCTTCTCTGCATGCGTTTACTGACGTTTCCTGACTCCGATGCTGTAGATATGCTAATAAAAATAGCGCGGAACATTTTGTGAGCTGTAAACATGATCGAAGCTTTGACTGAATTAATTTGATCAGATCATTGAAACGTATTTCTCATTAAATTGAGCAGCTCCATGGGCTAGGTTTCCCTTTAAAGAAGTTTTGAGCAGTTGAACATGTTATGGTATTTTTGAAATACCTACAGCTCTACTGCTGCAATTTTGATAAATAACTGCACATGTAACGTGATATAATTTTAGGTACAAAAAATCTAACCGTCAGTACCATGCATATCAACTGTCATTGAGTCACCGAAAGACTATTGTATTAGTGAGAAACTCTGAAATCAACGTTGCACCATCGTGTTTAAACATTTACCAACAGTTGTATTTTTTTCCGGCTTTTACGGAAGAATGGCCCGCTATGTTCAATTTTAGCCCATAATAAATATCTTACTTAGTCATGACTTTACTTGGGCAATTTTATTGCTGTAACCGCTGTACAAATTGTACAAATATCGTTTCTCAAAGAAAAACGCAAAATCTCTGCTTAAAATCTTCCTTCTTTTGAAAGCATTTCTCAGCTCGTACTTAGTAGTGGTTTATTTGACCTGTACCTTTGAATAACAGCTCACCCATTTTTTTTATCGAGATATTTGCTAAAGAGTAAAGAACACGAACAGGATTTAAGCGAATGCTCACCTCATTTTTTCCCATTTATGGCACATTTACATCCATTTATATCTTGCCATTCTTTAAGCAACTTCTTATCGGGTGCCGACCTTAAAATCGTAATTTTGCGTGGAAAGAATGACTTCAAGGAAGAAGAATTACGGTGGTTCACTTGGTGCGGAAAGCCACTGTATCTCAATTACGAAGAACGCGTGTGTGCTAGCATAAACTGGGGCGCATAAGTTATCGACTGGAAATCTGTTTGATCGGCTGCCAACATCTATCGGATGTATAAAGAGTTTGGGGAACTGTATTATTACGATAACGCTTTCTTATTGTCGATGAAAATATCCCCATGTCTACAAAATAAAGCCGAAAGAGCTAAATTAGGCTGCCAAGTAACGATGAATAATTAGTTATACAAATTAGACATTCAATAGCTGATTGTGAGGGATTAAAGAAGGTACTAATATATAGTTTTTAAAAGTTCATTTATATAAAGCATTTTCTTTTGGGAGAGCAGACTTTAAGTTATAAGTTTTCCTTCATTTCTTTAAATTTGGCAAGCGTAAGGGCGACGAAGCTCTGAGATGGCTTTCATTATTATCCGCAAAATAGGCGCTATTAATGTTTTCATAAAGCTGTATCGTAAATGAAAATCTTCAATTCTGAATTAATAGCTGATAATAGATTGGGAAAATGAATGTCTTATTTTAGTGAAGTTTTGCTAAAATGGGTAACGACTGACTGTCGTTAAATTAGTGGGGAAAGGAGACAATATCTATCCTTGACGTGAGCCCAAGAAATTAAATATTCGGCGCTGATTACTTTCCAGAACCTTATCCTTTGTCTCTAATCAGCTTAGGGTAATTTAATGAGAAAGTAGAATAAAATGACTCTCAGAAGGACTATTTTTATTTATATGCACGCCTTTAATCTATAGCAGGAGCTCTTGAATATTCTCATCAGTTTTGGGGGCAATCAATTGATCGGTAAATCTGAAATAAAATTTATTTCAAAGAGGAAATAGTCGAAATGAAATTCCGAGATCATCAAAGTCAATCACTAAACAGAAAAGGTCACGCATTTGTGGATTTAGAAGGTGTTCCTCACGATAATGTACCCATATTTTTTCCACCATTCACCAAAAGGGGATTCTTCTTAGGCGCCCGCCCAGAAATAAGGGGAACATTATTTCCTTCTTATTTACGACAAAAGAAAAGAAACTCGAGAAATCATTTCAAAGAGCGGAACATCGGCGAGAGATTACGCCGATGGAAATCAAAGAGCCGCGCCGTTCGACGAGATTACATCCTCTTTCCTCCCTCACCCCTTCCTTGTTAGCAAAAGAAATAAAGGACGCTTTTGAAAAGGTAGAAGATTGCCGATGTAATAAGCCTGGAGGATTGAACTGATTCGAGAAGCCAGAGAGAAAAAGAAAGATGAAGAGGAAGGAGATAGTGGTGTGGGTTGATAAAGTATAGTCTAGCTAAATTATGCGGGACCGGTGCTTTATATGAAGCCTTAAGGTGCGGTAGATTCATGGGTCGGTTAAAGAAGGGGACGGCATGAATAAGTCGGGTAAAAAGCTATAGAAAGAGAGGGGAGAGGAAAAAAGAAGAGCGGAGTTGGAGAAGTGAGTTAAATCAGTGCGGCGTTGAGATGGTGAGGGGAAGGGGAGCTCTGGGAGAAGGTTTATTAGGGAAGGAGAGTGCTCCCCGAAGAAAAGACCTTCCCAGGGGGTTCTTCATTGTGTGGGGCATTGTCGTGGAGGTCGTTACCTTGGCGATTATGTCAGCGAGGGCGACTTTATGCATGATCATCCTCCCCTAGGATGCTAGATGGGGCGAAGGTGGGGTTGAAAAGGGGCAGGGTAAAGGGGTTTAGGTGAAGGTTTTCGAAGGGTCCGCAGGACACTGATGAGGTTGCAGGGGTTGTCCCCGAAGATATAGTTTTGAGATACGGCGCTCCGGAATGGACCCGGATCTTCCAATATAGGGTGCTGCCCCGTCGTAGGTACATCACGAGTGAACGGTGGAGGCACGGGAGATTGCGCCGCTGATAGGGAAGACGAAGAGAAGGGAAGGGGAGAGAGGAGGGAGTGGAGAGAGTATGCGGAGAGAAAGCTTCGAAAAGGGTGTGAGCGGTTGTAAAACTTTGCTTCGGTGGTGGTACAACCGCCGATAAGTTGGAGATAGTATGGGATTTACATAGAGAAAGAGTTCCGAGTATGCATTGCCTCTCCACTTTGTGCTGGATAAAAAGTCGAGCGTTGTTAAACCAAAGTTTCGCCCGTAGTTTATGACCGTCGGAATGATTTTACTACGCCTGCGCGTCTGCCTATGAGAGGTGCAATTCGGGGCGTTTACAAAAGGGAGTGAACGGACAAGAATTATCTTTCCGGAAAAAGAAAGAATGTAGTAAATGCTGTGTCATTCATGAACGAAGGAATACAAAACGAAATATGTGCGGAAATCATCGCTGATAGCATCGAAAGAAGTGGAAAATGGAAATTTATTTTAATTTTGAATGAATTAATCGTTACATAATCATAGATGACCACCTAAAATTCTAAGAAAATTAATGATAACATTAAAAAGACATTATTATAACACACCCTAATACAACTAACATAGAACAGTTTGATCGCTTAAAGCTGAAGTTAAAATGTTCCTATACTCACATACTTTTACTTCTTAGATGATAATGGGTATTCGTAAAAAATCAACGTTGCACCATCGTGTTTAAACATTTACCAACAGTTGTATTTTTTTCCGGCTTTTACGGAAGAATGGCCCGCTATGTTCAATTTTAGCCCATAATAAATATCTTACTTAGTCATGACTTTACTTGGGCAATTTTATTGCTGTAACCGCTGTACAAATTGTACAAATATCGTTTCTCAAAGAAAAACGCAAAATCTCTGCTTAAAATCTTCCTTCTTTTGAAAGCATTTCTCAGCTCGTACTTAGTAGTGGTTTATTTGACCTGTACCTTTGAATAACAGCTCACCCATTTTTTTTATCGAGATATTTGCTAAAGAGTAAAGAACACGAACAGGATTTAAGCGAATGCTCACCTCATTTTTTCCCATTTATGGCACATTTACATCCATTTATATCTTGCCATTCTTTAAGCAANATTAATAGTCTATTATTTTGCAAATATTGTTTTTATTCAAATTGCAATTTTATATTCTCATGCGAACTGCATTCGGGCATGTCAGAGGGAAAATCCCTTTCGATGAGGGTTCCAACGCTATCCAATACATTCACATCGACTTATCACGCAACCAATTCTACTGTTACACGCTAACGATACCACAATAACTTAACTGACCCAAACCTAGCATATCTACACGTTCAGGCCGTTCTACATTTTATGCAAAACTGGGCAGAAAATAGAAGATTTCTCTAAATCCTTAAGAATGCGCAATTATGATCTACCTAAGGAGAAAAGACACTTAAAGCTTTCAATGGGAATGAAAATACATCCATAACAAGACGTCAAAGAAAATGTTTCCTCTCTCTACGACCTAATATAAAATAACCACGAGATTCAACTCAAAACTAAAACATATCCAAAATATATTTATACGAGTATTTTCCACTATCTGGAATTACGACATATAACAACATTCTGTAAATAACCCATTCTGTAATAACCGCCCAAAAACTACTAAATGAGTAAACCCTTGACATAAACACCCTATCTAATCCGAGCCAAAGCTCTCCCCTAATTCATTATCTTCAATTAAAAGTAAACATAAATGTACTTAAGAAAAAACCGTGGAAAACCAAGACTGAGTCAGGAGCCACGAACAAAAGTTTTCCGGCAGAAGGTGAGTTTTAATCATCGTTGTCTAATAATAAGAATAATGCGAGACTTACATTTTTGAAAGTTATTTCACGGTAATGCGGATATGTCTTTGATTCAAGAGCGAATTTTGATAGATATTCTCTAGTTATTGTCGGTTTGGTCGTCAGAAACTCAAATTCAGCAATATTAGGTGTGGTTGGGTGGACTGACGGAAACAAGAACCTTTCTGATGGAAGAGACTCTCCTCCATTGGTGATTGATATGGAATTCTACATCTGAAATTCGGAATAGGTCTGTGCGTTGGCTTAATCTTAGTGAATAGGAAATGCCTTTCTCTGTAACCTCGTTTTTCTAAATCGCCATGGTAATGACGCCAATATCGCTAAAACTGCTACGAATAATTTATTCGTAGCCCATGGTGAGGACAAAATGCGGATATACGGAACAGAATGAAACTATTTAGTTCACTGGTCATCCCATGAGAAAAGGCGCGAGGCAAATCCACGCGAGGCGCGTGGAATAAATTAACATTTCGATTATTCATTTTTTGTGTCAGCATCCACTGCGCCCTTTGGCCGACTATTAGCATATGTTTGATTTGTGGTCAGCGTCGCTGTGCCATTTTCTACTGGCAGTTTTTTCCATGGACCTTCTACATGACTCATTTTTAACTTATTAGGGATAGATCGATTCCGACCGCTTGAATTTGCATGAGTTCGGCTCTCGAATTGACGAGCCATTTTTGTTCTTAATCGAAGGAATTAAGATTTCTCACCAGTTATAGACTGTTAACTATCCCCTTGCCCCTTAAAATGGTATATTGCTGAGGTATATCGTTAGCTTTAAATTGGATCTTTAACGAAAATAAATCAATCGCATCAGTGCAGGGCGCGGGCAGCCAATTGCGAGTTTATAATTGACGAAAAGGGACGCTGAAATTGCATTATGGTAATGAAGTGTGATCTTAGTAAAGTATTCCGTTTCTGAATCCGAATTTCGAGAGAGAGCGAACAAAATTCAATCATTGGTTAATCAGAAACAGCGTTCCCTAATCGAACTATTGCTCCGGCTAATTTCGGAAATTTCTGTCTCGAATGGGCTTGTTGTAATGCTATTCACGAAATTGGAAGATGTATGCCAAGAATTTTCTATTAGTATACCTTTAACACAACTTCATGAAAAATAACATATGATTGGATTAAACCCGCAAAAAGGGAGTTTTCTCTCTCTATTGACTCGTCATGACATTTTTCACGTAGGTACACGGAAGGCAATTTATGCAGTATATTTTCATAAAAATGACGCAAGAGACATTTTTCACGTAGGTACATGAAAGGCAATTTATACAGTATATTTTGTTTCTATATACATATACATTTGATTTCGTCGTGATAGGACAGAAATTTGAAGTTATATTAGTAATGATACTGAGTTCGACTTCCGTAAGGAGGGTGCAGCCTCAACATCGTCAAAATCGATATAGCTTCGTTCAATCTATTATTATCTGAATTATAATTTCCTACTTTTTGGGCTTATTCATGCGACTTTGCATCTGTTTTTAAATAATAAAAGAATTTTAGACCAGCTATTTTTTGGAAATGAGATAGGAAGAGGAAATTTAGTGAAGGTTTCTGAAAGAAGTCATCCAGTCGTTAGCGAGGAAGGGAAATGTAATCTCAACAGCCGCTTATGTCCGGGTTTATTTATTTCTTCTTCCGATGAAGTTAAACGTCGAAGTTCCTGCAAGGACCACACTCCAAAAGATTAGTGGCAAAGGCCTAGGAGGCGTTCTGAGTCTTCCAGCTCCTATGATGTAGGGCAACTCTAGTCTCCTAACTTCTTGTTTCCTCTTTCGCTTCGGACATTGCTGGAGACTATTTGCCTCATTCCTTACGTATACTCCTTTCAGAGAAAATTCTTTTCTAATTCGCGTTTTCCATGGGAGTGAAAACTTCTGCCTTATTGGATTTTGTTATAGTATTTCTTTTTAAAGTTTGCAAAGTGTTAAGATTCTCATTTCAATAATTTAAAATTTGTCAGTCATCAGAAATTTATTCCGGTTAAGGATGATTGCTCAATAGATGATCTTTTACTAATTAAATTCGTAATTCGCTGAAGGAGTCACGATTCTACATAACGACATAAACTTTTTCGATCGTATTGAGGAAGAGTACTTTCATCAGATTATCCTTTTCAGTCATATGCTTCTAAGATATGGAATTCACCCAATATGTTTGGCGTTAATTTACCAAGATCGCCATCATATTAATTTTTAGAATAAGAAAGTGTTTGTTTCTTCGCTTTACGCTGGAATAAAGATTATCATTTAACCTTCTAGCACAGTTTTATATTTTAATAAGCACCGGGATTATCATTTAATAGATAACGAAAAGTTAAACTTTATGAAGTAAATAAGTAGTTTTTATAAAGATTTATCTTTATAACGTGAATGTTTCCGTGCCAGAAAATGTAATGTATTTTAAAGTTTAAGATTATGAACTAATAGCGGTATATTTCTCAAATTCTTCGCCTGGGCAAACCAAGATGTAACTTAATCGATTCTGCTTAATTATTTTGGTCAGCTTAATTAGAAACTATAACAGATTTTGGATTGTCTTGCGTGCAATAAAAACGTCATGTGATCCTAGTTAATTCTGAATCGCAACCTCAACTGACCTAAGGTCATATTATAGATAGCATTATTGATTAGTCGACTCACATATGGATTTAACTATTTTTAATTAAAATTATACCGATGTGGCCTTGATGTTCTAGAATTCTTAAATCACGAAACAACAAAGATATTGTACTTATTCTGTGGTGTTTAACTTCAAACGACTCGTCTCAGCAAATCACTAAAATTAGGCCTGAAGCTGCTAAGGAGGAAGAGTGACGATGGCGCTTGGTCGCCGAAACGTCGTTTTAACCCTCCGCAGGTCGCTGTATGGTATATGACACAACACTTTTTTGTAGTGCTACTACGTTATGATCTGACCTTCTTATCTTTCGCTACCTAGATTACACATAAGTTAGTTAAAAGCTGTCATTTTGCAGTCTATATTTTTCTTATAACTTTAGAAATCGGAAATACAGATTTTGTTACATTTTTGGGATAAACGGAACAAAATCGAATAAAAAAAAACAGAAAAACCAGTCTTTAATTAACTTTTACAACAGTATGGCACAAAACTATTGCATTTCGGATGCTATACCCTCTACTATATCAAAAAAAGATATAGGCAAATATACAAAACAAAAATTACCATAAAACGCTATGCTGTACATGGTACAGAAATGTGTACAATGTTGTATCAATACACGAAATGAAATGCGTTGGATGGATTTTTACAATAATAATGAAATTTTTGAATGAAACAGTATCCGATCCCAATTAGTTCGGATTAATGGGACTTAAATGCGTTTGCGAGATGCATTGTGACCGTAGATGCGAGAAATTGAAAGTTGATGTTTTCATTTTGCACTACTTTTAGGAACTTTAATTCATAGAAGTCTTGCATTACGAGAACTGTTCGTGGATAATTAATACTCAGATTATTATTAATATGGATATTGTTTAGAAGATTATTTAGGTAAATAAATAATGAATCCAACAATATAGTATAAAGGAGTGATATCGAAAATGAAGGTATGCTATAAATAATTCGATGGCGCAGATAACCAACAACGTATCCTCGAGAACAATTGCGGCTGGTGATGTCTCAAGAGGTATTGTGCTCAGTGGAGGGTTACATAAAATCCTGTTGAAGAATAACAATATCCTTTTCTTTTCGTGATGTTACTTTTACTTCATTCATATCTTTAGGTATCATCCGCTTTACGCGGGTAAAGGTAAGCCGTTGACTGACAAGGCTGCATTCATTTTCTCGTCGAGAAGGAGAGGAGATAGAGGCGAATAAGCAAAACGCGTTCGAACCGCAGCCGCGAAAAATGGAGCAGTCCGCTGAAATATTCAAAGGGTACTTTCACGCCGATAAAAAAAATCGAAGCCCACGCCTGCAAACAAACGCTCACGCACACACGTACGCGTTCGCCGGGAAATCGAGCACATTACCGGTATGGAAAAAAAGCGTCCTTTTTCATTTTCAAATCGGGCCGGCTCGTTCGATTCCGTTGTTTTTTACCGTTCCTCGTTATCCCTCCTGTGACGGCGATTAAGAGGTTGGATGGAAACGCAGTTCGTTCGGTAGCGCGGGGCAATAATGCAGTGGTGGGGGAGGTAATAAGAGTGTAGCGGGAGGAAGCTAATAACGAGGGTTATAGAGTTTGACGATGGGATAGTGAGGTACGGTTTCGATGAGTTTTAGCCCACTTCAGGGTACGACGCAACCATGCAGATAATTGGACGGTTGAAATAGAAAATAGGAGGAAATCGCCCCCGCTCCGGTCTTTCATGTATTGTCCCCCCCAAGGAATAGAAGATATCGCAATTGAGAGAAGAACAGACTCAGGGTCTAATTAATCATATGGTGGTGTATTACAGCGGCAAAAGAGAACGGGAAGCTCGATTGGGTCTCTTAAAAACTTGTTTTGTTTCTCCTCTGAGCTCACAGTCCATTTGGAAACGGATGGAAGAACCGAACTGTTTCGGTTTTACTTCCTTTGGATGAATGTGCCATCGATTTTTTTCGTCAGGATGTTTATTCGCGAGTTTATCGTTACGTTCATTTCGGCTGGAAATGAGAGCGATTTTATCGCGTCCGATCGGAAATCTCTGGTCATTATGTTGACAGTTTCACGTGTATTGGGAAATGCTAAAAAGGATTGCTTGTCGATATCATTTGGCCCGTTTGGAAAGGATTACATTGGAGTGAGCACTAAGAATTGAATTAACTTTCTCTAAAGATCTTTTCAGTAGTTGAGAGTTAAAGAAAATTCTAAGAGAAAGAAAATTTCAAAACTGATTAGAAATTGTGTTTAAGATTTTCTGTTTTTATCTACTTCCTCTTGATATATTTCTGAAAATGTTTTATGTGCTGCTTAGTATGTATCATCATGATATTTGCTACTTTTTGAAGCATTTTCTTTAATTCGTGGTCGAGGACCTAATTTCCATAAGTCAAAATTGCGCGTTTTATTTCCCTTATACCTTCTAATACCTTCCATTTTTTTGTATCTTTTCGAATTCGTTCTCATCAGAGATTAAATGGCATTATATTCCTTTGGATATGGTTACTCCGTTTTTGAACAATAAGTTTTAAACCAGTTTTGGCAACGCCTATTTCAGAATTAACCTTTGTTTTCTCATCTTACACTTTTTGCAGTTACATCAGTGGAAGCATTAAAAATGGACCGGGTGCATGTGATATGGATGCTAGGACTCCCCTTAAAATGCCCTCCCTCTCGTACTATGTGGAAGTGATATCGAAACGAATGATAGCATTTAGAGCTCGGTCTTTCATTGGGATTTCCAAGCGATCCAGCATCACCATTTCAATAGTCAATTAGAGCAAGTTCGAAGAATTTTAACCAAATGAAATGTTAGTCTTCCCTCGTCTAGAATTCGTAATCCCCAGGCCAATGATGCGGACTTGCCAAGATTACTGTTTATGGGAGGGTTAGTAATTATCATAGTTTCAGACTCAGGATGCATTACCTCTTCCATTTTGGACATAAGGGTGGAGGTGATTTATCATTATAAAATACGTGGGGCAGGATACTGTAAACTCTTTTTGGTAATGGCATATACAATTGGTATTAAAATTCCATTTATAACATTTTACTCATTCTGATTTTAGTTATTCTTGGAAACTTTCTTCTCAAGACAGACTCGAGATATTTCAATCTCTTTGCTGAGAAAAAGATATCATAACATATTAAAACAAGAAAAGAGACTACCACGTATGTAACGATCATACATACAATGACAATAAATACTTAAATTACAAATTATTCATCCCGATCAATATCTACTTCGATATACGTAGTATTTATTTTCTTACAATAATTTTTGTCTGCATAAAATATCATGGCACTATGTTTTTTGCATATTTTTCTCCATTAGCATGAATAAAATTTCTTGTAAATGTATCGGTAATGACATTTCCTTGTAACATTTTGCAATTAATTCGTTTCCTTGAATTAATTTTTTGGTGGAAAAGCTCCTCTAGAGATTTCTTAGCTTTTAAAGACGGAGATCGAGGATTAATAGCGTCGAGAAATTACATCGGATTGTTTCTTTTTGCAAGGAGCTACGTTGTGAATGAAAATATATTAAAAGCGAAACCTTTTCCATTTTATTATTCGTGGGAGGAAGGGAAATTATAGCGAAAAATTAAAATTTCACCTTGCGCTTTCAAATTTAGCTTTCAAAATTGTGAATAGGATATGGCACTGGAAACTTCCATTGTCTATCAGGAGTTGAAAGGAACTTTGGACGAAAAATTTTCTGCTAGAATTTATCTTTCGCGGAAAAAATTAGCATGCAGATTTACAAGGAGCGTGGGGAGTTGTTCAAGGTACAAGAATGGAGAGTTTTCTCCTCTCTGTAAGAGAGAGGTGGAAAGTTGGGAGGCAGAAGTTACCCCTTGGAATGGAATAACTCAGCCACTCGAAATAGAGAAAAGAAAAAAGATGTTGCTACAATAACCTTTTGACAAACCCTGACTAAAAGACCGACGCTTTCCGTCGCGTGATTGTTGAAGAGCAAAAATTAAATGCGCATCGTATGCTGGTGAAACGTAGTTCAGTGAAATGTAAGAAAAATTGGGAATCGTAAAGTTTCTCAGCTTCCTCTATCGAAAGGGTTAAAGCAACTTTCACCTTGTACTTAATGACGCAAGAACAAAGGAAACTTGGAAAGATAGCAAGAAGAGTGCTAATGAAAGGTAGTGGTACAAATAAAAGGGAAAATTTATTGACTCTTTATCAAAATGTCATTTCAGTAATCTTGCGATATAGAGCTTCTTTTTCAGAAAAATATACGTGGAAATCTTATTCAAGAAATTCTAATTTTATTCTACTTTAGTTTTGGTTTATGTGTTGAATTTGTTTTAACTATGGTCCTAATGGTCCTAGTTCTTTCGTTGCCCCGTATCAAAACTCGCGGAAGTTATAATGCCTATATAAATCAATACTTCTGATTTATGTACGAACTATCAGTTCAGCAAAAGTGTTAGTATATTTCATTTGTGATTGGATTACCGAGTAAACGAAATCGTAAAGAAAGGTTTAATGATCGAATTTACGATCAATGCGAAGATTATTGAGTTAGATAAAACTATAAGGTCTCTTCCGAGCTAAGTAGCAGCGGAGAGTAGGATTTAAATAAAAAAAATAATTTGAAAATCGAATTTTAGCGTCTCCTTCATACATTTAGATTACATCAATGAATAAACTAAAACCCAAATGTATTTTTATAATAGCAAAAAAGTCAGAGAAGGTGATGTGAATGGAGATAGTAACAGCCATTTTAATAAAGCAACGACGGCAATTCTGGATAATTAATTGCGGCAGGGAGAGAAAGGATTGAGTACATACAAAGCAGGAATATTTCTCTTCATTTCACCTTAATGATCCCTTCAGACGGGAGGCATTAGATTCAATTAGGTGCTTTTTCTGGAGGCCAGGTAGAGAAGCCAATGGGAAGAGGGGGAGCGGTTACGAAGTTAAATGCGAAGTAAAATCTCTCATCTGCGCTGGGCTAATGATATGGTGTGTGTCATAGAAAATAAATGAAAAAGAATGCTTATACGTAAAGGAGAAAGTTTTAGAGACACCGTAGTGATTGTATACTTAATCAAGTCTGTTAAAAAAATTAAAGCAGTTAAAATATGTTAAAGAGAAGCAAATTAAGATTGAAGTAGCTATTAGTTTCCGGTAATATCCCTCCTATTGACCGGAGTACCTAGTGCGGAATGCTAATGGCTTGTATTGTGTTTTTAAGGATTGCACGAAGCCTGCTTATTGCCTCATTATTCTCTTATCGAGCCGATTAGAAAATTAATCGAATTTACGGGCAAAAAGTTCCATTACAGCCAAAAAGATTCACATAACAATTAACCAACATACCACAGCTTACAATACATACAACTTAATCTGATATGCAATTAACGCTCAAAAAGATAGAATACATAACGGATATTGATAATAACCGTTTTCCAATTACCAAGTGGACCACGCGTTACTTAATCTATAATAGAATTTAAAGCTGAAGAGAGCTGACAAAGGATATGGAAAGTCGAACACTTACTCATAACTTAAATTGAAATTAGTTTAAATTTGAAAACAAAGTATAATAATTTCTTTTGTGGAAACAGAAAGTTTAATCAATTTTAATAATAATTATTATTAAAATGGATCAATATTAAATCATTCCCTTACCTAAAAATTACGGTTGACCGGGACTCGAATGGGGGTCGGAAGGCTAACAAGCTTCGCTACCGAGTCCGGTAATACAAAACAAATCATTTTGCACAACAAACTCTCAAGTTCAATTCGTTTAGCCTAACTGAACAGAAATTGCACATGATTAAGCTAATCAATTCCAGATACAGCTTTAAGTCAAATCTGTCCATCACAGAGAGGTTGGAATATTTTCTTCTCCCTCCCAGTCTGCAATCCATTGCGTCATTGTCTCTAGGTCCGGGCGACGGGCGAGTGGACTTCAGATTTTCGAAAACAAATTCTCATGATTCCCAAACTTTCGTAGCGACTGAATTTTACTGCAAAAATCAATTTTTTCCCAATCTTTGAGGAACGAAACTTTGTCCAAAGAGAACGCAGATTCAAGAAGTTTATTTGTTCGTATTTCAAAGTGTACAGAAAATGGAAAAATCTCCACTCGAATATGGGTCTGTGTTTCTATTACTTTGTCTTTCAAATTACTGTGGCTAAATATGTTACGTTTACCTTTGTCAGCGGTAAATAGATAGTATTAGATTGGAAGAGGTAAGGCAAGGGTAAGGCTTTTAGTCCCTCACTATCCATGGATCAAATGGAGCGGAGAATGCTGTGTGTTGAGGAGAAGTATGTAATTAGTACGGATTTACACGGTATCAAAAATTTAGACTATATACCGAGTTAAAATTCTCTAAAAAATATAAATTTGGAACCTTCATAACACAGCGTGATAAATCGAAGAAGCAAATAATTGAGAAAATGATGGATTTAATTTTAGATGAACTACTGCGCAGGAAAATGGCAGTGTATATATGGCAAGATAATTTTGCAAAATCTTGAGATCCACATCGTTAGACCTAAGTTATATTCACCATCATTTAAGCAGACTTATTTCAATTAAATTTTATTTCTAACAAAAAGAAATTGTCGCACTCAAAAAGTAAAAACACTAAATTGGTCAACATGTTTCATATTATTGTGTCGCGATGTGTGATTTTCATTTTCCTATTCTATATTCAATAATAAGTTGAAAATGGTTTACGAAAAATCATAGTGAATTCAACAAGCTTCTTATCTCTCGGAATGACACAGTATTCTGCTTAGTTTAGTACCTAATACTTGTTCATATTCACACGATTTGTGCTCAATTTCCTTGAATGGGTGGAAGTAATACTCTTAAGTCTACTTTTATGGCGCTATAACTTCAGTTAAAGCCTTAGATTTCCCTTCCCTTTCCATAGATATAGGTTTTTGGTTTTTTCTTCTATTTCGTAGGCCTCCTCGAATCTTTTTCGCGATAAAAGATGTGTCGCCAATAGTGAGTTGGAATAGTGAAGCGAGAAAAGGATTCTAGAGGGAAATGGGAGAGATAGGGAGATTGGATTGGAGGAATGGATGACGCACACGTATGGAAAAATGACGCAAGAGAGCTGGAGAGTTGAAAAGAGAGGATTGATAGAAAGAGAATTATGTATAAGATATAAAAGAATATGGAGATCAGAAATTTAGGTAGGCATGAAAACAGATGACATGCTGGTAGATTGGTTGAGGTAGATGTGCCTACTGTAGTAGGTTGGTAGCTACATAGAAAGGCAAGGAGTCGTTAAGCGATGGGTAGAAGATTGAAAGGTAAGAGTGTGGGTGTGTTTTAAGGTAAAGGAGTATTAAAGAAGTCTTAGGTAGTAAAAACGCTAAGAAAGAAAGGTAAAGAGGGTTTATAAAGAAAGAGGGATGGATTCAAGCGAAGAATGTGATGAAATGTTGTTTAAGTGAATATCACTAAATTTTGGAAGAAACCCAAACTTCAGTTTTCCACTGCCTTAAACTGCAGAGGAGACTATGTAAGGTGGCATGGGATTTGAAGAGATATTTTAAAACAGTTTACGATGGAAGGAGATGGACTTGATGGAAAGGAAGGGAAGGAGAAAAGAATATAACGGAAGACCGGAGCGGAGGTTTAGATGAAGGGGTGTTGGGGGATCCTCATTGGGTGGAAAAGTCGGAGAGTCGGCCGAAAAAAAGAAAAGAGAATAAAACGGGGATGCTTGGACAGGGGAGCATCAAACGGAAGGGTAAAGGTGGAAGAGCATGGAAAAGATTGTGGATGTAAGAGGAGGAATGGGGGGGAGCGGAGGAAGAAAATGCGACGAGTTTCAGCAGGCGTAAAAGCGTTAAGGAAGAGATTGGAATTTGAATAGTGTCGAGAGAGGGAAAAATGTAAATAAAAATGACTGTGTTTATGTGCGAGATGGTTTACGAAAGTGCTTCCAAAATGTATGGGGGTCTGAAAAAGAGCGGACTCCGTCTCGCGATGAGAGAGACAAATGTATTACAGAAATATAATCGCTTTAGATGGGGGAAAAAGAAGTAGGAAATGGGACGGAAGCGTGAATAAATATTCTATGGATCTCTATTGACGGAGTATATGGAGAAAAGACTGAAGAGGTGGATACATTCAAGATAGCGTAGCCCATGTCAAATTGATAGACGACATTACTTACCTCAAAATGTAGAAGCACCGAAAAATAAATAAATATGTACATGAAAGAATATTACTACAATCATCTATTTGGAATTTATTTATTTTATAGCAATGCAATTTAATCATCTGGCTAGGAGGCGAAGTATATTAAAATATAAGGGTAATAAATTCCAGCTGAGTCTAAGTGAAACGCGAGTAAAAATTCTTCAGTATCTACAAGAAATCCTAGAAGGAATGCTCGAATATGAAAAGAATCTAGTAAATGTAACGGTAGACAACAAGGCGAAAGAATAAACAAGTGAGAAGCGGAAATAAAACTCCTGGGAAGGCGGAGAGAATGGATAATTCGGGGAGAGAAGTGAGTTAATATATTGCGAGTATCCCTAGGAACTGCACGAATGAGAAGAAAAATAAAGAGCGAACGGGAAGCGGCAAACGTTATATAAAGGAAATGAGAAATCGGGGAAAGCGCATGGTTTTTGGGTTTTTAGAGGAAAAAGAGAAAGCACACTATTTAAAAAATCCGCAGAAAAGTTGCGAGGGATGTGAGAAGGAAGAATAGAATTCTAAGGGGTGAAGGGATGGGGTGAAGTTGTGAGATGGTGAATCCTCGGCATAAAGAAAGAGAGGGAGGGAGGGGTCACGTGCGTTTCAAACAGTCCATTTCGAGGTAGGAAAAGGGTTTCAAAAGGAGGAAACTGCTGTTTTTTTTTGCAGTCGAAGGGTTAAGGGCAGAGGTTAGATTAGGGGAGGTAGACGAGGTGCGAATGAGATTGGGGATGAAAATTTTATCTTGGGGGAACTCACCCGCTTCTCTGTGTGTGGTGATGCATCAGAAAGCAAAAGACGAATATAGCGAATGGTAAGAGGTTGGATGGAGAAAGCAGAAGAGAAAAGACAATATACAGTTTTTGGTGAGGGAGGCTAAGGTAAATAGAAGGATGATGAGGAGATTAGAAGCATGATAATAAAATTGCGTATTTGGTTAACGTGATAGGGTAGAACGAAAGTGAAAAACTATAATATAGGTAGGTCTTAAATCCAAATTAGTCGTTTAAGATAATCTATTTGTTTTACCACTGTCTGATCTTTTACTATGGATACTCGAGTTTGGTCAGAGAAAAATTTATATTTGTCTCTGAGTCAATCGGTTGCGCTGGGGAGTTACTATATAACGGCAATCTATATCGGCTTTTTGCTCGTTCCTAGGCACGTGGCAGCCCCGTTAATTATAAATTCGTATAATATAAATCACTATGTTGTAGTTAACGTAAGATATAACTTTTGAAAACTCCTATCAAGTGCTTGATAAAAAGTCCAATATGGTATTTTTACGTTTATCTATTGTAGAGAAAAAAATTGCTTTTTTAAACAGTTGACAACATTTTATCCTGTAACGAAAATAATTGTATGTATCGTATAACAAAACCTTTTGAGTAAAACATAAGTATTTTAATATTTATTAACATATTGTCGTAATTGAATCAATGCTTTTAGAAAATTAGAAGTTCAAAATGAACAATCCGCTTAACACCGCGAAAAGAGCACTATTTTACCTATGATAAAGTACCAGCCGACAAAATACTTGCATATGGCAAAACGCAGGATGAAGTACGCATCCGAGAAAAGCAGAAATACATTTGAAAATGTGCTCGCTAAATTGGTAATGTTGAAACGAGGGATGCTTGATGAAATGTATAAAAAATAAATTTGTATTAAGGTTTGTTTAAGGCCATTATTTAAAATTATACTTATGTTGAAACCTAGAGCAATCTTGAATGTATTATCCCTTACTTACATCTCATTTTGAAGAGTACATAATTTCGCAGTAACTGAATTTAATTTGATATATTGCAGTAATGCGTTATTATTTCATGTAATATATTACGAAGAAAAGTAAACTTGTTGGTTGTAAAGAAATAAACGAAATTGAATTAAATCAGAGTTTAGTGTTGAAAGACAAAAATGTTACGAAAAAGAAGTCTGATTTCCAGTACGAGTAATTAGGCGACTTAATTGCAGAAATTCAAGGGAAATCTGTTACAGTTTAATCATGAATTTTTAATGAGTGAGTGGTTGTGATATGATTACATAGTTGAGCCCAATGTGGGAAAAGTTGCTTTGTAATTAAATTTTGTAATCAAGAGAGCTCATAATATTGAAAATTGAATTTCGAAATACGTGCAACGAATACTTTTACCAGTTGAATCTATTTATTTACTGTAAATAAAACGGAAAATTTTACATCAGCGGGTATTATTCTGTTGCTTTGTTGCAAAAAGCCTCCATCCTCATTTGTCGATTAGAGGTAATTCATTCATTGCACAGTCCTGAAAGATCTTTTACAAGGCATAGAAAATATTCTCTAAGTCTCAGTTATAACCGCTTTGGCAGAATATGGACGGGCGAAGTAGAAAAATCAGCGAAGTAATACAAAAACTTTTTTCGAGTGCTGGAGAGAGGATCGGAGATACATTAATATTTAGATTCTCTGAAATGCGGAGAAAACTTTGGCGAAGGGCAGAGAGCGAAGCTGAGACTAGAATGGAAGTGAAAGAGGAGAGACATTTGAAAGGGGAGTGGAGAGAGACGGGGAGGGTTTTTTTTTTGGCCGAAGGGGACGAGCGAACCGAGGACGAATATTAAGGGCGTAAGACCGGAAAGTGTGTTACGCCATGCGTGTCCTTTCGTGTGATCCTTGAATTTAAATGGTTTTGAATATCCAAAACCCGAGAACCATTTACAACGGTTGCCTTTTACTTCTCGTCTTGTGGGAGCAGTAGAATAGTGAGTGTATCATTGAAGTTGGATAAAATAATAGAGAACCACCAAGTAATACTACCTCAAACTGTTGAGGACTTAAGTTTTTACAGTCAAAACTCGTCCTGGGCTTCTGAGTTTAGCAGCAACAGTGCACGGTTGGCTTTTCTTTTAACTCGAGGGTGACTTTTTTGAATTTTGAGTTTTGAAGGACTCGTAACTTAGTTGAGTATTGAGAATATGCTGTTGCTGTAGTGAAAAAGCCGTCAGCGCGATAAATATGCTACGTGAAAGAATTCAAGTCAATTACGACAAAATTAGCTCTGCCCGCGGCAGAAGTTTGTATCTCATTATTTTGTAAGTACTTTGATAGCCCTTCCTTTTACAGCTTTTTTAACGAACGGGAGGGGGAGGAGGGGTTTAATTTCCTTAATACCGTATTTCTTCGTAAATATGGGTTTATTTTCGCATATAATCAAGTGAATGGTTTCTTCTTGACTGCAAAAAAGTAATAGAATATTGCTTTTCATGGAATTTTAATGGCTACTATTCCTATCTCGATAAGTCGTTATTTTTATTTTATTAACTCTGGAAAATCATCATATTTGATAGGACGATATCGGAAGGGAATGTCCTACCTCCTGCTATCTAAGGAAACGAAATTACTTTAATTCAAGGACTTAAAATTATATAGCTCCGTGAAATTGCATATTTATTATTTTTTAAAACTCTTTGGATTCAATGGTAGCTCAGTGAAAAAACGACACACAATACAGAAAATGGTTACTACACGGTGGCATATTCAATATATATTTGTGTTTTTATCATATTTCAAACTAAATTTTCAATATCCTCCAACCTTATAATATGGAGGAAACTTATTTTACTTGCGATAATCAGCCACAGCGTGATTCGTAATCTAGTCTTTTAATCAGCGTATTTATGTATGCTATTTCTGTTTCTCTCTAACATCTGTTGTCTCATCTCGCTCCTTACTTTATTATTTAGTATACTTCTTTCTTTTCGGTAGAATCAAATCCCGACTCTAACCACTTCTTATTTCGAATTATATGGAAAAAAATAAAATATTCAATTTCACTGTTTTCAGGAGAGCAATAGCAAAATTACATTATACATTAATACAATTTGCATGGATGAACTAAGAATTCGAACAATAAAGATATAAACTCTTATCGAATCAGTGTGCTAACGTTAGATCCTATAACCCTTGATCTCTGCACCGTTTCCAATTCTCAATGATGTCTGTTACTGCACATCAGCAAGAGAATGTTTTGGCATTTAAATGCCTCATAACCTGCATTCTGCTATAATTTGACGGAATTTTTTCTCTTTATTTTGTCATTTATAAATTTGCAGGTTATTACAATGACAAAATACTTATACTTCAGGATCGGCCTCATTTTTGGTAAATTAAAGGACTAATATTCTACAACCACAATATATCGTGAAGATATTGTTCTTCAATCATTTCGTCCAGTTAAAAAAGATTATTTTTTTGTATTTTTTCTTCTCAGATTTTTAGTAATGTAACGTTTCATTACATAACATACATAACGTCCATTCAACTTACATAAGAAAAAGATCTTTGCAAAATTTTTATCAGAGTTTATAAGATATTCCATATCTTTCGAAAATCCAGAATTTACAAATTATTTTTCATTCAGTCCTATATTTTCCTCTTTTAATTAGTAGAAATCAATCCATCATCAATCATCGTCAGCTATGTGGGCTCAATCCATACAGCTTCAGTTACCTGTGACGTTACCCTCAAATTACATGCAATATTCTGGAAAATCTCTAAGTATTTTGCCTATTAAAATTTGAATTCTCGGCATTCTTCTCCTCTGAAGCCAGTTTATGCTTTGGGAAACAAATGATGTTTCCTCAGTTATTTCATTTGCATATTTTTTGTAAGCAGTCTAGTAGCTATTCTAAGATTGGGGAAATAATACTTTTCTCTTGGGAAAACGGAATCTTATTTCTTTGCACCGCATTTTAATGACAAACTAGGAAAAACGCAAAAGGCAATGCTTGCACGAGATGTACAAATAATCGTTGAGCTTAAGTTTATTCTTAAGATTTAACTTTCAAAATAAAGTTCTAATTACATTCTGTTAACGAATATATTTAAAATACGAATTTTCTTTCGTCAATATACAACGAAGGTGAAGTTTACGCAAGGATAGAAGTTTTCTCTATTCTGTAGCGCGATTATTTCCTGCGTAAATGTAACAAAATTTTGACTGAATTCACAAAAATTCCAAAGAACTGATACAGCACAACAAGTTTCAGAATTCAATAGAAGAATATCATTGCATTGGAAACACCCAATTCACCAGCATTACCGGAAAAATTCCGTGCCTGGACGTGAAAGAATTTATAAGCGCATCCGAAAGAAAACTGAGCACAGGGAAGAGATATACCCATTCCACGTACACAGCTTCGTGTCTTTTTCTTTTCGAAACTGCCAACGTTCTGTCCTGAGAAAGCTTTGTCGAACAAAAGCAATTTCTACAATAAGCCTCCTAGTACATACGGTAGACGTTTTGCATGCACCGAATATGACCAAGCATCAATTGAAATATTCTTCCGAAAAGGAAACAAATGATTTAAGCTACCTTTCAGGGAAAGAACGACTCCATTCGTAGCGACATATATAAAGGAGCGACCCAAATATGAATAGCTTTCGTGCTGTCTCTTGGGCGCAGAAAGTCTCACAACATTTTCCTTATGAGAAAAGAGCGATTGAAATACGCAGTGCAGGTTCCCTTTGTGAATTTTTTCGTTTTTATGCTACGGTCCCTCCTGCAGGTGACGGTGTCTCGAATTTCAAAAGGATTATTAATGATCTTTGAATATGAAATTAAAGAAACCTCCTGTAACTGGCGGAATTTTTCTTTCATTATATATTTTATAAGATTCTGTGACTGGTTTATAAATTAAATATTTTAATTTTAATAGAAAATTATGATTAAAATTTATGAAATAATGTTATAAATATTATGCTTGCGGAAATGGAAGATCCCTCAGAAAGTCAACTTCGATTTTACTTTAATTTAATTATTACATATATTAGATATTATAATTTAGTAATCATAGTGATTAATAAAGCTGTGTTCTTGTGACTAGACATTAGAAATACCTCTTTTGCGTCCTTGTTTATGCCCTATAATCATTTTTTAACTGATTTCTATAATCAAGATAGCAACAAAATACGTAGAATGATCTTTGAAACTTTATTATGAATAATTCGAGGTAGAAGTGAAATACTAGGAAAATTTACCCCCTTAACTAGTTGGAACCTTCCGAATTCTCAGGGCACACACCTTTTTTCATGACAGCGAAGAATATCTTATCTTGCTTAGAAATTTAGAATATCGTACCTTGCTAAGGAAGGTATTTCATTGAATATTGCATACATTGGAATGATTTCGCAATAACGTAGATTCATACAATAATAAGTATTAATTGAAGTTTTAAATGATTTATATCGTACGTAGACGTTGTTGGTCCCCAAGAATAATACAGTACTGTACATTCAATTCATTTAGGCCACCATGCAAAATGCACTTTGACATCGCTTACGCCAATCATGCGAGTAAATCTACATATCAGTTGAATCTAGATTCAAGTCTTGCCGGAGAACCCTAGCCTTCACTTCTCCCATCCACGTGCGTCAACCCATCCTCAAGGTCATCAACCACCTCAGGTCATCCCCTCGGCGACCGAACGAGACCATCCCAGCGCGAGTGTGGAATCGAAGGGCAAAGGGACCGAGCAGTAAAACGAAACATCCTCTCTGACCATTAACCGACTTCCTCTTTGCCACCCTCGATCTGAAATAGGGACGACAATAAAGAGGAGAAGGGGAGTCATAAAACAATGGGACGTAGAAAGAAATATAGCGTGGGTAGAAGAGAGAATAGTTACAAAGTTTTCGGGAGGCCTAAGGAATCTTTGGGTGGGTTAGATTGGGGCGTTAAGAGGAGAGAATGAGGAAGTTTTTAGAGGGAGAGGGCTTTTAGACGGGACCCGGTGGAGGGAAACGGAGAAAGGGGTGAGGCGAAGTTGGGAGGAAGCGGTCCATCCGAGGAGGAAGATCTCCCAACCACTTCCTCTGCTTTGTCTAGAAATGACGAATTTATGATGCGGTGAGAGAGGAGGGAGCGGGACTGTTGGCGTGAAGTATGCGTTGGGTGGAAACACAAAAGGGAAGGAAGGAAGGGCAGAAAGAAAGTGTATAAGGAGGATATGAATGGAGGGTTGGTGGGGCTGCGAAGCATAAAGATATTAAGAGAGTGCGGGAAGATGAGGGAAGGGTTTGAATGAGGAAAGGGCGAATCCACGGAGGAATTAGTGGAATGGCAAGATAATTAGAAGGCGATCGAAGACCGGGGAAAGAATAGAACCCCATTCCGAAGGAGAAAAATTGATGGGTGCGGGAGAGAAATTCGGAAATGAAACAACGGAATGAGAGAGAATTTTTTCAAATTAATAGTCTAATGGAGGCATTGCTTTAATCTGTACTTGTAAGTTTGCCAACCGCTGAAGCAATGTAATCAATTAGAATAAGGAAGGATGGAAGAAAGTCATTCTGAACTTAGGAAGAGTTATGTTACATTCTTTATGGTTTTCAATCATCGGGATTCTCTGGGAAACTTTTTGTAGATATCTATCGTTATTTAATTCCTTTGTTTCTTATCTTCGAATAAAAAAACTCAGACTTCAGAAAAGAGTTTGTATTCTAAACAAAAATTAGATTTATACTTAAAATAAATCATATATAAATTTAAAAAATACTGAACCAAAGACACCTGGATAGCAAAGTGGGTAACGCGTTTGCCGTAAGTGAAAGAGGTGTCGGGTTGGATTCCTGGTTGGTACCTATTTGCATATGACCTCAATCGTTGGAGCACATTCATAAAGTACGAAACTTTAACAATTTCAGTAAACTTAGCTTAACGGAATTTCATCGAGGTTGGTAAAGTAATCGAAGACCTTTAAACTGAGAAGAGTTTCAATTTTTAGCCGTCCGCTGGGAACTTGAGAGCATGGAAAATAAACAAATGGAAAAACAAATGTGAAACATAGGAACACGACACGGATCCAGGTCCTCTATTTTTGGGCAGGTATTCTACCATATTGTGTCTATTCCACACTGTTATGGGAATGCTTCGTGATCAAGGCAAGAGGCTCGCCACCTGCCCGGAAAGCGGAAGACCCGGGTTCGAGTTCCATGTCGCAATTTTTCATATCTGCTTATCTTTGGGTCTTGACGCGCACGTCTCCTTGTATTCTTTCCCATGAAAAATAAAATCACAGTTGGGCAACGTAGAAGATCGAAAAGCTGAATAAGACTGAACCCTATCTGAAACAAAATGCACAAATGACACGCAGGTTAGAACAGATCTTCAGCATTTTTTTGTGATGGAAGTGGATGTGGAAAGTGAGCGAGACGGAACATGTATTTGATTCATAATAGACGCAGAACAATAGGGAGTTGTTAAGGAAGTTAATGAAGAGAAGGAAAAGATGAAGCACATTTCGTGAGGTGAGTGCCTTAGAGGCAGAGAAAATAGCCAAGAGATGGGAACAAAAAGAAAGAAATGGAGGACGAGAAACAAAGGGTATTTCTAGGAGGATACTAAGGGAAGACGAATGGTAGTGAGTGATGAGAAAAAATGTGATGGGGTCTGGCAAGCTCGGGCAGTTCCGTGGCACGAGAGGGGTATCGGGGAATGGATAGGAATAGAAAACGGGGAATGGGAAAAGTGACGGAATTGGGCATTGGAGCGGGAGAAGGATCAGATGGGAAGGAATTGAATGGGAGGGCCCTTGAAGGATCGGACGAGAGGCGGAGGGAGCGCGGATAGGTGGCTTTTTGTGGTTCGGGATGAGGTGAAGGAGATGGATGTAAGGGATTCGAAGGGAAGAAGAAGGAGCGCGGAGAAGCTGAAAGGAGAAAGACGTAAAAGAGAGAAGGGAAAAAGAGTTAAAAATGATGAAGGGAGCTAGCGGAGCGGGAAGGAACTTGGAATGGCGAAAGAGAAGAATGCGGGGAAATACGGGAGCGCTGTAACCGCAGGAACAGAAAATGAAAAGAAAATTGATATTCTTTAAGATTAACAAAAATGCTGGTTGATGCAAGGATATTTTCTTATATCAATACTAATCAATGATTTCTTTTTGAAGTAACATTTAATATTTTCACGAAATATTTTGTTAGCGACCGGAAACTGTGAAAATAGCCATATATATTAGTTTATTTTAACAATTTGATAATTGCGTTTGTGAAAAGGTGGCATAGCTATCCAGTGGATTATGATGTATGTATGTAGATTATGATGAAATATCGTTAAATCGGCTGCTTAATTAATAACTTAAACTGTAATATAGCCCTGAAGCTTAAATGAATCACCGTAGTTACATGGTTTTCTTCATAACTGTATATCTCTTAAAAAAATCAGATTACGTTCGGAATTTAACGTGGTTTTAAACTGAAATGAAAATATTTTTACTGCGAATCATAACTTGAAAATTTTGATCGCGGATAAAGATGCTTATAATTTCGAATTACAATAATTCATAGGTTCGAGGAACCTAAATAACTAGTAAAAGAGCAAGTTAAATACACGATACAATAGATTACGTCTAGAGAAAATAATTTTTCAGCTGCTGATCGAAAGGAGTACTGTCAAGCCTTAGGAGTCGTGACACAGAAATAATTTAATTTGATTTCTTTACTCAGTGCATTTGAAATTGGTGACAAATTATTAAAGGAGAGAGCAGTGATATATAGATTTTTAATAATAATTAATATTACATAAATATATATACAAATTATAAATGAGATTGTCTTTGCTAGGTGATCAGCTCTTGTCTATGCTATAAAAATATAAATTGTCTATGAGAAGCTTAGTTGCTGAAATCCCTCAATATCCCTCAGTGATACCAATCCATTGAATCTGATGGAATTCTTGGAGGAAGATTGACGAAAATAACAGAATATAAAAGGTGCTTAGGAAAAACTTCGCTGAAATGGTTCAAATCTAAAATTTTCCAATTAGCGTTTTATGTGTTTAATCAATAAGAAGATCAAATAAGACATTATTAAGAATTACCTTCGATTCGATTTATTTTTCATTTCGAGTTTCATGATTATGACCGATAAAAGGCTACGTAAACGATAAAAGTGGAATGGCATTAACTATATTAAAAAGATACTCTGTATGTGAAAGTTGCATAGTAATAATTCCTGTGATTTCAGGGGATATTTATATTTTAGCTCTCTAATAGAATAGGATTGGTAGATCAGTTAATAAGGATTGCAGAGAAATGTAAGTTCAATTAGAGTATCTGATATTTCTAAATTAATGGAATACTTTATTATGGCGATAGTTTTTAGGACAAGGAATTATGTGAAGACCTACCTTATTTCTATCTCTTTAGTTATTCGAAAGGTGAAGAAATGCTATAGAAGATTAATTTAGTTCGTATGAGTGAGATTTTGATACACTCCATTGTGATAATTGCAAATTGAGAATTCAATATATTATTTAGCTTTTTCTTTTGTTTTCTCTGTGATGACATGATTTTGGTATACATTTAATTGAATTGATGTAAATGGGAATTTTTTCTATCTCAATTGAATCATAAAATACTGTATCAATTTTATATACAATATATTTCATTATAAAATTGCGCATTTTTTATGAGTTTGTAACCGTCAAACCATGAAAATATGACATAGGACGTTATTAAAACTGAAAGTGTTAGATGAGGCATCAGCCGCTAATAGGGAATTCCTATTAGAACATCCTAAATGATAGGCAACCGACACAACATGTTACTCTATATGTCATCTATCTTACAGGATACATAAAGGTGACAGAGGAAAAGAATGACAATTTAGCTTAGGGACCGTGAAGAAGATTACTATAACATTTTATCATATTATAAGTGTCAGTTTCTTTATTTTTTTAATATAAGTTTTTTGAATATACAGATATAAGTAATTCCAAACAGTGAGCATTTAAAGTCAGTCGATGTTGTTTAAAAAGCGTTGAAAGGAAGGAGAAATTTTGCCTACCTAAGCGGGATGATAATTATCTATCTGTAGATCAGAGTTTACAAGTCATCGATTGAAGATTCGTCCAAATATAAAAAAATATTTCTCGTGTTGATCGAAGGAGGGTTTGATTTAGTTGGAGAGGATACGAGATAACATTTTTGGAGATTAGATATAATTTATTGTAAATATTTTATTATATATTATCTTTCAGATCGCTTTTTCTGCTCAGAACTTTATTATTTGTTAAGTTACTTTTTATTTGGGCTTATATCCTTGATTATTTATACATGGATATTTTACTATCCATATTTTATATGTTATCTTCATATACTTAGACTATCTTATCAAGCTTGAGGTAATCAGGCTTTTATAGCTTTCATTCTATGGGAGGAAAGATACGTACTTTTCCACACAATTTGTAGGTACTTAGTTTGGAAAACCTTTTGCCAATGAGTACATTTATTGAATAATTTCAGAATAATTTCCATCATATCTCGGCTGCCTCTGTGGACTATATTTTATAGATTTAAAAACTTACTAAAACTACTTACTGTTGGAAGATTAATTCAATTTAATAGAGAAAGTGAAGATACTCTCAATTTTGTAATCGAATGTTGCTTAATTAATCAAAAAGATGTATTTACTTTAATAATAAGTAGTAAAAGTATAATCAAGAGTATTTGTTGGGCGGAACGCAAATAATTTGTGTAAGATTTATTAAAATAATGTATAAAAAGATGTCCGCAAGAAATAATTATGATTTGAGTATATTTTGACAGGAGCTGAGGAGAGTAATTTCTCCTTTCTATTTTCTTTTAATTTCTATTATGAAATACTCGTAATTTTTTTTAAAGATAAATGGATTGATAGAAGTAATGTAATGAGTATTATTTCATTTTCCCAATGTATTTATTTCGATTAGGGGCTCGCTAGCATCTTATGAAGCATCGTTAATCTATAGTTCTAAAGACAGTAACAAGATAGAACGATAACGCAAAACTTGACTGTGGATGCACGACGCAAAACGCTCAGTATTCCTTAATGAGAGAGGACAGAACTTCTAAGCAGATGTAAAGGCATGCCTTTTTTGCACAAGATTAAATAGTAACTACTCAAAAGACGACGGAACTCATCGATTTTCCTTGTAAGTAGGGATTGGGGATTTTCGTTCTCTAATTTGCATTTTTTCTCTGTATCACCGCATGAAACGGGTTTCCTCTAAATGATAAAAGCCAAAGATCACGTACGAAGAAGGAAGTGGGAGGAACGAGAGTAGCAAGGGATAAGCGGCGGGAGGGATAAAAGCCCGCTCCTCTAGAAATTTGCCAAAATGACAGATTTTGCGAGCGGGATCATTTTTCAAAGCTAGCCCCAGGCAACGTGCATGTGGCTAGGTACATATATCACCTGTCACACAAGTAGATGACCTGGATTTGAAATCTGGTCAAGCAAGGTCATTTTTCATGGAAATTAAAAAATTCAAATTCGCGTGGGTTAAAATGAACATTCTAAATTGAGAATTTATTTCTAGATGGGATAAAAGAAATACGTCGTTTGCAGATCAGCGTTCGATGTCTAAAAAGCTAGCTACATACAACGTCAGCAGGGATTAGCAATTATCCCTGAAACCGTCTCTGATAATGAAAAATCGCTCGATCAATATTTGTCTTAAATGGAGTGTAATATTTCCGAGGTTTAGAAAAGTACGACCAGGATATCTCCTTTTCTCGGAAATTAAATTTCTTATAGCATACATAGGTGTCAATTTCTGTACATTGTAGCTTTTGAGATGTCGTAGAATTGTATCGAGCGAAATTTATGCTGAAATATCACAAGTATAATAAAGAAATGCCACGAATCTAAGACATCTAAAGAATATATACTCTACTCTATATACTCTACCAATTTGAACATTTTAGGAAACTATAGGTAATTTAGTAATAAACTTTAATAACTCTTTTTTATGATAAATATAATGCGCAAAAAGTGCGATATTTAATAGTGGCAGAGGAAGAAACGAGGATCTAGAAAAAGTATATACGTAAAATATATATAATAAAAGAAGGATGTCTTTATGATACTTTTTTCCTTACCCGATGATGAAGTTCTTTCGTCAAAACCGGCAAATTTTCAATAAAGAATTGTGGAAACCGAAGTACTCTGTCCAATTCCTTTCAAGATGAATAATAATTTCAGTTGTTCTCAAATTGCATAACTGTTTATTCAGTAAGGAAACAAATAGCAGATTTGATGAAATAGTATTTGAGATTATTAGTAAAATAGACGCAATTATATACTCGAGATGGGCGTAGACTTGGTTGTATTATTGAATTACATTCATTTTTCTTCCTTCTTCTAGGTTTTTGGTTTTAACCTAGAGGACCTTTTTCGTTTCTTTAGGGTCAATGGGCTCATATCTTAATCTCGTAAACTATTCACTCAGTGAGATAGCTGTCTAATATATGTTTGATGTTGTGATTACCAAATCACCGGTTCCCCTAAAATCTCCAACGAATTAAGTATAAGATAAATCTACTATAAAGTTACGAAAATGTGGAGACTTTATCTAACCAATCAAGAAGATTGTATGGATAATACTACCCTTATATTTTATAAAGAAGATATGTTATGCAGGTTTCGGGATATCCTTGGAGATAAGCATTGTATCGGAAAAAAGATGGAAAATGATAGGCCGCTACATAATCAAGTTCCAAGTTCATCCACCAATGGAATAGAAAATTATCGGCTATTACATTGAACTCAATTGTAGAATAAGCAGTAGAGTTACTGAACAATTTTGATTGGGGATTATTTAATGCTAGTCTTAATCCTCAGTCAGTTTTTAATGCTAATGATTCCATTCTACCCTAGCAATCTTAAACAGTTATTTCTTAGTATTTATTGTATCTGTTTTACAATGCGTTAGGATAAAATATGATCATAGAAAAAGTAGGTGGAATGCAACGGTTGAGACTAATTCCTGCACATTTTTCTAAGGAAATATTTCTGAGAATGAGCGTGTTGATAACGAAAGATATCATTTTCATTTTTCTCGCAACTATGATACTTTTACAGGATTATAAACCCATTCTCACAGAAGCAGCACACGGCATACCCTTTAAAGGTTATATCATGGGCGTTTGTCGAGAAGGTGTAAATGCAGATTTGGCGGCAGATAAACTGAATTTTCATCAGCGTACTTAGGTGTGAATGAAATATTCTCAGAATTCATAAAATAAATATATTTGTTAAAATTTTATAAGAAATTCAAAAACGCATTAAAGTGATAAATATTTCAAACTACTAGTTAAAAATCGGAGATAAAAGTGGAAACATTTTAACGTTGAGAATCAAAATTTATTAGGACAATAGGAGATGCTTAATCATTACTCTTTAAGGATTTCAAGAGCCCGAAAGAAATATTAGAATTATTATTTTATTACTGGTACTTACTACGCTGAGGTGAATGCGGTTATATAAATTATGAAGGAATGATGGAAATTCCTTCATCAAAAATATATTAATCTATTCATGACTGGGGTTCTTAAAGGAAAATGAGCCAATTTGCGGAACTAATTTGGGCAATTATATTGTTCTGGCCCTTTTCAATCTGTTCTGCCCAGCCGGCCCCTTTTATTGCTTTGAGAGCAATATGGTCTACCCCTCCATAGAAATCCATAACAAGAGCTGGGGAAAAAGTAAAGGATAAGCGTCGAAGAGGAATGGGGGAAAGAAGAGATTGCCCTGTTCCACATAAAACGCAAACCGCATTGCGTAGATGTGACTTGTGGCTCTCTCCCTCACTAATCCCATCCTTACCCCATCTCCCTTCTTCTCCCTCAAGTAAACCCCACGAGCGTCATTTTTTCCGAGTATTTTTCTCGCATCCCCCGAAAAGGAAGGACTTGGTATCCTACCAAAAACCGTTCTTTATCTCTTCTCTGGTCTCATCGGCAAAAATCCAGGATTTTCTGGAATGTCGAGGATCTCGCGGATGTGGACTCTTTCGGAGATGCAAGACGCAGGGGTAGCTTCGGATGGGAGAAAAATAAGGGTTTTTGCGATAAGAGGACGGTGTCACGGTGAGATGGAGAGGACGAGATAGGGAAATGAGTGGAGAAGGGTTGAAGCAGGCCTGCGATGCGAAAGATTTCAGTGGGACATGTCCTCGTGTTTTTCTACTTGAGTGGGAAGTTCGAAATTCTTGTTTTCCACTCCGACGAAATTGTTGCTCATCACCTTCCAAAAAAGTGTATTTAGGATATTGCGACTTCAGTACGACGTAGATCACCTTGTTTTCCGATTCTGTTTAGGTAAAGGAACCATGTGGTCATTAAAATCTACTGATACATTATTTCTCCATATTTAGAGCTTCGGTTATAATATTAGACAGTAGTTTAATGTACCTCTTAATTATTTACCCGATTTCTATGCTTTATTTAAAACCATACCGTTATAAATTGATACACNATATTTATAAAAACTGTTCTCATCATTATTGACCTTTGCATTTTCTAAGAATTATTTTTCCTCTTCTTTCATCACGCTTTTGGGCATTTCAATCAATCATTTATGTTCAATTTCGCGTTTTTGCTAGTCTTCCTCATTTCCTCCTGCAGTCCTCTTGATTTCATCTTCAGCGTATTTTTTGCGTCGTAATGTTCGAGATACGAATTTACATTTCTCTATCCATTTTTACATTTAGTTCCAGCCTCAATTGTTTTAATAAACGGAGATTTTTCATTTTCATAATGAGTAATACAAATAAAAATTGTTACAGAAAATGGGTTTGCGAAAATTACTCGCAAATTTTGATTCAAGGAAATTCTGGAAAGATAAATATATTTAAAAAATCTATTGAGAACGTTTTATTCAGATAATTGATGAGGCGGGTCTTTCGTGAAGCCAAGCAATCACAGATGAACTATTTATTAGAAAATCTATTGGCTGGTGTTTAAATGACGAGAAATAATTTTGTGGGATACATGATTGGCCTTTAGATCTTACGGCATCTTATCAGCATCATTTAGGAAATGATGTTAAACTAGTTTATGAGTGACACTTTGGAATAACTTTCTGAGAGAGGTGAATCGAAACATTTCGATGTTATATTCAGTGCATCTCGAGGGTGATTTGTTGAAAACTAAGAAATCACTCGTTGATGTGGATCATAAATCTTTATTGCTAATTCAGGCCATAATTTAGAAATATTTTTTTAACCAGGACTTGAAAAGTAATAAATTAAACGTTCAGTGAAATCACTCTATGCCATTTATTGACATTAGTTGTTAGAGGTTTTATTCAAAAAGTATCCAGATGTTCTGAAAAAAATGGTTAAGAAAGTCGGGCAATTTTATCGAAAGTAACATTATGGGCATGAGAGGTTATTCTCCTTTAGTCCTTGTTTGTGTACAATCCTCTCAGAGTGATGACAGCTTGAGTGACTTCAAGCAGAGCGTCGCTGTGACGTAGAAATGGAAGTTTTGTTTAAAGGTGTCTCGGAAAAAGAGAAGGCATGCGAAAGTCAGGAAAGGGAAGGAAGCTTGCGGTCGGATTGGAGGGGACTCGTAAGGCATTACTAGACCTATTGGACGGTCCTCATGTCCTTCGCAGATATTGACTTCCTCTTTCAAGCCAGCTCTACCTTATAGCTACTATTGCCTGTCCTTGGAAAATGTAAGAGCTACTTTTTTGAGAAGATATCGCCATCCCATCCCCATTTCTTTTCTTATGTCTCTTATGTAATACGATGGTGTCTTCCCAAAGCTACGAAGCTATGGATTTATTTGGGAGGTATTTTCTTCATTTCCTGTAGCAAATTTTCGAAAAGCAGAATTAAACTTAATGACTCTCTTATTTCTCATGCCGCTCTTTCATCATTCTATCTCACAGAGTAATTTGACGCAATGGGAAAATTAGGGAAACCTAACTCATTTACCGTGGATGTTTCCATCTATTTTCCTCGAAACTTTCTTTTGCTTTCTTGGAAGTCAATCTAAAGTTTCATTCCCGCGATAAATCAAGCGCGTTATTCATTTTTAAATTAGTTTTATGACCCAAGCCTCAGAAAGCTGATAATTTACAAATTATTTTGTTTCCTTTCAGGAAATTATATTTCTTCGGATTTATATACGGGTGTAAGTGGTGCGTAGTATAATATAATAACATCCGTTGAGTTCAATCCTAGGGTTTCATTTATCTTTTTAAGTATGAAGAAAAGTGTTGAACCATGTGGAGCCGCTCCTATTTCCCCTCAATTTCTCCTTTTTTCTCTTCTCATCGCTTCCTATTGCTAATTTTTCATAAACGTCATTCTACTCGAATTTATCAAAGGAGTGTATAACTGGGCGTGTTGAGTGACGCCATTTGACACCCTGGACGTTAATGACGTTGGATCGAGAGGTTCAAGTGTTTTGAAATCCGCATCCAACCACTTCCCTCATGTTTAGGCTCTTCAATCTGTAGTACTCGAGGAGAACACACTGCGCATGAATAAATCCTTTGCACTCTATCATTCCCTATTCTAGTGATGTGATCGACATGGAATGATGTGCCTAGGCTTCAAAATGAACCTTTGAGTTTCCCGTCTTATGACATAATCCGTGCCGGTTGCGTTACAAGCATGCAGTCTGTTATCAAGAGGATTCAGATTCTGATTCTATGTTCGAGTATGTGATTTGATTTTTGAATAATAGGTTAGTGATATTATTCCTCTTAGCGAATAAAATTGATAGAATATAGTTTAAACCCGAAATATCATCCGGAGCCAAAGTTTACTTAATTTGTTCAGAGCTTCATCAGTCATATTGGGTATCACGGACAAAATAGGATCAAAAAGTTTTGGATGTCTTCACCGATTATATACAAGAAGAGAGGACACAATTATTATTATAAACTTTCTTAGCTGACTTTAGGTCCGATAGCAAAGTTTATATATAGAATATCAGAAAAATGTATACTTCAAAAACGTCTATTTTATTAATAATTACCCCAGTTTATTAAATTATATACCAAATGTAACATGAATAAAAAAATATTCGTGAAAATAATTCATTCCTAAATAAATACCATCAATATGCATAATGTATTAACCGTCATTTCTATTTAATTACATTTTTAATGAGATTTTCAGGGTTTTTGATAAGTTCTCAGGTTTATCGTAAGGTTGTTGAGGCCCTCGTCGTCAACGCACATCGCCTTTCCAGGAAATTTAAAGCTTCCAGTTTCGAAACCGGCTCACCAGTCAAATCTTTAATTTCACTTATAATTCTCACCATTATTCATCTGTATTGGCTTACTGAAAGCCGAGGGTATATATTGTATATGACATAAAGCATATCGTACTTAAATTCACTCTTATAAAAGCTGATAACTTGACAACATCGTGTGTTAATATGCAGATTGCTCCGGAAGACCCAATCGCTTAAGGTATCAGTATCGCTTTGCAAATCTCTGAAATCATCCTTCCCTTTCATAACTGTAATATTTTACCAATACTTCGTTTACTGAGACAGTGAAAATATCAGAAAATTTATTTGCCATGTTGCAAAATGTCAAGAAAATATATAAAACAAAACGAATATATGAAACCTGCTCCAGAAACATCAACCTGCTCGAGTCCTACCTAATGAGCTAGTATGTTTCACTAGTAGAATGCGTCCTACCGGTTCAAAAGCTCTCTGTGGGAGAATTTCCTCAAGATTCCTTCCATTTTTCCTACTTCCGTTCTTTGACGCTTCACATATTTATAAAAACTGTTCTCATCATTATTGACCTTTGCATTTTCTAAGAATTATTTTTCCTCTTCTTTCATCACGCTTTTGGGCATTTCAATCAATCATTTATGTTCAATTTCGCGTTTTTGCTAGTCTTCCTCATTTCCTCCTGCAGTCCTCTTGATTTCATCTTCAGCGTATTTTTTGCGTCGTAATGTTCGAGATACGAATTTACATTTCTCTATCCATTTTTACATTTAGTTCCAGCCTCAATTGTTTTAATAAACGGAGATTTTTCATTTTCATAATGAGTAATACAAATAAAAATTGTTACAGAAAATGGGTTTGCGAAAATTACTCGCAAATTTTGATTCAAGGAAATTCTGGAAAGATAAATATATTTAAAAAATCTATTGAGAACGTTTTATTCAGATAATTGATGAGGCGGGTCTTTCGTGAAGCCAAGCAATCACAGATGAACTATTTATTAGAAAATCTATTGGCTGGTGTTTAAATGACGAGAAATAATTTTGTGGGATACATGATTGGCCTTTAGATCTTACGGCATCTTATCAGCATCATTTAGGAAATGATGTTAAACTAGTTTATGAGTGACACTTTGGAATAACTTTCTGAGAGAGGTGAATCGAAACATTTCGATGTTATATTCAGTGCATCTCGAGGGTGATTTGTTGAAAACTAAGAAATCACTCGTTGATGTGGATCATAAATCTTTATTGCTAATTCAGGCCATAATTTAGAAATATTTTTTTAACCAGGACTTGAAAAGTAATAAATTAAACGTTCAGTGAAATCACTCTATGCCATTTATTGACATTAGTTGTTAGAGGTTTTATTCAAAAAGTATCCAGATGTTCTGAAAAAAATGGTTAAGAAAGTCGGGCAATTTTATCGAAAGTAACATTATGGGCATGAGAGGTTATTCTCCTTTAGTCCTTGTTTGTGTACAATCCTCTCAGAGTGATGACAGCTTGAGTGACTTCAAGCAGAGCGTCGCTGTGACGTAGAAATGGAAGTTTTGTTTAAAGGTGTCTCGGAAAAAGAGAAGGCATGCGAAAGTCAGGAAAGGGAAGGAAGCTTGCGGTCGGATTGGAGGGGACTCGTAAGGCATTACTAGACCTATTGGACGGTCCTCATGTCCTTCGCAGATATTGACTTCCTCTTTCAAGCCAGCTCTACCTTATAGCTACTATTGCCTGTCCTTGGAAAATGTAAGAGCTACTTTTTTGAGAAGATATCGCCATCCCATCCCCATTTCTTTTCTTATGTCTCTTATGTAATACGATGGTGTCTTCCCAAAGCTACGAAGCTATGGATTTATTTGGGAGGTATTTTCTTCATTTCCTGTAGCAAATTTTCGAAAAGCAGAATTAAACTTAATGACTCTCTTATTTCTCATGCCGCTCTTTCATCATTCTATCTCACAGAGTAATTTGACGCAATGGGAAAATTAGGGAAACCTAACTCATTTACCGTGGATGTTTCCATCTATTTTCCTCGAAACTTTCTTTTGCTTTCTTGGAAGTCAATCTAAAGTTTCATTCCCGCGATAAATCAAGCGCGTTATTCATTTTTAAATTAGTTTTATGACCCAAGCCTCAGAAAGCTGATAATTTACAAATTATTTTGTTTCCTTTCAGGAAATTATATTTCTTCGGATTTATATACGGGTGTAAGTGGTGCGTAGTATAATATAATAACATATAATACTATAAA